>CAUYUJ010015073.1:221390-253890 GCA_963575745.1 Prorocentrum cordatum
CACCACCACCAACAGCATCATCATCATCATCATCATCATCATCATCATCATCATCATCATCATCATCATCATCATCATCATCATCATCATCATCATCATCATCATCATCATCATCATCATCATCATCATCATCATCATCATCATCATCTTCATCATCATCTTCATCCTCCTCGTCGTCCTCCTCGTCGTCATCCTCATCTTTTTCTGATGGGAAGTAGTATTACTAGTATTCGTAGAATTAACAGTAATACTATTATCAACTGTATCGTTAGTATTATGAATAGTAGCATTATTAGTAGTAACAGTATTAAGAATAGTGTTACATAGTACTACTATCCGTATGAGGATTAGTATTAGTAGTAGTAGCAGCAGCAGCAGTAGTAGTAGTAGTAGTAGTATGAATCACAGTAGTAACATTATTAGTTTGGTACTATTAGTAGTACTAGTCTTAGTAATATGAGTGTGCTAAATATTATTAATAATATTAGCACTGGTAGTCTCAGTAGTAGTAATATTATTGTGTATCAGTAGCAGCATCATTAGTACTAATTTTACTGATAGTATTAGTAGGAGTATTAGTGTTATGATTATTAGTGACAATATTAGGAATCTGATTCATGATAGTATTAGTGTTATTAGCATTAGCATCATTATTAATATCAATATTACTACTATTACGAGTATTACGACAATTACTAATATCATTAATGTTAGAATTCGTCGTCGTAGTAGTATTATTAGTGGTCTTCTTATTATGATTCGTATTATTCTTCTGATTCACAATATTTTCTTATTATTACTGTTATTCTGAATAGTCGTAGTATGCTTCTTATTATTCTTATGATTATTAGTCGTCTTATGTTTCTTCTTCTTCTGAATGTTATTCGTAGTATTCTTCTTAGTATTAGTATTGTTTGTCTAATGTTGATTATTGTTCGTGTTAGTATTTTCCTTCTTCGTAAGTTATTATTATGATTCTTCTTCGGATGATTCTTCTTATTAGTATTATTAATATTATTCGCATTCGTATTCTTATTATGTTCAGTCGCGTTCTTATTATTAGTAGTACTCTTATTATCATTATTAGTGTTGTTCTTATTAGTATTACTATTCTCTTTCGTCTTATTATTATTACCCTTATTCGTATTGTTCTTTTTATTAATAGTACTCTTATTATTATTCTTGTAACGATAGTCCCAGTAGTAGGGGGCGAGCAATCTCAAGCAGTTTTGGTATCGATGGCAAATGGTACACCTCGTGCTGAGGTGTAGTCAGATCTGGGCGGCCGGCCGCTTTGAGCCAAGCAGCCGCGGATGCACGCTCGTTCCCACTCACATGCAACACCCAGGTCACTTTAGAGTTTCAATACAACTCCTACCAAGTTCAATGATCGTCATTTGGTTCTTCGAGGTTCTCAGCGTTCTCACCTTTTCGGCCGCTGACGCTCAAAGACGGCCCAAGAAGCCCCCAAGATCACTCCACGACGGCCCATTAAGCCCCCAAGAGAGCCCCCAAACCGCCCCAGAGCCACCCAAGATCGCCCCAAGATGGCCTAAGAGGCCTCCGAGAGAACCCCCAACAAAGAGAGACCCCCAGGACGGCCCCAGCAGAAGGAGCCCAGAAGAAGGAAGCCGAACGGGCATTTCGAGCCCTCGGCCCCAAGAGGCGTCCAGGCTTCCCCAAGCGGCCCCCAAGAGCCCTCCAAGAGGCGCCAAGATATCCCCAAGAGGCATCCAAGGCGCCCCGAGGAGGCCCCAAGAGCCTCTAAAACTGCTACACTGGAGCCCCCCGAGAACCCTCCGAAGAGACACCAAGAAGCATCCATGAGGAGTCTCACCCACAACCGCAGCAGCGCCGACGCAGCGCGAAATGGCCCACGAACGCGCACGCAAACGCCAACGATGGCAAATATGGGCCGGCGGAATGAGCGAAGCGATGAAAAAATTGAGCCCCTCCGACGCACGTCTTAGGAACAGCCAAAGTCGCGCCCCGCGCGCACTGCTAGGTACGACTCCCCTGTGCCCAAATGAACCCCACATGCGCACAACTCGGGCCATCTCCGTGCACTGCCGAGTATGAATTCCCCGTACCCGAGTGAACCCCAGACGTGACCAGAATAGGCCCTATATCCGCGCATTGCCATGTGCAGCTCCCCTGTGTGTGACAGAGCCAGGCCCCATTTACGACCACCCCCACCAGCCAACACAGCCTGAAAGCAGACCAAAGGTGGACCGTGGAGGCCCGAAAATACTTCCCCGAATCAATCGCGAAGGCTGCGCTACTTTTGCAGCCAGGACCGGGTGTAGCTGTAGAGCAAGCCCAGCTGCAAAAGAACTTGTTGCTGGCATCGCTTGAAGACGTGAGCGCGACTGCAAAGCCAGCGGGACGCGCCAGGCACTAAGCGCACTAGAGCGGGCGGAAAAGCAGAGACGGCCGCGGAGACGGCCGCGGGGGGAAGCTGGGAAAGAACACACGCGCGCAAGGACAGGAGGGGTACGAGCTTCCGAAGGGCGGCCCTGCCAGCAGAGGGGACGCTCAGGGGTCTGCACTCTCAGGAGGACGTCAACGAGACACCAACGCCGATCCTGACAAGGAACATCCTGGGCCCGAGGTCGGTGCATTGAGCTGACCCTGGGACTGGGGGACTGGGAGACTGGGATCGGCGCCGGAGGGACAAATGGGATGGGGGGATTATCCGTGGATGCCAAGGTGGGTTATATCTGGCCTGGCCAAACTTAGCACACAAGACTACCATAGGTAGGCGAGGTAGGAAGAAGAGGAGGAGGAGGACATCCACATCCTCCCTTCTCCCCCCTCCTACCTATGGTAGCTACGGTGGGCCTGGCCAGGCTCGGCGCAGGTGCACAGCTGGCGCAATCCGAAGGAAGGGCACAAGCTCCCGAGGGGCGGCCCTACCACACGAAATCCTGAGATCGCAGAGGCCCGTGCCAACCGCAATTATGAAGGGAGTCCACCACTCCTCCTCCTCCTCCTCCTCCTCCTCCTCATCTCCTCCTCCTCCTCCCTCCTCCTCCTCCTCCTCCCTCCTCCTCCTCCTCCTCCTCCTCCCCCCTCCTCCTCCTCCCTCCCTCCTCCTCCTCCTCCTCCTCTCCTCCTCCTCCTCCTCCTCCTCCTCCTCCCTCCTCCTCCTCCTCTCCTCCCCTCCTCCTCTCCTCCCTCCGCTCCGCCTCCGCCTCCGCCTCCGCCTCCGATTCCTCCTCCTCCTCCTCCTCCTCCTCCTCCTCCTCCTCTCCGCCTCCTCCTCCTCCTCCTCCTCCTCCTCCTCCGCCTCCGATTCTCCTCCTCCTCCTCCTCCTCTCCTCCTCCTCCCTCCTCCTCCTCCTCCTCCTCTCCTCCTCCTCCTCCTCCTCCTCCTTCTCCTCATCCTCCTCCTCCTCCTCCTCCTCCTCCGACTCCGACTCGACTCCTCCGACTCCTCCTCCTCCTACTCTCCTCCTCCTCTCCTCCTCCTCCTCCCTCCTCCTCCGCCTCCGACTCCTCCTCCTCCTCCTCCCTCCTCCTCCTCCTCCTCCTCCTCCTCAGACCTCCTCCTCCTCCTCTCCTCCCCTCCTCCTCCTCCTCCTCCTCCTCCTCCTCCTCCTCCTCCTCTCCTCCTCCTCCTCCTCCTCCTCCTCCTCCTCCTCCTCCACGTCTGCGGGCCGGTCTTGCCGAGGCAAGGCATGGGGAGAGGCGCGCCCTCTATAGGCCTTCACGGCAACCGAGGAGCGCTCGGCCTCCTCCGAGGTGAACTCGGGGACAGCGAGCTCCCCCTCGGCCTTAGAGTAGGGGATCGACTACAGAATTCGTTTACCCAAAAATTGATGTTCTCGTCGAGTCTGCGAGCATCCTACGTATTTTTAATACATTGGACGAGAAAATCACTTTGGGGGAAACCAGTTCAGTAGTCGATCCCTACTCGAGGCCTTGGTGCCTGCCGCACCCAGCGAGCCCTGGGCGCCGGCCAGGCACGCGCTCCACCGGCCCTGTGGGGTGAGAAGCAACAATAGGGCACAAGGAGAGAGGCGGCGGAGGAGGAGCGGAAAGCGGGCGGAGGAGGAGGAGGAGGAGGCGGAGGAGGAGGAGGAGGAGGATTCCAGCAGAGGATTCGCAAAGAGCGGTTCCACCGCAAGTGCACCATGAGAAACCCCGATCGAGAGATGACGCCAACAATCGACGCTGCTGGGGAACTCTACTGCCTGAACTACGGGGACGTCCTGCCCCCGAGGAGCCATTCGGCCGCCTCCCCCTCTGGGTCCAGAGGCGCAGCCCTAGGCGAGAAGGAGGAGGAGGAGGAGGAAGAGGAGGGGGAGCAGGGGGAGGAGGAGCAAGAGAAGGAGGAGGAGGAGGAGGAGGAGGAGGAGGAGAGGAGAGGAGGAGGAGGAGGAGGGGAGGAGGAGGAGGAGGAGAGGGGGAGGAGGAGGGGGAGGGGGAGGGGAGGGGAGAGGAGGGAGTAGGAGGAGGAGGGAGGAGGAGGAGGAGGATGGGGAGGAGGAGGAGGAGGAGGAGGAGGAGGAGGAGGAGGGGGAGGGGAGGAGGAGGAGGAGGAGAGGAGGAGGAGGAGGAGGAGGAGGAGGAGGAGGATGGAGGAGGAGGAGGAGGAGAGGAGGAGGAGGAGGAGGAGGAGGAGGAGGAGGAGGGGGAGGAGGAGAAGGAGGAGGAGGAGGAGGAGGAGGAAGAGGAGTGGAGGAGGAAGAGGAGTGGAGGAGGGGGAGGAAGAGCGAAAAAAAAGGGAGGAGGGGAAGGAAGCTGGCGGTGGCTGGGGACCCCACAAGAGCCCTAGATCAAATCGTCCAGGGACAAGGGTGCAACGCTCCGGAGGTGGAGGAGGAGGTCTGGCGGCGACGGAAGCCGTGCATGTGAGCGAGAACGTTAGAGGGAACTGGCTCATGGTAGGGGATGAACAGGCGACTGGGGGTCGATGCATCCCCCCCGAACGTTGCCCCTGATGGGATGGAGAAGCAGGAGGAGGAGGATGAGGAGGGTCAAGGTTTCTGAGCGTGTTTTACAATTCTGGAGCCTCTGGGGCAACTCCTCGTCGCTACGGACGGATCCACCTCAGAATCCTAACAGGAGCGCAGCCCTGGAGAGGTCCGACGGGCGATTTAAATCCCCGAGTGAAGCCTCCTCGCGTCGTGAAAAAAATAACAGAAGCAAACAACCAAGCACAACAAATATACCCTAACAAAGCACCCAAATTGTAGCCAAGGTGAAGAGGCGGGGCGAGGAGTAGGTCGGCTAGTGAAAACGTGCATCCCTATGCATTCCTCGGGATTCCTACGGATTCCTGGGCGTGACAAATGTGAGAGCACGGCCACGTGCACCGTGGTGTCTTTTACCAGAGATCGTGGCCGTGGACAGGGGTGAGAGCACGGCCATGTGCACCGTACCGTAAAATATGTCTTACGGGAGGTCGTGGCCGTGTCACAGGCCGTGTGGCAGGGATCCTGGCCGTCCTGACCAAAAATGTAGCCCCATTTGAAGAGAGAGCACGATTCCGAAATAAGCTGTGAAGAAAATCAGGCGAAAAGGCGACTCCAGGAAACTGGCAGAGAAAATATCCTCATGCTTCCCGTCCGCTCTGTGGGGCTTTTGTCTGGTCCTATTCAAAAACTTGTAGAGATCTCTAGCGCTAACGCTTTTGGGGAAAATTGCATGTGTTATCATTTTCGTTCTGCAGGGACGGTCACCGACCCCAGGGCCGTCAACAAAATACTCGGGGTGAAAATCTGTGCCCCGGGAAGAAGTCTAAACCTCTGGGGCTCACGTCGTGAAGAACACACGGCGTCGGAGGTCTGGGGATGGAGAGCTGGAGGAGGGTGGACGGGCATGACATAACAAGAGGACGAGGAGGATGGAGGAGGAGGAGGAGGAGGAGGAGGAAGAGAAGGGCGAGTGGATGGAGGAGGACGGAGGAGGTGGAAGAGGATTTACCCGAAGAAGTGCGACGCCCATAATCTTCCAGAGCGGTTCGCAACGCGGAGGCTACAGGAGAGACGCATCGGGAACTGTGAAGAGGTCAACCTGTGACGGGCGAGCCAAAATGCAGCCACTGGACATTACGCATGGCGGCCGCTGAAACGACGCGCAGCCGACAAAGGGGCGGCAAAATTCGCTGCCCAACCAGGAAGAAAAGTCCTCCACACGACGCCGATGGGCAGATGATGAGCAGGGAGGACACGACAAAGTGAAAGAGAGAGAGAGAGAGAAAGAGAGAGAGAGAGAGAGCGAGAAACAAAACACACAACAACAAAAAAGAGGGGGGACAAGCCAGCGTGGACGGTGGGAGCTTACGTAATCGTGCAACTCCAGCTTGAAATTACCTGCGGGAGCACAGCTAGAAAGTTCACCGCGACAAGCGCAAGGAAGCGCATGATGTGACAGGTTTCCGAATCTCTGACACGAGGCGACGGGAGGGCGAGGCAGAGAGCGGAGCGGGAGAGGACAAAGCGAGACGGATGTGTGAAATCACTCCTTGGGCGTGCGCATCCGTCTATGTTCCAAGGGTAGTGACACAAAACACGGCCCCGTGGTGCGGATAAGGCGGTGGCAGGGAGGCAGCCCCGAGAACTGTGCCTAGGCTCGCCTCAGACTGGAAGGCTTTCAGAGCGCGCCGTACAGGGCTGCCACGCAAGAGACGAAGGCCGACGTGCGCGCGCGGGTCGCACGGCCGCAGGGCCGCCTTGCTGGTCGCAAGGCCGCCGGACGTGTGAAGCCATCGAGAGGAAGACGAGGCCGCAGTGCTGGTAGCCGGCGTGTAGCGCCGCGTCGTGCTGCCCGTGCCCAGGTCGTGCACTCGCGACTCGTGAAGGCAAATCCTGACGGGCAACTGCACGCCCGCCCCAACCGCAAACTTCCCAAGAGCCCAAGGCATCTATCACACCCAAATGGCGAGATTCAGAGACCCAACCGTCCTGAAGCTGCACAGGCGGCAGCGACAGCAGCGACAGCGTCTGCTGGGGTGTGATGCTTGCTTTGCTGGTGGTACTGCGAGAGGCGCTGCTCGCTTACTTGCGCCGGAAAAGCTTGAGCCGCTGCACAAGCTCCGACTGCACACCGATGTACATGCCGTAGTGGTGCTGGTGGTCTCAATCGTGCCGGTAAGGCCCGTCTTGCACAGAGACGTGATGCTCGTCGCACTAAGCGTTGCTCTCGTAGATTTCCAGGTCAGGCTGCTGCACTCCGTAGTGAAGCTGGCCCCTGTGGCTACAGGGGCTGCGGCGGCCCAACTGCGACGTGCAGGGCGAAGTGTTGCTGGCGCGGCCGCTGCTGCTCACACTTGTGCTGCGCGCCGACGTACGGGTCGCAATGGTGCTGCTTGTCTGCCGTGAGAGTCGCAAGAATGGTCGACCATGCAGAACACCGGAACGGGTGACCTGGCAGGGTCACCCATTACATGGAAGCGCTCGACATCGTAATACTGAATGTCGACGCGGTGCTCAAATCCGTCGTGGTGGACAGCACGTCAGCGTTCGATGCTGCAGTGCCCGGTACCGAAGCGGTGCTTGACTCCATCGTGGTGGGCAACGTGGTAGCGCACACTTCCGTAATGCTGGATACCGACGTGGTGCTCGACTCCGTCGTGATGGACAACGTAGTAAGGTTCCACTCCGCAGTGTTGAATACTGACGTGGCCACTCCTTCGTGCTGGAGAGCACGTAGCGAGCGATGCTGTTGTACTGGCTAGCGACTTTGTGCTCGAATCTGTCATGGTGGACACTGCGGTAGCGCGCAATTCCACAGTGCTGGATATCGTCAAGGCGTTCAACTCCGTCGCAGCAGACACCGTGGTAATGCTCGGCTCCAGTGCTAGATGATGGCGCTCCATTCCGTGGTGCTAGTCTCATTGTAATGGAAAACGTGGTGGCGCTCCATTCTGCAACGCTGAATACCGACCTGGTGCTCGACTCTGTCATGGTGGACACCGTGGTTGTGCTCGACTCTGTAGCGCCGCGTACCGTTGGCGGGCACTGGGTTAGTGCCCAATTCCGTGGAGCTGGATAGCGACGTGGTGCTCGACTGAGTCGTAGTAGATACCGTGGTCGTGCTCGACTCCGTAGTGCTGGATACTGACATCATGCTCGACGCTGTCGTGGTGGTAAACATGGTGGCGCGCGATCCCGTAAAGGGATAGCGACGCGGTGCCCCATTCCATCGTGGTTAATGCCGTGGTAACGCACGATTCCGTAGCGCTGGATACCGAAGTGGTGCTCGGCTCCGTCGCGGGCAGTGCACAGCTCCATAGTGCAAGGTAGCGACGTGGTGCTCGACTCCGTCGTGGACACCGTGGTAGGCTCGTTTCAGTAGTGCCAGATGTCGACGTGGTGCTGAACACTGATGTGGTGGGCACTGTGGTAATGCTCGAGTCCGTGATGCTAGCTGCTAGATAACGAGGGTGGATACTGCATCGACCATGCAAATCACCGTACCGGGGTCACGCGTGACGAGGTCGTCGTCGACGAAGTGCCGCTGGTCCCGCTGCTGACCACAAAGCTGGTCATGATGATTGGCGTGCGGGTACTGTGTTGCAGTGGTGCTGCATCAGCATGTGGTCGTAGCCACCACGCCGCTGACCCCGCTCGACCTCGTTGAGCTGGTCACGCTGGTGGATGCGCCAATACTTGTGGCTGTGGTGCTGAACATGCCGCTGAGGTCGTGATTATTCTCACGGTCGTCGTCAGCGACGTGTCGCTGGTCCAGGTAGCACTGGTGGATGTGCCAGTGCGTAGTGTTGCCCAAGCCTGTGGCAGCCGCCAGCGAATTGTTGGGCACTCGTAGTCGTCGTCAGCGGCGTGCCGCTGGTCCAGCTGAAAGTCGTCAAGCTGCTCGCGCTGATGCATGTGCGGATACTTTCTGCCGTGAAGCTGCACGAGCCCGTGGTCGACGTCAACAACTTGCCGCTGGACCCGCTGACATTCGTGAATGCGTGCTGCTGCCTGCTGCCACTGTTGCGAGCTGCGTGCTATTAGGTGCAGTTGAGTGTAGCTGAGTGCTGCTGCTGCGGACGGATCTACTATTAGAGCGGCGCAGTCGGAACGGGCGTCGCAGCAGGAGTCGGAGAATGAGAGCGACCTGCTACTCAGCGTCGGTCTGCTGGGACCTATCGTGCTGCGCCGCGTCTCTCTCTCTCTCTCTCTCGCTCTCTGCAGGGGCCCGTCGTGCTGTTCAGTGTCACACTGCTGATATCTGTGGCGCTGTCCAGGCTCCAGGGCGGCAGTCAGTCGGAGCGGAAGGAGTCGGAGCTGGCGTCGGAGCTGGTGCATCTGCCGGAACTGGCGTAGGAACCATAGTGGGAACGGGCACGAGCAAGAATAAGTGCCCACGATTCCGCCCTGGGCTGAGCATACCACAAGTACTGCCTGGACCTCCGGTAACCGCCCACATTTCCGCCCTGGACTGCTCAGGACGGAGCAGTCGGAAGAGGAGGGAGGAGGAGGGAGGCCTGGATAGAGAGCTGGAACAGCGACACGACCTGGCCCTTGCGAATGGAGACGGAGGCGTCCCCAGACACACTGGCGTCCTCGGCGGAGCGACGGTCCTGCTCCTCGCCCTCCTCCTGATGCCAGTCCTCCCCCTCCCCCTACCTGTCGTGATCCAAACCCTCCTCCTCCATCTTCTCCCCTCCTCCACCTCCCGCCCCTCCCTCTCCGCGTCCATCCTCCTCCTCCTCCTCCTCCTGCTCCGACTCCTCCTCCTCCTCCTCCTCCTCCTCCTCCTCCTCCTCCTCCTTCTCCCTCCCTCCTCCTCTTCCTCCTCCTCCTCCTCACTCCGTCTGCTCTTCTTCACCCAACCTCCCCACATTCGCCTATCCCCTCCTCGTCCCCACCCCCTCATTGCCTCTCCTCTCCTCCTCCTCCTCCTCCCTCCTCCTCCTCCTCCTCCTCCTCCTCCTCCTCCTCCTCCTCCTCTCCTCCTCTCCTCCTCTCCTCCTCCCTCCTCCTCCTCCTCCTCTCCTCCTCCTGCCTCTCCTCCTCTCCTCCTCCTCCTCCTCTTCCTCTCACCTCTCCTCCTCTTCCTCCTCCGACTCCTCCTGCTCCTCTTCCTCCTCCTCTCCTCCTCCTCCACCGACTCCTCCTCCTCCTCCTCCGACTCCTCCTGCTGCCTCCCCTCTGCTCTGCCTGCCTGCCTCTGCCTCTGCCTCTGCCTCTGGCCTCTGCCTCCTCCTCCTCCTCCTCTTCCTCCTCATCCTACTCCTGCTGCCTCTGCTTCTGCCCTTCTTCCTCCTCATCCTCTCCTCCTCCTCATCCTCCTCCTCCTCCTCCCTCCTCCTCTCCTCCTCCTCCTCCGCCTCCCTCTCCTCTCCCTATTATTATATTATTAGCATTATTATTATTATATTATTATTATTATTATTATTATTATTTTATTATTATTATTATTATTATTATTATTAATTATTATTATTATTATTATTATTATTATTATTATTATTATTATTATTATTATTATATTATTATTATTAATATTATTATTATTATTATTATTATTATTAGCATCATTATTATTATTAGTATTAGTATTATTGTTATGATTACTATTACTATTATTATTAGTAGTAGCATTATTATTATTACTATTATTACGATTATTATTACTATTATTACTATTATTATCATTGTTATTAATATTATTATTAGTATTATTAGTAGTATTAATATTAATATTATTATTATTAATATTATTATTAGTATGATTAGTATTATTATTAATATTATTATTAGTAGTATTATTATTAATAATATTATTACTAGTATTATTATTAGTATTATTATTAGTATTAATATTATTATTATTAATGAGAATATAATTAGTATTAGTATTATTAGCAGTATTAGTAGTATCATTATTATTAGTATTAGTATTATTAGTATGAATACTATTAGCATTATTATTATTAGTAGTATTCGCATTATTAGTATCACTAGTATTATTAATATTAGTAATATTATTAGTATTAGTGTTAGTATTAGTATTAGTAGTACTAGTATTATTATTAATATTAGTATTATTAGTATTGTTAGTAGTATGATTAATATTACTAGTAGTAGTATTAGTAGTAGTAGTAGTATGGTTAGTATTGTTATTATTATGATTATTACTATTATTATTAGTATTAGTCATATTGTTATTATGATTATTATCAGTAGTAGTATTATTGTTATTGGTTTAAATATTTCTTAGTAGTATTAGCATTAGTATTGTTAGTAGTAGTATTAGTATTATTAGTATGAGTATTAGTATTAGTATTATTGTTATTGGTAGTATTAGTATCATCATATTAATAGTATTACGATTGTTATTATTCCCCAAATCCAAAGTGGGGTTCTTGTTTTCTCTGCACACCCCGCGCAGGAACACTCACCCCACCCCCTCTCCTCTTCTGCCTCATCATGCGGATCATTCACACACACACACATCATCATCACTCGCACTCTCTCACACGCTCACGAACATCATCGTCATCATCGGTATCGGCATCATCCTCATTCAAACATCATCATCGCCACCACCACCCACAATCAATCATCATCCTCTTCACCACTCATCTTCACCACCACTCATCATCCTCATCCTCATCATCGTTGAGTAAAGTGTGAGGAAGTCTCAGGCGGGAGCCCCCTCCCTATGGGGCCCGCAGATCATGTTGGTAATCCGAGCGGGTCATCGGAACCCTGTAACTGTCGTCACTTTTGGGCTCCCCAGGCCTGAAAATGGAGGAAGTCTCAGGCGGGAGCCTCGTCTGTGAGTGAATTGGGAGGAAGTCTCAGGCGGGAGCTCCCTCCCTATGGGGCCCGCAGATCATGTTGGTAATCCGAGCGGGTCATCGGAACCCTGTAACTGTCGTCACTTTTGGGCTCCTCAAGCCTGAATATGGAGGAAGTCTCAGGCGGGAGCCTCGTCTGTGAGTGAATTCTGAGGAAGGCTCAGGCGGGAGCCCCCTCCCTATGGGGCCCGCAGATCATGTTGGTAATCCGAGCGGGTCATCGGAACCCTGTAACTGTCGTCACTTTTGGGCTCGTCAAGCCTGAATTTGGAGGAAGTCTCTGGCGGGAGCCTCGTCTTTGAGTGAATTGTGAAGAAGTCTCAGGCGGGAGCCCCCTCCCTATGGGGCCCGCAGATCATGTTGGTAATCCGAGCGGGTCATCGGAACCCTGTAACTGTCGTCACTTTTGGGCTCCTCAAGCCTGAATATGGAGGAAGTCTCAGGCGGGAGCCTCGTCTGTGAGTGAATTGGGAGGAAGTCTCAGGCGGGAGCCCCCTCCCTATGGGGCCCGCAGATCATGTTGGTAATCCGAGCGGGTCATCGGAACCTGTAACTGTCGTCACTTTTGGGCTCGTCAAGCCTGAATTTGGAGGAAGTCGGCGGGAGCCTCGTCTTGAGTGAATTGTCTCCCTATGGGGCCCGCAGATCACGTTGGTAATCCGAGCGGGTCATCGGAACCCTGTAACTGTCGTCACCTGCCTGAGTCTCAGGCGGGAGCCTCGTCTGTGAGTGAACTGCGAGGAAGTCTCAGGCGGGAGCCCCCTCCCTATGGGGCCCGCAGATCATGTTGGTAATCCGAGCAGGTCATCCAAAACCTGTAACTGTCGTCAATGTTGGGTTCTCGCGCTGCCAGAACGCAGTTCCCAGGCCACACTTTGGATGCAACAAGGAAGTTTTTGGGCTCCTCAGGTCGCCGAGGTGCTGCGACAGGGCGCCGAAGGCGCCGACGACGACGGCCAGGCCGAGGCGCGGGCGCGGAGCTTGCTGATGTTCAGGCCCAGCGAAAGGGAGTTCACATGGCAGAGCTCGGGGGCGCACAGCGTGCGCCGCTCGGGGTTCACCCTGACGCACGCGTCCTACCTGACCTCCACGCTGTCGCAGGGCCAGACGCTGCGCAAGGGCGTCACCATCGACTGCGCGAGAGACGAGGACGCTGGCCGCACGGGCATGTCGGACGAGCAGTGGTGGCTGCACCTCTACGTCATGTTCTCCCGCGCCACGTGCATGCGGAACATGCTGATCCTGCGGCCGCCGCCGCGAGAGTTCCTGGAGTGCGGGCCGCCGGCGTCCCTGCGGAAGGCGCTCCTGGAGTTCGACAAGAGAACGGTTTTGTCCAGGGCGGAGGCGAAGCAGCTCGCGGCAGAGCTGGGCTTCGTGCTGCCTTCCGCCTGAGCGCGGCTGCGCCTCGCTCGAAGCCCGCGGGGTTGTCCCAACGGCTTGGTCTTGCGCGCCAACGGCTCGCGGGGTTGTCCCGACAGCCTGGCCCGCGGGGTTGTCCCAACGGCTGCGCGACGTGACCTGTAGAGAACGCGCCTGTGCTGGCCGTGGCGGCGACGGCGCCGAGGAACATCGACATGCGCGCTCATGCAACAGGAAGGGGAGGAGGTGGCGGGGCGCGGAACAAACAGGGGGGCGAGGATGGGGACAACGTAAGGAGTGGAAGGGGGGCCCGCGCCAAGGCGAGAGGAAATATACGCAGAAGAGACAGCCAGGACGCCTCACCAACCACGAGGACGACGGTGATGGCTTTTTCCAGATTCGCCCAGAGGATTCTTATGTGGGGTTCTTCCGTCGGAGTAATTATTATTATACAAACTAGTAAGAATATTATTAGTATTATTATTAGTATTGATATTATTATTAGTATTAACATTATTATTATCAATAATAATATTAGTATTATTTGTAGTGTTAGCAGTGTGATGATTCTTCTGACGAGTATTAGTCGTATCATATATCATAGTCTTAGCAGCATTGTCATTATTTCCAGTATGAGTACTATTCGTATTATTATTAGTATTAGTATTGGTATTACCAGTATTGTGTGATATTACTATGATTATGATTACCAGTCGTAGCATTAGTACATACTCTATTATGAGTATGCGTAGTATTGGTAAGATCCATCTTGATAGAAGTTTTAGTCTTATGATTGGTCTTAGCAGTCTTATTGATATATGCGTGTGCAGGCGGGGGTTAGAGCGGTAGCTCATCGGGAATAAAGGGGGAGCCACAACTCACGTTGATCACTTACTCTGGGCTTCGCCCCTTCTTACTCCATCTACTCGTTGGCCAAAGCTGTTGACAGCGCTTCGAATGCCTCGAGACAACGGCACCAGCATGCGCGAGCCCCAAGACTCACCCCGAGGCCACGGCAGGAATCACACCTCAAGCGCACCACCGTCGTCCAACGACCGGGGTCAGAACGCCGTTCCAAGTGGGCCTCGAGAGGGAGCAGACTCGCACCACGCTATGCCCAGAAGCCCGAGAGAAGCTCTCGCGAGACGCTGAACGAGGCAGAACGGCCAGGCAGAGAAGATGCCTGGACGGCATGGCACAGGGCGGATGTGGGCGGGCCACAAAGGCTGCCATGCATTCTGATGCGGCCAATGTTCGCTCATTACCCCTTCGCCCACACATTGACCGTAAACGTGTTCATGTGTGCGCAGGCGGGGGTTAGAACTGTAGCTCATCGGGAATAAAGGGGGAGCCACAACTCACGTTGATCACTCACTCTGGGATTCGCCCCTTCTTACTGCCTCTACTCGTTGGCCAAAGCTGTTGGCAGAGCTTCGAATGCCTCGAGACAACCGCACCAGCACGTGCGAGCCCCAAGACTCACCCCGAGGCCACGGCAGGAATCACACCGCAAGTGCACCACCGTCGTCCAACGACCGGGGTCAGAACGCCGTTCCAAGTGGGCCTCGAGAGGGAGCAGACTCGCACCACGCTGTGCCCAGAAGCCCGAGAGAAGCTCTCCACTCCAAGAACGCCCGAAAAGCTCTCCAAAAAGCTCTCCAATGTGTTCCGAAATATGGCTGAAAGCCGCCCACAAGATCCCTGGAGAGTCGCACCTGGCCTAGATTCGACGTTATTTGCTACAATACGCCCGAACACGGGCAATCAAGGTATCTGCGAGGGTCTGGAGCGAGGAACGGGCGGCAGGCTGAAATCGCATCTCGGCCAAAATTGCGGCCCCATCTTGAATATGAATCTTTGCTGTCCTCATTGAGCTCCAACGACCTCGAAGCATCACTTTAGGCAAGTCGCCCGAGAACAAATATTCGCGCGCAGCTCCGCCCCCACGCAAACTATACGGGACGAGGCCGAGCTGCGCGCAACCAATCTCTCGAAGGCCAGTGCGAAAAAGCAAATGAAAGGCACGAGGAGGCCAGGGCCACAGACGGCCGTCGCGCTGCAGCTGCATATGGACGACCGCTCCTACGAGCGGGCCATCCAGCGCCACCGTCTCTCGTGCTCCCTTTTGACAGGCTGTCGAAGTCCAGGGCCGCCACGCCTCTGCCGCAAGGCTTGAGCTGAATGACGCCGCTGGAGAGGCCGAGAACCTCGCCTGTCCGAAGGCAGAGGTGAAAGCCGGCGAGGATCGTCGCGGCGAAGGCGATCTCTCCGCGGCCCAGCGCCCAGCCTGCGAGCGCGCTGCACACCAGCGGCGGCATCGGCGGCGCACGCTGCGGCAACTCCAGACTGACAACGATCTCCACGCGCATGGGTACTGCCAGCGCGTCCTCAACAGGTGCTGTACTCCACTCAGTGCATCGTTAGCTTGACCTTTAGAGGCACCTTCGGCCCACAAGTATTCAAGGTAGTCTTGTAATGTGACATCCATGTCTCCCCAACTGAACGGCAACGGCAGGCTCATGGCGTTAAGGTAGTCAACAAACTGCTGGGCTGCCCGACGGTATCTGGCGAGAGTGGCAGCGCCGATCCGGGCATCCCGCAGCTTCCCCAGGCCAGCACTGGTTGTGCGCCTGTCGGCGGGGCTAGATTGCTTCCCCATGCTTCAGGCGCGACGGCGCGTCCGCGGGGTTCCGAGCTGATGAGGTGAAGCTGAACACCGCCCGCGCGCCCATCGCTAGCTCCCAGGCCGAGAAGCTGCGCACAACCTTGCTGAGCTGACTGCTGCTGGGGCGGCGCTTCGAGAGCGCACCGATATTGACCATGCTGTCGAGGAGGTGCAGGAAGACTCGCTGCTGTCGGCCCAAAGCTTGAGCACGCCATCGAATCATCATCAGCGCTCCCTGACACTCCAGCACATGGATATGTTCAGGGAGATCCCACACCAGCTCTCGTGCCTTAGGCCACTGCCAAAGACCTGAATCAATCTCTTGCCGAAGGAAAACTTTGCTGAGCTCCTGAGAGCTTTTGTCACAACGAAGGTTCGCACCATCACCGTGGCACGCCATCACAAGACTAGTCACAAGCCTACGCGAGACATCCGAATCACGCCAGGACGTAGCATCACGTCTGGCCAGCTCTGCGAGCAGCACATCTGCATGACATGTCTCGGACTGACTGCAGTGGCCAACCAGCTTGGCCCCACGCAAGTCCCCCAGGTGGCGAAGCAGCTCGGGCAGGCCGCTCGGCCATCCAGCAAACAGCGCCACCGCGTCCTCGCGGGGGTAGCTTGGGCTCACTGCGAAAGGGTTGCCGAAACAGGACGGGGCGAGGCTCCAGCGCCGTGAGCCGCGCACGACGTAGACGAGGCTGCCGCCCGTCGCCGGCGCCGCCGCGGCGGGCCGCTCACCCGCCCGCTGGCGTTCGCTCGATGCGGCTGCGCTGCGGGCCACCAGCTCGCCGCAGACCTCCGAGCCGACCTTCACACGGCTGCATCGCAGCGAGGTGACGTCGCCAGCCCACAGCTTGCGCCCGCCAACCCAGGCCCGAGCGCTCTCGCGCAGCTCGGAGAGCGGCGGCACCGCCACCAGCAGCCCAGCAGCGACAGCCCAGTGCGCCAGCAGCCACGCCACCACCACGCACTGGAACGAGTTGCCGACCAGCGAACGCTTCAATCCCTCGTACTTGACGGGCTCGGCCTCCGCCTCACTGCTGGTCCTGCGCGGCACGGCGTGGCCTTCGGCGAAGCCCATCAGCTTCTCCCTCATCACCGCGCCAGGAGGCGCGGTCCGTCCGTCAGGCCAATGAATGCACCACTTGTCATGGAACTGGTAGGGCGGCACCGCGAAGGCCGCTTCCTCCCAGCGCATTATCTCAGCAGCCGTGCACTCCCCGATGTCCGCGGGCCTGGGGCGCGGCTGCGAGCGCGGAGTCCAACGAGCGAGCGCTGGGAGGGGCGCGCCCCCCTCCGCTCCAGGACAGCGCACGCCAGCCGGCAGCAACTCCTCCAGCGGCGGGCGCTCCACCTCCAGCGACACGCAGCACAGGCGGCGAGAGGCCCCGTCCTTGGTCAGCACCATCGCGGTCTTGGCCTCGCACGACGGCAGCAAGTCCCAGGACGGGCAGGAGAGACGAGGACGCCCCACCCAGCCGACGTCACCAGCCTCAACCTCCAAGGGGGTCCGCTCGAACAACCCGCTGAGGTGAAGGACGTCGGACTCTGCCATTGATGCAACATTTTTGCCAAGGCAGTCAACGCTCACCTCGGGCACGGCTGCGCGCAGACCTCGGATGACCCTCACCATGTGATCGACCAGCGAGGCGCGCGAGTCCGACGTACCCTGGCGGTCGACGTTCAAGCTCGCGTAGATCTGGCACGGGAAGCCGCCGATGACCACCGCGCGGGCGATGCGGCCGCGGGCCCGCAGTAGGCTAGCCAAGGCAGCGGGGTCAGCAGATGTAACATCCCTGAGGTGCGTGCCAGGATAAGCGCGACGCGCAACGCGGACCGCCTGCGGGTCAACCTCAAACGAAAGGTGAACCGCTGGTACCAGGCCCAGTGTCTCGAAGGCTCCGCGCCCGCCGCCGATGCCATCAAAGACGGTGATCAGGGCGGTCTCCTCCTCGCGGGCGGTGATCGCGGGCCGCTGGCGTCTGCCCGCGAAGACACGCCTGCGCTCGGTAAGCGCCGTGCTGTACACCACGGCTCCAGCGGCCTCCGACGCGTCCGAGGCCGTCACCAGGTGGTCGACCTCGAGCCTCACGTCGACCACGCAGCGCCCCGACAAGGCCAGGCACATCAGCCAGTCCTCGATCACGCTCACGCTGAAGCGGCCTCCACAGCGCGGGTCGTTGAGCCACTTCCAAGTGTAAGCGAAGCTCGCGGCCAGCGGGCGGCGGACGCAGTGCCCGCGACCCCAGCGCCCAGGAAGAATACGTTTCAATTGCATGCTGGCCCGCCTCTTGCCCAGAACCCAGAGCGCGAGGCTGGCCCTCACAGCGATGTACCCCGCCGGCGGCCGACGGACACCTTCAACGCCATCAACAAGCTCGCCCAGCGTGGCAGCGCGCACCACGCGGTGCAGGTCCTTGCCTGGGGACCAAGGCGACCTCGCGGCCTCGCAGCAGGCACGAGCGTCAGACAGCAGCTCGGGGACCGCCCCGCGCAGCTTGTCGGCCTCAGATTTGCCAACGGCCTCGGCGATCTCTAAGTTGTCGATCATCATCCAAGCAGGCGGGCAGGGCTTCCCTGCATCAAGCGGCAGGCGGCGGCGCCGGGTAATCTCCCAGCCGGGGCACAGGCCGCGAGGCACCGCGCTGCTGCGACGCAGTGCGTTGCGATGACGATGAGTCGTAACCCCTACTGCGCTGAACCAGCCCATGCCGATCACGCGCAAGCAGGTGTGGGTAGCGCCGCCGTCCTTGAGACCCAGCAGGCGCGACGGCGCTGGCGGCCCGATCCCCATGCACGGCCACCACGGCGGCGGCGCGCGGAAGGCGTAGAAGAAGGCCTTCATGTCGGCGCCGCTCCACACCAGGTCCTCAGACTCCGTCAAGACCAGGCCGTTCAGCTGGCTCATCGCCGGCATCTCCGGCGTGTCGCCAATGATGCACTCTTGGCAGGCGTTCGACGGGATCAGATTGGGGATGAGCCTGAGCACGGGCCTCAGCACCCCGTCCTGGCACTTGACAGGGGCGTCGTGGGCCCGCACCGAAGTCGGCGCCGCGCGGCTCAGCGCAGGCGGCAGCAGCACCAGCCCAGAATCCAGCAACGAGTCGCGCACGAAGCCCGTCGCGACCTCGGCAGCCTCAATCGAGGCCGCAACCCCAGGCGGCGGCAAGCCGTCTAGCACCTGCTCCAAGGTCAGCTCATGAGGCGCGGTGATCTCGGCGCCGCCGTAGCCGATCTGGCAGTCCTTCAGGCGGTCCTCCCAGTTGAGCTCTGCAGGCAGGCTGGTCTCGATGCGCGTCGCCAGGTACAGGGGGCGACTCAGGGCAGCCCAGGCTGCCCGCTGAGCAGCGCTCGGGCGCCTGCGGCAGAGGCGCGCGAACTTCGGCGAGCGGAAGCCTGCCTCCCCGTTGAGCGCCAGCACCGTGACAACCAGCCTGCAGCCGGGCCCCTCCCAGTTCAAGTCGCTAAGGTCATCGCCGTCGCACACGACGTCGGTCTCCACGATGGTAGGGTACGTTAACGGCAGCAAGTCACGTTGCAGCCGACCTCCCATGGTGGCCATGTGCTCGCGCAGTTGAGGTTTGAGGGAGTCACGGAAGTAGCGACCGAATGAACCAGGGAAATCCTTGACGAGGTTGAGAAGGATCGGGCCCACGTCATAAGGCTCACGGAGCAAGTCACCAGCAGCCCCAGTAAGCCCTCTCCAGTCCTCCAGTGGATCGTGTCGAGAGTTCTCGTCAGCAGTGGCAGGCGGCAACTCCAGCGGGGTCGCAGCGCAGTGGTCAGATAGCGAACGCGACGGCGAAGCCCCAGGCGGTCCGCACGGCGCAGCAGCCTGCAACGAAGCGGCTGCTGCGTCCCGGGCGCCATCAGCAAAGGCATCGTCACCACGGGCTTTCACCGCGCCGCCGCCGGGGGGTCAGTCCCGCGGCCGCCAGGCGGGCGGGGCCGCGAGCCGTTGGCCCTCCCTGCGTTGCGTCCCCTGCCGCCGCGGCGTCTCGGGCGACCGCGTCCTGCTCCCTGGGGAGCCGACGCCGCCGCCGCTGGCTCGTCCTGCCTGAAGGTGCGGCGCTCGGGGCTCCCCGCTAGCACAACTCGGCGCGGGTGGGGGCTGTCTCCCCGGGGGGTCCGCTCCGTCTGGGGAGACGGAGTCCGCGCGCGGGGGCCTGAGGGCGCTGCGGCGGGTGCCTCCTCGGCCCGAGGCGCTGCCGCTGGCGACCCTGGAGCGTGAGCGGGGCTGCTCCCTCGGAGCGGGAAGTAGCGGAAACGCCCGCGACCTCGACCCTTGCCCTTGCCGCGCGAGAGCTCCCGCGCTGGCTGGAGCGCGGCTCGAGAGGGGAAGCGCGGCCGCTGGCCCCCCCGCGCCCCCCCCCTCGGGTCACCCGCGCCCCTGGCCGCGGCCGAGCGCCCCGAAGGCCCCGCGGCTCTTGGCCTCCTCCAAGCGCCTCCTCAGCAGCGCCGAGCGCCGCGCCAGATCCTGCTCGTCCATCGACGCCAGCGACGGCCTCACGTCCGGGACGATCTCGCGCTCGCTCCTAACCTGCCAGCCCGCGTCCGACAGCGAGAGCTCCAGAGCCTTGAACCTCTGCATCAGCACGTCGCTCAGCTGCGGCAGAGAGCCGCTCTCCAACTGGTCCAGCGCCGTCGCCAAGGTCTGGAGCTCCCGCACCGTGTTGACGCGCAGCTGGGACACGGGGTGGTGGCCGAACACGATGGCCTGCAAATAGCCAACCACCTTCGGCATCGTCTCGGAACCGTCCGCCCCCTCCCGCAGGCCCATGACGCGGGCGATGTTCTGCATCGCCTCGTCGTAGAGGGCGCCAGGCTGTCTCTCCGCCAGCAGCCGTACGCTGCCGCCGCGACAGGGGGCGTCGCGAAAACGCGGCTCGCCTTCGCCATCACTGCGGCTGCCAGACTCACTGCGAGCCCGAAGCCTGCCGCGGCCTGTCACCCCGCGGCTGCCACCGCCCCCGACCGCAAGCGCGCGGGCAGCTGCTGCCGCCGCCAGGCGTTCGGCGGCGGCTCCGCCAAGGATGGGAGAGGGACCGCCCCGACCAGCTCCACCGCCACGGCCGCCGAAGACGCTCGGGCGCACCCAGGGCTCCACCAGCCCGTGGGTCGAGCGCAGCCGCAGCCACTCCACGTGCAGGACGGCGCGGCCCGCCTGCGCAGGCTCGCCACACCGCGCAGGCCCCTGCGCGCAGAGGTGCAGCAGCCCAGCAGGACCGCCGCCCCGCGGAGGGAAGGCGCCGTCAAAGCGCATCGCCTCGGCGGCCAACGACGCGCCCCTGAACTGCGCGCTGAGATACTGACCTCCAGCACCTGGTACACCGACCTCATCGATCTCGAACAGCGCGGTCCCACTGATCGCCCCCGTCGCCTCGTGGGTCGGCAGCTCCACGGCCAGGCCCTGGCTCCAGTTGGCCCCGATGAGGGTAGAGGCCTGCGTCCAGGCTCCGTTGACGAGCCCGTCAAGCTGCAGCCCCGCAGCCGGGACGACCGCGCCTCCCAAGGGGCCATCAACATGGCAGAGTTGAAAACAGCATTACGAAAAACGAAGCAAGGCAAAGCTCTGGAGCTGACGACATACCGCCCGATTTCTGGAAGATGTTGGCGGAAGATGGCACTGCCTGCGGTATACTTCTGGCTATGTGCCGGCAATGCTGGGACCAAAAAACGATTCCAGAGTCGTGGAGAACCGCAAACGTCGTTTTGCTTTTCAAAAAAGGGGATGCTGCACTGCCAGCGAACTACAGGCCGATATATTTCTGCTGCCAGTTGGGTACAAGGTCTTGGCGTCTATTTTGCACAACAGGTTGATTCAAGGAGGAGCAGAAGAAAGAATGCGAGACTCTCAATTTAGATTCCGGCCAAAACGGGGTACAGGCGAGGCTCTGATGATGATCAGGCGAATGATCGATGCCGCACACATGAACAACACGGGTGGTACGCTTCTGCTTATGCTGGACTGGTCGAAAGCGTTCGACCGACTCAAACCAGATTGTATGTGCCAAGCTTTGTAAAGGTTTGGTGTACCGCAGTGCTGTGTAAAAATGGTGGAATCAATGTATGCAGCCCGTTATGTCACCATTGTAGATCACACGGGCCACTCGTCTCAAAGGCAGCAGCGCGCAGGTATAGCCCAAGGGTGTCCCCTATCGCCGTACTTGTTCATCATCATCCAAACAGTTATGCTGCGCGATGCGTTTGATGATCTGCATCTACAACAAGAGCCAGCGTTTTTGGTATCACGCGACATTATGTATGCCGACGACCCCCTGCTTACTTCACAGAGCCCGCAAAATCTTCAAACAATGCTTGCCGCAATAATGGACGAAGGAACGAAATACGGTCTTGAACCCAACTGGGACAAAACATTGCAAATGCAGATTTCTACGAACAACTCCGTTTCAAGACCGTCAGGCGAAAGCATTAAAGTTGTACGAGAATCGATTTACCTTGGAGGGTTGATTACGTGCGATGGCAAAGTTGGAGCAGAATTGACACGGCGACTGGGGGAGGCCAGCAGGACATTCAAACAATTGAACAAGTTATGGTCTCGCACATCGTTTGGGATAAGACGAAAATATATCATTTACGAGAGCTGTGTATTAAGCAAGTTGTTGTACTCGCTGGATTCTGTTTGGCTGCTCAAATCCGACAGAATGCGTTTGGACGCCTTTCATTGCAAATGTTTGCGGCGTCTGCTGGGAATTGCGCCTTCATTCATTTCTCGAGTGACGAATGCAACAGTATTGGAGAAAGCGTCTGCCAAACAACTCTCGCAAATATTATTGGGCAATCAAGTGGCGCTGCACAAGAAAATGTATAAATCTCCAAGTTCTTCAATGGTCAAAACAATTCTTTGTAATCCGGATGGCACTCCGCGCAATTGGGCACATCGCAGAAAACGTGGCCGTCCCCGGCAGCAATGGGCAGCAGAAGTGTACAAGCTCACACAACATTCGTGAAACGATTTTGCATATATCGCATCATCTTCATCATCTTCTCCTCTTCGTCGTCCTTCCCCCTCCCTCCTGTGCCGGCACGCGTTTGGCGTCTCGTGTTCTCTTTGGCGCATGTTTGGCGTGTCTACCCACGCAACCAGACGAACGCAAGGCTTAGTGGTGGTGGTGGCGGTGGTGGACCGATTATCCCCACATACTTATTATATGTCTCGCGTGATGACAGCTGAAGTGAAACATACGCAAATGATGCTGGTGGCCGTTGCCCCGCCGATACCGTGAGGGGGGGCGAGGCAGGCTCGGTTGGAGGACGTCCTGGCAGGTGGGGGTCCACGACCAGGGCTGCGGATGACCTGCCATCGCTCGGACATCCATTTCCGGTGCAGTTATCGGTATCGTGCGTGCTTGTTTGGCTAAATGATCCAGGATGCTCCTCGATGGTCCTCGCCGAGAACAGGCGCACACGTCCGAGCGATGCCAAGATGAAAAGACCTCTCTGCACCAGGAGGATGGGAGGGAGGGAAGCGAGGGAGGAAGACCAACTCCACCCCACCCCCGCTGAGTACAGAGGTCACGGCAGCAGTAGCAGCAGCAGCAGCAGCAGACCCGAGAGCCGACCGAACCGACATCGAGATCGAGACCGACGGACCGAGAGGCCAGGATGGACACGGCGGCGCGACAACCGACCGAAACGAACCCACCGAGTGCGACCGACTCCGAAACAGCCGAGCCGCTGGGTCACCCGCCTTCGCGCGTCCCGCGATGCGCGAGCCGCGCGCGGACATCCTCGCGCCTAAGCGCCGCGCGCCCTGGAGAAGGGCGGATCTGGCGGCCTGGGGCCCGCAGCGCGCGAGAGCAAAGCGATCGTCCTCGCGCCCCCGTGGGTGACGTGGGAACCTCGACGCTGGGGCCGAAAGAGACAGGCCGAAGGCGGCCGGAAGGGCGCGGCGCGGCGACCGTCCGAACCGAGCCGACCGAGCGCGGCCAGCCGCGGGGCCGCCGCGACGACCGACGGCGGCACATCCGTCGCGAGGTCCGTGAAGTGGGCGCTCACCGCACCGTCGAGGAGGCGCACGGTGAGCCCCAACAGGCGCTCCCGCAGCCAGCCCTGGGCCCACTGCGTCATGGGCTTCTCCTGGGGAGCCAGAAGTCGATGGCTCGAAGATTGGGTCCAGAGGGAGGGGGTCCTCGGGATAGGAAGGGATCCAGGGGTGGATGTACATTGTTTGAAGAGCCCCGTCCTTCGGGCCGCGGAAAAAAAGGCTGCTGCGCGCAGGAGCAGCCAGCATCGAATCGGGAAATCGGGTCGGGTCGGAACGCGCGCTGCATCGGGACACGCGCAGGCACGGCGTCGAGATCGAATCGGGTCGGCCGCGCCAGGATGCAAACTAGCGCCATGCAGGCATCAGGACGCTTCTGACCGTCGGAATGCCAAAATCGAACCGCATCGGGCTGGCCGGAATCGACATCGAATCGGATCGATCGAAGTGAACCCTGGCATGCGGGAAAAGGGTCATGGAGGAAGGTGGTCCTGGATTTCTGTGGCTTCGAGCCCCCGGGACCGTTCGCAGGCCCCAGAGCCGCCAGGAGAGAAGGGCGCAGCGTGATGAGCTGGTTGGTCCTGGGGAGCGCCGCAGGGGTCTAGGAAGCGGTGGCCCCCGGCCCCCACCTCTCGGGGCGGAGGCGAGTGACGAGGCTCGCCATCGCTCGGAGATCCAATCCCCTTTCATTGTTCGATTTCCGCGCGTGCATTTTCTCGCACGAGCACCCAAAAGGCTCCTCGATGGTTCTCGCCGAAGACAAGGTGCACACGTCCGAGCGATGCCAAGGAGGGGGAGGGGGAAGGGGGAGGGGGCACCGCATCGCTAGGTCCAGCGAGGCCGTCGCACCGTGAAGCCGGCGAGACGTGGTGTGGACTTCGAGATCTATTGTTGCGGTGTGGCACGCACGAATGGCACGCCAGACCCCTTCACATCGCCCCCTTCTCTTGCTGCCGAGTGGGAGATCGCACAGGCATGGAGCCTTCGTGTCCACGCCAAGCCCCATCGCGCAGGCAAGCGTGCGCGCATCCCTCCCCCCGATGGCAGCGAAGGAGCACCCCGTCCCTGCGCTATTGCAATTTGCCCTTGGTAGAGAAAGGACAATCTGCATCAAGGGCTCCCAACTTCGCGCTTCGCGCGGCGCGAAGCGCGAAGTGCGAATAACTTCGCGCTCTCGCGCCGCCTCCCAGGGGAGACGAGGGGGATGAGGAGGAATCGGAGCCGAACCGCGAAGCGAGAAGCGCGAATAACTTCGCGCCCTCGAGGGCGCCCTTGCTGCATGAGCGTAACCTTTCCAAACTCGGAGCGGATCTCGGATCGATGGTCATCGTGAATTCGTGAAGCATCCTCGCGAACTGGTGATGGCCAGCACGGACCATGACCAAGAACGGCGTCGACAAAATCACGTGACACCTTTGTCATAGCTACCGTGGTTTTTCCCTCGACGCCGGGGGCGGCGCAAGAAGCGCCACTTGGGGGGGCCGAGTGCCGATCCAAGAAATCCGCGCCGACCTCCGAAAGCTTGCCCTTCTGCTGAATGATATATCCTCCCACCGATGCAACAGCGATACATCAGCGATACATCAGCGATGCATCAGCGATGCATCGGCGACGTCGGCGATGGATCGGCGCCGTCGGCGTGGAGAAAATCGGGCTCAACATCAAGCCTCACCGCCGATGCATCGGCGATGCGGCACGATCCTCCGATCAGCCGAAAGTTTACGGCTACGCCGATTGTTCTTCTGGGTCGCCTAGTTTCGCGTTCTGCGCTGCGCGATGCGCGACGCGCGGTTATCTTCGTGCCCTCGCGCGGCCGTCCTGGAAAAGGGCGCCTCTCCAACCCGAGCCGCGATGCGCAGAGCCAGATTATCTTCGCGTCCCTGGGGGTGACCTGGGGCATAATTCATCGGCCCGATATCCTCCCAGTGCCACGCGTTCGCGTTCCACACGCTGGCGCCCGCCTGGAGGCCCGCGCCCCCCTGCGCGCGGCCCGCGAGCCGTGCCGCCTCCTCGCGCGCCTTCTGCTCCGCCGCGATGGCCCGCTGCTTCTCGCCCTGCTCGGCGCGCGCGCCGTCCGCCGCGAGCCGTTCGGTCGTCCGCCGAGCGGCGTCCTCTGGGCGGAGGGGAGGGGGCGACCCGCGGGCGAGGCTGCGGCAACAGGGCGCCGTCGCTGCAACTGCTGGCATTGCTCGTAACTCCACATTGGGACAAGTTACCGCGCAGAGGATCGAGGGCCATGGGATAAGCAAGATACAATGTGCGATTTGGTATCGGAGAAAGAGGTGAGCAGGTTCAGGGAGGAGAGCTGGACTGTTTCTTCCAGCGCGGGGACTCGTGGGATCTCGACCCAAAATGGTTACGGAAGGCTTCTCTCCCGTACCCTCGTCTCGCCTACAAGCATGTTGGTTCCTGTTGGTTTGATTTCAGAGGAACGCGCTAACATGCACATGAAGCTACACCCGGAGAACAGAGAATGCGACTGGCAAAATTACACCCTGCATACAAGGCCACACACACAGTAGAGAAGCCGCATTAGGCTTACCCGCCTGAAAATGACCCGCGGTCGCACCGTACTGCTCATGCGCTGTCTGACAACGTGAACTGCTATCCGCAGTCCCACTCATCGTCGCCATCCCAATCGACCTCGATGTCCCCCGTGTTTTCCTGAGTGCGAGCCCTCCGGGCGGTTCCAGCGGGGCGTTTGCGCTTGGCGCCAGACAAGAGCGCCTCGAATCTCCCCGCCATCCATCAACAACATATCGTCGACATAACAGATGAGCAAGCCGATGGCATTGCACTGCCCATTCTCGTCGGGCGCGCTCGTGGTCACGCGCCAAGATTGGGCATCCGTGGAGCACTGGTTGAGCATGTACTCGCCCCCGTCCTGTTGGAATCGCACTTGTTTGGTGCGCGAATCTCCTTCCAAGCCCCACGCGCTGGGTGCAATGCGTAGCCCGCATGCCGCTCTACGCAGCGTCCACAACGCGTTGCCTGGAACGACCCCGAGTCTTCCCCAGCCATGCGGAAGGGCGCACCACGATGAGCATTCCGTCCGGGAATGGAGCATGCATCAACGCCGCATTGACGTCCAGCTAGCAAACATCCCACTATTCCTGACACTAGATAGCCTCAAGCCCGTCATAAGTGAACTGGTTCCTGCCAGCGCGGTCCAGACTCGGCCCGCGGGGTCACGCGCAGAATATTTCCCACAGACCACTCCCCCTGACGATCTTCATCGGAAGGTCGCTGGCATGACCTCTGACTCGTGCAAGCTCCTGATCGGCGGCCTCGGCCACCGAGCCCACGCGGTAGAAGCTCTCGTGAAGCTCCTTCTCGGCAGCGAGCCTCCAGTTCGCAAGATTAGCGCCGGTGGCATTGCGGATCTCCACATCAGGGACTGCTCGTGCACCTGGCTCGTTCATCTCCGCGTCGAAGTCACTCTCCACTGCCTAGGCGTCCATCTCCTCCATCTCGCTGCTCGGCGTCGGTTGGGCTGCAGGGCATCGGTGCATCCGGGAGGCCCGAACCTGGCTTCCAGGTCAAAGAGAGCACGACGAAGCAAGCACAGCGCACGTCGGCGACGGCGTCGATGAGCAGCTCGCGATGGCACTGCTTCGTCTTCGCATCCCTCTGGGTATCGTGATCAACGGCCTCCGACTCGACGGAAGCGGCTGCATGCTGCATGCTGGTCTGCGCATCTGCGTCCGAACTAATACCAAGCCTCGGCCCAATGACGAAATCGTCGTCATCCCACAGCTCGTCGTCGTCGCGCACTTCGCCTGGTCAGATTTTGATCAGCAGCCATCGCCGCTCCTTCCCAGGTATACGAGGCCGTCCCGCCGTAGGTGGCAGCTGCCGAACTCGCGTCCGAGAGGTCCAGGGCAGCGCGCGGGTACTCGACTATCTCCGCACACTGCTGTAGCATCCTGGATTCTCGTAGATCGTAGTGACGGAACATCCAGCCCTCCCCCGCCATCGACAGACGCGCGTCTGCCGACCGCGAAGTTGAACCTTCAGCCCCTAGGTCCGATCCTCGCGCTCCCCCGTGCTGCTCTGGCTCCACCACCCCCTCTTGCAGTAGCTCTTCCGTCCCGACGCGCGCCTGCCCAGGCAGCCCCTCCAACTGCGTTGCTTCCTCCGGCTCGTCGTCGACCACGTGCGGCAAGAGCTCATTGTCATCGAAAGCGTTGTCCGCCGTCTGGCTGAGTGTGTGCTTGGACGCGCCCCACGCCTCGCTGGGAGGCGGCTGACATGGCGATGCTGGCGTGCCCCAGTCCATGAGGTGAGCCTTCACGCACGCCCATTCCTCTGCGTCAGGTGGAGACGCTGGCACGTCGTCCGCGCCCTTGAGCGTGACATTCTAAAAGACGACGCATGCTCCAGACACCCGATACCTCGGGCCGAACACCATCGCCGGGAGCGAGCGTGGGAGGAAGGCGTAGCGAGGTGCCGGGTCGACAATCACCATGCACCACGTTGCGCGCGCCAACTCTGGCCACTTCTCTAGCCCCGCCGCGCAGCGAGGGAAATACGCGGCAGCCAAACCCGCCGTGCCCCACCAGGAGGTTGGCAAACGTGCGCCGCTCAGCAACTGCCGCCCCTTGCGCTTGATGTAGCCCACCGAATTCTGACCTGCCCCGCTGGCAGACGGGTCGCATCCAGCTGCGGTGGCGCGTCGTATCCCATCGCCCGCGCAGTACTGCTCTAAGGCGTTGCTCAAGAACTCCTGCCCCTTGTCGCTGCGCAACCTGAAGACAATGCGGGTTGGCAGGTGATCGTGGTCAATAACGTGCTCTAGAAAGCAGCCGCTGCGCGGCCACTGCTGCGTCCGCGCTTGCGGAGACGACCTCGACGTAGAGCAGCGGCATCTCTGTTTCCTTGACGTCGGCGTCCAGGACCTGGAACACTGGGCCTGCGCCCAGTGAAGCCTGATGCCCCTGAGGTACCGTCTGCGTCCACACACCTGTGTCCCGCGCCTGCGTCCGCTCGGACGTGCAACACCAGGAAGTAGTGACCCGGCCGCTGGCCGAGCTTTGCCCCCACCATAGGGTCTGGTTCGCGCGGTCCGCCCAGGTCTATAGATGCTACACCGAGTCATTGATTTGTTCGGGACCGGTGCTGGTGCCGTCTCTGCGCAGCTGCCTGCCACGTCGCATTGCCACCGTCGCATGGCTGAAACTGCCAAGCAACGTCCACGCGGACAGATCCACAGACCAGGTCCAAGTGTGGCTGCTCTGGCTGCTTCTCCGAGTCTGGCGATGCTGCTGCAAGGCCCAACTCCACAATTGCCGTCGTGTCCTCGTGGTCACGTGCATGTGGATCGTCTCGGCTTTCCTGGGCTGGGACTGTCGCAGCAATAGCCGACGCGGCAAGCTTTCCCCGAGCCCTCGGATAAGACCCCGCGACACATCGACGGGCAGATGTCTGGCCGACCGCGGTGCAGCGCAGTCACCGTTCGCATCACTTGCAGTCTCCGTCACCACAGTCCAACGGATATGAGCATCCGTCACACCAATATCCATTCCAAACTCCGCGTATTGGCGCATCCTGGCACCACAATTCCGCGCCACGCCTCCCCATGACCATGTTCCTAAGCAAACACTCCGAGCACGTGCAAGATGTCCTTCGCGTCATTGATCCTGTCTGCCGGGGCAGTCGAAAACGACAGGGCGGTCGGGGCGCGGACGCGCGTTCCCCCCCCTGGCGGCGGCGGCGGCGGACGCGCACGCGAAGTCCGAAGATTAGCGTGCACAGGTCGTCTGGGTAGACTGCTGACTGAGCCGTCGGAGCACCGGCGTCGCTGCCCCCCCGAAGGTTTCGATGCTTATGATCACAACTGCAGCGCCTGGCAAAATCAGTACCCAACGCCCAGTTGGACAGGATATCAACGGCCTTTTTGATGGGGCTGTCCTCGATGTTGGCTCCGTAGTAGCACTGGTCCAATGTGCTCCGGACCAAGGTCAACGGAACTCGCTCAGGACGCCCAGCGGCAAGTCGGTCCAGATATCGCTGTCTGTGGTTTTCAATGAGGCATGCCCTTGAAGCACCACCTGGATCACACAGAGGACTGCCAGGAACTGCATAATGCGAATATGATTGTCCCGCTGCTCGCGCAGCTTGTCCCTCTGCCATCCTCGACTGTAGTTACCCTACGGCGCGCAAGTAAGCGAGGCGAGCAGGGTGCGACAGCCGTTTACAAGGACCATCCAGAATATCAAAACCTGATCATCGAACCGATGTTCTCGCGCTCGGCCACGTTGCTGAGCTCCCCGCTGCCAACGCAGCGCTCGCGCATGATCCGCGGGCCCAGCGTCATGCGGCCTGTCCGCCAAGAGGTGCTGGAGCTTGTCCGCCGCGGTCGCCTCGTCACCATCGTAGCACAAGTCGGTCATGGACTGGTACTTGTGAACCAGCTTCTGCCTATCGTCCTTGGCGAGGCCCTGCAGGTGCCCCAATGCCTTGCGCGTGGAAGCGCGCGCCGTCCTGGCGGCTCTGGCCACAGCCTCGGGTTGCACCGCTACTCCAGCCTCCCCTCCGCGAGCAGCTATCGACAGACGTGGGTCTGGCCGACCGTCGCAAGCATCGGGGTCACAGGGAACAGGCGCCGTTCGGCTCGCAGTCCGACTCGTCTCCGCGGGTTGCGCGCCAGTGTCGGAAGGGGGTAGTCGTCGGTTCCAGGGCGCGAGTCCCGAGCTCAGTCAGTCGCGCTGCACGCGCTTGAAGTCCCACCACCAAGCTCGCGGCATGCACCCGCGCCCCAGCAGTCCGGCCACTCCGACCTGGGCGACGCCCGAGGCAAGTCAGCGAACACCTGCTCAATCTGCCCATTGGTCAGGTAGGGTAGCTGCTGCCCCGCGGCACACCGAATCGAGCAAAAAACAAAGAGTCATCCCACTTCGTGGAGCACCCACGTTCGATCAACCACGACATCGGCAACAGGTCAATGATATCCCGGCCACGGTGCTTCTCCACAAGCGCCCCGGGAATGCCCTCGGCACCGTCGGCGGTGCAGCACGGCGCGGAACTCCCATCTGCACGACGCAAGGATTCGAACCCAGGCTGGCTGAACAGCCCGTGAGTTTCGCAGCTGGGCTCCTCTGCGCGGCAGCCTTCACTTGCGTCGGCTGCGCCGATGACGCAGCGCCCTTGTCCTTGAGCTCATCCTTGTCACCCTTATTTCCGCTGCCGCCGCCTTTACCTTCTCTCCCTTCTTGCCGCTTCCTTCTCCCGTCGCAATCCTTCTCCTTGGCAGCGTCGCGACGTTTGCGGCACCTCTCGCAGTGCTTGTCTCTGTCTGGGTGGAGCCCGCCGCCAGGAGCCTCGAACCCCCTGGGCGCGCGTTCTGCGCTCCCGCACGTGACCCGCCGCTGGCATCATGGGTCGGGAATCCGCCGCGGCGGAACCAGCAGCTGACGCCCCTCAGGCACGCGCCCTTCTCCCTCCACTGAGTACATGGTTGCGCCAACGAAGACGTCGCGCTGCTGCACTCTGCCCCATTCACCACGACTCCCGCTGCGATCTCCGTCGGCGACGTGCTGTGGCGCGCAGCGGCGGCGCCCTTCTTCTCGGCCCCCTGCTCACCCTTCGCTCTTGCCCTCTGCGTCTCTGCCAGTGGCAGCGTCGGGTTAGCGCCGAGGCGGCCGCTGACGATCATGGCACCCAGCTCTGCCCCCACGAACTGGCTGATCGCTCGTAGACCCTCGTGGGTCAGATTGCGCGGTTAGCCCCACTACTGCTTGACGCTGGACCAATGGAGCCGATGGCCGAAGTCGTCGGTCTCGAACGCCCGGAGTAGATCGCACGAGCTCCTCGATACAGTTGCTCCAAGCCAGGCAACAACGTACCGATGTCTACAGCCCGCGTCAAGGGCCCGAACCACCGTCGCAACTCCATGAGAGCCGCGGTCGGATCCTTGCAGGGGTTGGGACTGCAGAACTGCTTGTGCAAGTGGCACCTCTCGCCCGGAAACCCAGTCTGCAAGATAATCGGGAGCTTGATCAGCAAGTCCACCACGCGCACTTCAACTCCGCGCACCTGAACCTGCATCACTGCGTCCTTGAGCTTCGCTGGAACCGCGAGCAAAAGCTCCGGTAGGAACCAGTGCTCAATTGGCCCTCACCTACGCGGCAAGACGTCCTCCACGCGCAGACGGCCTCTCTGCGTGATTGGCGTCTTCAACCAGATTATGTACAGGTGGTCTGCCCGGCTGTTACACCATTTCCACCAGTCGAAGACCACGCGCCGGGCCGTCTGGAGTCGCGTCTCCATCGCCGCGCGCCAGAGAGCAAGCCTCTGTCCACGAGAACCGGGAACACCGACCTCCACCCGTGGAAGTTCACCCGTCGCAGCCAGCAGCTCGATGAGTAAACTGAGCTCTGCTGCGCTGAACTCTTCGTCCAACTGGCCCGGGCCGGGCGGGCGCCCAGCCGCAGTCGGAGCAGCCGCCGCGCCAGGGAAGGAAGGCGAAGGGCCGGGGTGGACCCCCCCCCCTGCCCACGCACGCGACCGCGCACTGCCGCCGCTGCTCTGGAGAGGCCACCCGCCCAAGCGGGAAGTTCTGCAGCGCGTGCCTGGGACGGCCCGGCGCCCGGCCCCCCACCTCTCAAGCCCTGAGTGCACTCATGCACCGCGCCGCCTTGCGCGCCCGCGTCGTGGACCAGTGCCCACCGCGCGTTGGGAAGGCCCCAACACGGCCCGGCCGCTTGCC
>CAUYUJ010015073.1:258890-266390 GCA_963575745.1 Prorocentrum cordatum
TAGCGCTTGAAGACGGTGCCAAGCGCCAGCGGCCCAACCTTGGGCAGGTACCTCAGGAGGCCCACCGCGTTGACCACTGAGATCCCCTCCTTCTTGAGCTTGTCGTAGCGCAGCAGGGCCTTCCGGTCGCGGATGTCCTCCTCGGGATGCTCCGCGTGCATGTAGTACGCGTGTGGCGGGTCCGCCTCCTCCTCTATGAACTCGATGCAGACTCCGTAGGAGGTCGAGTAGCGCGCGCCGCAGTGGCAGTACCAGCGCTGGCCCGTCTCTCCCGCTGCCTCCTGGGCGCATGAGAGCAGCTGTGACAAGCGATCCGAGCGGATCATCGAGCAGCATCCCCTGGGATTATCCCAGGTCTTGTTGGCCGCGCACTTGTAGTACATGTTGAACGTGAAGCCCTTGCCACGGTAGAACTGGTCCGCGTAGTCGCCCATGCGGCGGTAGGCCTCCTGCGCCGCGGCGTTGCCCTGGCACTCCTCCTTCCAGGCACGTTTGTGTCCCAGGTGGGCATCTGCGATCCCCGAGGCTTCCAGGACACCCCTCTTCAGCCTTCCCACATCCACCTCCGCCTTCTCGTTCAGCGCGTCGAGCCACTTCTGGACTCCGCCCTGCGCCTCGGCGCCCCTCACCATGTCCTCCTTCTTTTCCCGGATGGGCCCCAGGCCGCCCAGCATGTGGGCGCGCATGGTCTCGAATTTGAGGACGCCGCAGGCCCGCGCCATGCGCTTCAGCGACTTCTTGGATAGGCCGAGCCGCAGCAAGGGCTCGATGTCCGTGACCTCCTTCACGGTCTGGACCTCGGTCAGCTGAAGCCCCTGGTCCTCCGCGTCCTCGTCGGGCCGAGGGTCGTTCTCCTCTTCACTGGGAGGTTCTTCCTCGAGAGGCGGGGGTGGCGCACGGGGCGGCCCTGGCACCACCCTCGCCCCCCTCGCCATCGGGCGGCCCACCTCCCTCGCCACTTCTTCCGTGGCTGGGGGGGCGCCTGCACTCTCGGGGTCGATGCCCACCCCCACGCCCTCCGTTGACCTCCGCAGGGCAAGCAAGCCTTCCTCTGAGAGCGCGAACCCCACCAGGACGTCCATGCCCTCCTTGATGCAGTCGAACCTCGCACGGAACTTCGCCACCCGCTCGGCGGCATGGTCAATGGAGCCTGGGCCCTCGTTCGCGCGCGCAGCGCGCGTCACGGCCTCGCGATCGGAGATGCCCTGCGTCGTTGCCACGCAGTTCGAGCACACGCACAGCTTGTACTGCCCCTCTCTGCCCCTCCTCAGATCGGCGTATTTCTCGTTGTGCTCTTTGGCCTCCGCATAGCGGCGCATCTCCGCACAGCTGAGCTCGTCCACGTACTCCACCGCCATGATCTTCCAGTCGTCCAGCGCCGCGCACCTCCGACACCAGCCCAGGCGGCGCGGCGGGGCCCAGTATGCGCCCAAGCAGTGGACGTAGCCCGCCTCAGCGTAGTCCTCCTCCGTCATCATCTCTGCGTCTGCGAGCGCGGCTGGTGCGCCGTCGCTCGACTGGGGGGCCTGGCCGTAGACGGCTTTGTTGCTGCGTCGGCGGTGGCGCTTGCCCCCACGGCCGCTGAGGGCACCCGTGGTCGCAGCACTCGGGGCTTCGCTGGCGGCCCCGTCGTCCACGGCGCGCTCGCCGTCAGCAGTGCTGCGCGCCCCACGGCCGCCACGGCCACCCACAGCATGCTCCCTCAGCTGAAGGTTGTGGAGCGCGAGGGTGAGCGCGTCCAGCCCACGCCGCTGCTCTGTGGCGAAGTCGGCATACGTGGCTGCCGCTGCCAGGGCTGCCGACGTCACTGGCACCACCGCCGATGCAGGCATCGCCGAGGCGCCATCGGAGGCGGCGGCACTGGGGGCGGCCCCCGCACCGCCGCCTCCATCGGCGTCCTCAGCGGGGGTCGCTGATTCCGCGTGCACCGTCGGTGCCGTCCGAAAGGTCGCCGCCTCGGACATCATGTCGGACTCCTCGTCTTCGCTCTCCGACAAGCTTACCTGCTGGACAGGGCGCTGCGTCGGCCTTGCTTTGGAGGTCGGTGCCTCCCCCGCGGCGCACGTCTTGGCGGGCCAAGGCATCGGCGCAGGCTTCGAGAACTTGGGCGCCATCACTTGGCCGGGTGGATGGCACGGGAGGTGCAGCTCGAGAGAATGCGCGAGACAGGTACTCACGAGCCAAACAGCTGACGGGGAGGAGAGGGGAAGGGGAGAGGCTGTACACCGAACCAAAATAGGGCGGCCAACTGCCAAGGCGGGACAAAGGTAGCACAGGAAGACTATGGGCTGACACCAACGGCTCCAGGTGCGCGGGACCCGTTCATTATGCCGGCGGAACACGGCCTGACCCCCGTTCGGGACCCTGGACGGGCAGGAGAAGGGGGAGGGGGGCGAGGAAACCACGTCGCGGGCGGGCGACAAAGCGGACGGCGGGCCGCCGACGGCCCCAGGACCCGCGGGGCGGCCCCGATCTTCAACGCCTCTTGACGACTCTTTAGCCAGCGGCCTTGAACAGGTGCTATTGGTTGCATGAAGGCTCATCCCAAATAGGCTGCGGGAGCATCTCAAGCCAGAAATAAAGAGCATCAAAAGTGTGACATGCCGAGACCACAATGTGCACAAAGCGGGAAGGCAACACAACATGGCGCGCAGAACAAACATGACACTGCAAGCGCGCACTGCGCGCGCGACCAGGGAACTGAGCAACACCGTGCACACTGCAGATGTGACTAATTTTTTACGACTGATCAGGGCAGCAGGAAAGGGAGTGGGGAAAGGAGGGTCAGTAAGCACACGCAAGTGGGGTGGGGCCACAGCTAGTCAAGACTGGACGCTCGGGGCGGCCCCTGCATCCAGTCCCGCTGCGTCCTCCGTCGCCAGGGCGACCTGCTCCGCAATTTGGCCCTGCAGGGCGTTGGCCACTGCCGAGCGCAGGGCTGAACGTGCCGCGGGCCGTTCGGCCTCAGGCAATTCCCCTGCGGCACGGCGCAGCCACGTCTCAGCCTCTGCGCCCCGGCGGCCGTTGACATCCAGAACAAAGGGCACCAGGCCCGAAAATGGGCACCTACGGTGCTTCACTTTCTCTCTGCGCTGCAGGGCCGCCTGGCGTGGCTGCCCCGCCTGGGCCACTGCCACCTCGTCCACCAAGCAGATGTCGAGGCAAACTCGACCATGGATGCCTCGATGGTAGACCACGTCCAGCGTGGCCGCGCCTTGCTCCTCCGCGCACCACTCTGGGGTGACCTGCTCCAGCAGGGCATGGTGGCCCACCCCGCGCAGCCAGAGCGCCACGGCGTCTCGGATGGCACTGCGGCGACGCGCCGGGCCGCCCCCCCCGGGACAGTTGAGCGCATGAACGCCTCGAACGTCCACCGCGCGGCCGCACGTCGGGCCGTGCTGCGCCATCGCGCGGGCGGGCGCTGCTGGTCGGTTCAGGCACGTGCACTCGGACAGCAGCAGCGGCAGGTGCATGCGCCTCTTGGCTGCAATGCAGAACGCGTGGTCGGCGAGGGGAGAGACCCCCTCGAAGTTATCCAACCAGGCGCCCGCTGAGCTGCCCGAGGCACTGTGCACCGCCGCCGCTGCCGTTACTGGCAGCGCGGCCAGCGAGGCCGAACTGCCGGCCCCCCACCGCCGCCCGCATGTCCTCGTGGTGGACCTTGGCAGCGCTGCGGCCCACCATGTGGCGGGTGACGTTTCCAAAACCCAGGACTCGCACATCCCCAGGGGTTGCCTTGGGGGTGCCTGTGAGGCGCGCCGCCGTCAGGGCGGCTAGCGCCTCGGGGGGGGGCCCCCGATGGCCAGTCGTGCCAGCGCGTTGGCCACCGCCTCTGCCCCATCCTCGTCGCACTTGAGCGGGGCCCAGTGCTCGCAGCGTCCTCCTCCAGGCCCCGCCCCTCCACGGCGGGGGAAACGGCCAAACTGCCGTTGGAGGTGGTTGGCCACACGGCGGTGGAGTTCTGCTGCGCCGTCGAGCTCGCGGGGAGCTGCGGCTGGCGGCATCGCCACGTCGGCCCCCGCCCCATGCGGACCCTCTCCCTGGCCCATGCGGGGCGGCCCCAGTGCCAGGGAGAGGGCCCCACTCGCCTGGGCGAGGCGCCTCGGGCTGCTGGGTGGTGCTGAACTTCCTCACAACCGCCGCTGCGTCCGCCATGCCCCCCTGGGGCCACACTGCCGCTGCCGCCCGAGGCATCTCTCCAGCTCGTGCGAGCTCGGTGACACGGCGTACACGGGCTGCGACGTGATCCTCGCGGCCCTTCGCGGTGACCGCGGTGCGCGTCTGGTCCTCCATGGAAAGCCAGGCGACATCCCACTGGCCGTCATGGATCCTACTACTACTACCTGCTACGACTACTACTACTACTACTACTACTACTACTACTACTACTACTACTACTACTACTACTACTACTACACTACTACTACTACTACTACTACTACTACTACTACTACTACTACTACTACTACTACTACTACTACTACTACTACTACTACTACTACTACTACTACTACTACTACTACTACTACTACTACTACTACTACTACTACTACTACTACTACTACTACTACTACTACTACTACTACTACTACTACTACTACTACTACTACTACTACTACTACTACTACTACTACTACTACTACTACTACTACTACTACTACTACTACTACTACTACTACTACTACTACTACTACTACTACTACTACTACTACTACTACTACTACACTACTACTACTACGACTACTACTACTACTACTACTACTTACTACTACTACTACTACTACTACTACTACTACTACTACTACTACTACTACTACTACTACTACTACTACTACTACTACTACTACTACGACTACTACTACTACTACTACGACTACTACTACTACTAGGTACTACTAGATATTACTAGATACTACTACTACTACAACGACTTCTACTATTACTACTACTACTACTACTACTACTACTACTACTACGACTACTACCACTACTACTACTACTACTACTACTACTACTACTACTACATCTACATATATAACAACGACTGTTCTCAGATTATTGATCGTCCTGATGCCCGTAGCATTCTCCATACTCACCGCAATATCATAAGAAGTGCTCGCAATAGTAGTAGTAGTACTTATTGCATTACTAGTGTTCATTGTATTCGCATTACTTTCCGAAGTCTGAGTAGTAGCAATATCAAAATGATTCGTAGGCGTCGTATTCAAAAACTAACTACAACTAAACCACCGTCATTAATCGTAAAAACAGCACGCGTCTCCATAATATTAATAATCATGGCACGCACTGCATTGTAAACATCAGTCCTCTTCTCCTTACTAGTAGCATGTATAGTCTCATTCGCACTAACGCTTGCGGCATGCATACTTTTCTCCGCATACGCGCGCCCTTCCTTGTACGATTCGAGGCAGCACTATTACTATTCGCAATAATAACAACTTTAGTATTGGCATTGTTAGTAGTACACCTCGTTCTCTTACTGGCATCCATCTTCTTCGTACCACACTTAATTTTGATGCTGGTATTTTGTTGTGTCCCGCGCGTTTCGCAGGGCCCCGGCTTCCTTCCCACCCGCGCCCCCGCCCCCCGCGACGAACCAGCGCGAGCGCGCATCGACCTCGCCCCACCTCCTCCAACTCCACGCACACAACGCACGCACCCAATCGGCAATTCATCCGCACACGTCACACAAGAAACGCAACACAAACATCCCAGAGAATCTCGTGCACCGACACACCTCACACTCCTCCGCGCCCCTCCTTCGCACAGCCAGGAAGGCGCAGCACGCGCGGCGACGGCCCAACATATCGGATGGAAAACGGCTGGCGCAGACCCGGCCCAAGCGAGAATTCGCCGCGCCACATTCGTAAAGATCGCCTGGCGCAGCTCGTGGAGGCCGAACGGCGCGGATAGAAGAGTCTCGAACAATTTGGCATCTCGGGCGCCCGCATCTCAAGACCACGACTGGCCTGCTTTCAACCACCGGCCCCTTCGGTTCACAACGAAGTTAAAATCCCCGAACATCACTGTCAGAGCCTGCAATTGGGGGGCCATGCGCCGCGCGATCGAGGCCATCGCGGCGCGTCGAGCTGCCCGGATGTCCAGACCAGAGCCCGACGTCAAATACACTACAATGATGTCCAGTGCGCCCGAAGGTCTGCGCAGGGATAGCTCGGCGGCCACCCGGCCCCCACCTGCACCCGCTCCGCCGGCTGCACAGGGTTGAATTTCATCGGGAAGCCGCCCTTCACGAAGAGCCCCACCCCAGCATGCGAGCGCGCGCCGCGCGACCAGACTTAGCGGCAACCAGCAGGCGAGCGAGCGCCGAGCTCGGTTCCGACAATAGAATGCATCCCCGAAATGCCAACAAAGTCCGCCTTGTCGACAGTGTCCTTGGCGCGCGTTTGATCGTCGCCCTGCAACGATGCATCTGAAACGAAGTAAGCTCGAGAATTCCAAAATCCAAACATAGTCCCCAAAGTACGGCCCAAACGCGGGAGGCAATTCACGGCGCACGGATGCACTGGGCAACTGTTATGGTGCTGGGGCTGCCAGCTGCCAACTCCTGTTGATCAGGATGCACAACGGCGACAGCTACCAATGGCGCTGCTGTGCCCCGTCGCGCCGCGCTGGGGTCTGTCGTGCTGCTGGACGCGCTGCTGTCGCCAATGGCATGGCTGTCCCGCAGTGCTACATCATGACGCGCCGCTGGATGTGCCAATGCTGCTGCTGCCACTGGTACTGCTGGCCCCCGTCGTGAGTAAATATGAGGTGTCGCTACATGTGGCGCTAGGTCCCATCGTGGACTCCGGTGAAATGCCGTTGGGCGCGCAGCTTCTGCTGCGACCGCACTGCAGACTCCAGTCGCGCTGCAAACTCAGGCGCTACGGGCTTTGCCGATGCTGCCGCCGATGGCGCCGCCAGGATCACTGATGCTGGCGCCGGCGGGGTTGCCATTTCCAGTCGCGCTGGCAAGTGTGATGCGAATGAACGCAGCGCGTCTGCTGTCATTGAAGCTGTCGGCTCGCCTCGCGCGGGAGGCGATGCCCTTCCTGGATGAGATGGCGCTGTTGTCAGCGGCGCTGCCGGGCGCCGTCGCAGCGGGGGCTGCGACGCTGGCGCTGCAGCCAAGCGCACGGGCGCCTGCCGTCGCCCAGCGCGCAGTGCTGCCCCTGCATGCGCTGCCGCACCACTCGCTCGCCCTGCCGGTTCTCGTCGCGCCGGGCCGCGCGGCGTCGCTGAGCGCGCCCGCGATGCTGCCAAGGGCAACGCTGCCAGAGGAGCCGCTTGCCCCCGCGCACGCGAAGAGGTAGAAGCGGTAGAAGTGCGACGTCGGGCGTTCGATGTCGGAGCGACGGTGAAGGGCGAATCGAAATGGGCGTGCCAGATGGCGGAGGTCGATCACAACAAACATGAACTAGGAAAGAACTAATCTGCTCAGAGGCAGGGTCAAACCGCGCGGCCCTCCCTGACGCCGCG
>CAUYUJ010015073.1:271390-356630 GCA_963575745.1 Prorocentrum cordatum
ATGGGGCCACGAAACGTGTGAGGGGTGTGCCAGAAGGGGGGGTGTGAGGGGTGTGCCACCGCATGCGGGCGCAGCCACTGGGGCCTTCGGTGGAGCTCCCTATGGGGCCACGAAACGTGTGAGGGGTGTGCCAGAATGGGGGGTGGAACCGCATGCGGGCGCAGCCACTGGGGCCTTCGGTGGAGCTCCCTATGGGGCCACGAAACGTGTGAGGGGTGTGCCAAATGGGGGGTGGAACCGCATGCGGGCGCAGCCACTGGGGCCTTCGGTGGAGCTCCCTATGGGGCCACGAAACGTGTGAGGGGTGTGCCAGAATGGGGGGTGGAACCGCATGCGGGCGCAGCCACTGGGGCCTTCGGTGGAGCTCCCTATGGGGCCACGAAACGTGTGAGGGGTGTGCCAGAATGGGGGGTGGAACCGCATGCGGGCGCAGCCACTGGGGCCTTCGGTGGAGCTCCCTATGGGGCCACGAAACGTGTGAGGGGTGTGCCAGAATGGGGGGTGGAACCGCATGCGGGCGCAGCCACTGGGGCCTTCGGTGGAGCTCCCTATGGGGCCACGAAACGTGTGAGGGGTGTGCCAGAATGGGGGGTGGAACCGCATGCGGGCGCAGCCACTGGGGCCTTCGGTGGAGCTCCCTATGGGGCCACGAAGCGTGTGAGGGGTGTGCCAGAATGGGGGGTGGAACCGCATGCGGGCGCAGCCACTGGGGCCTTCGGTGGAGCTCCCTATGGGGCCACGAAACGTGCGAGGGGTGTGCCAGAATGGGCGCGGGGGGGGGAGGAGGGGGGAGGAAGGGGAGGAGGAGGAAGGAGGAGGAAGGAGGAACGCGGGGCGACGTCTCTTCAAAACGAGGACCCAGCACCACAGGACGGTTGGAAACTACTCCGAAAACCCACCCTAAGTAAGAACCTCGACTGCACACGGGGGGGCGGCGGAGGCGGTCGAAGGCGTCCGACCCCGACCCCCCCCTGGAGCGCTCGGCCACCCCCCAAGGGGGACCAGCCGCAACCCGTGGCAGGAGAGGCTTCTTAGAGGCTAGGAGGGGGGGAGCAGGTGAGAAGAGGGCGAACTTGGATTTCCCATTTGCGCAAGGTAACGCGGCGGCCTGGCTGCCCTCCAGGTCGGCTCGGCGAGGCGCCGGAGCAGCACGGGGCCGCGCCAGAGGGGGTGCCCCACCGACCCGAACCCGGGAGGGCAATCGGGCCCCCCTTTACCCTGCACAAAGGAGGAGCCCAGAGTGCGCAGCAGGAGCGACCGAGACCGAGCGCCAAGGGCGGGCGGCACTCACTCAGGAAGCAGCGGACGGCAGGGCCGCCACCCCGCGAGGGGCACCGCTAACTTCCTTCGCGCCGCCCTCCTTGGCGCTCGGTCTTACGCTCAGGAGAGGCGCCCCTGTATTTCATAGGGACGCGAGCAGCCGCGCGAGGGCGGCAGCCCGCGCGGCGACATCTCGGGCCGCGGCGGATGGCACCTGCTGCTGGGCCAGCGCCGCGAGCCCGTCGTTGATGTAGATCTGCGCCGCGCGCAGGTCGGACTAGCGCCCGCGGTGCACCGCGCGGCCCAGGTCGCCGCGGGCACACACGTCGCGCGCCGCGCCGCCGCGCCGCAGGCTGTAGGGCTTCAGCCCCAGCCACCCGAGGCCAGCCTCGCCGCAGGCCCGCTCGAAGAGCACGCGGAATTGCGCGCCCGAGCCCTGCAGCAGTGGCCCCGCGCCCCGCTGCTGGCGGAGACGGGCCAGGGCCCGGCCGACGACGGGGTCGTCGACGGTCACCGGCTCCTGCGCCCCCCCTGGCCCCGCTCTGGGCCCAGGGCAGGGCGACGAGGCCAGCGCGGGTGACGCTGATCATCACGTGCTCGGCGCGGATGGTCATCAGCTCCCCTGTCCGCAGCAAGCAATGGAAAGCGACCAGGACGAGCACCGCCGCATCCTGCCGCCCGAGCATCCACATAACATGGGCGATGCCGCACAGCATGGCGACGGACATCGGCGGCGCCCTGCACGGCATCTCCATCCTTCCCCATGTCCGCCACAGGTCCCAGGACATGGGGAACACACGCCGCCTGCCCAAGTAAAACTGAATTACACTCAAGGTGTCTCCTGCCAGATTGCGATCGCCATCAATCCAGATGCTCAATGAGCGTGCAGATCTGCTGGTCCATGTCTGCGGCGCCCACGGCCTGCGGCCAGCCCTGGTCCAGCTGAAACTCGACAAACATGGATGCAGCACGGAAATCACGAAGTCGCGTCGGGGGCGCCACTCGTTGAAGTCGCAAGGGCCCCAGCGTCCTCCTGGCTTCGGCTCTGCTCGCACGATCTGCTTCTGCGCGCAGGCGTCTAACCATGGCGCGTGCGCTTCCTGCTGGGCGCGCCCGCAAGGTTGTCTCCACTGCGGCAGAAGCCCAGGACGGCCACGATGCCTGAGGCCAACTCAAAGGCGCTGACCTTGCGAGCTATGCGATTCAACTGGCGGGACCCCGATCTGTGCTTGGTGAGGACAGCGATCGAAACCTGGCTATCCAGCAGGTGGAGAAATTTGGTCTGCAAGTTCTTCTCCGCTCGCAGACGCCACCGGATCGCCGAGAGGTAGGCCCTCATCTCCAGTTCATTGATGTGGGCCGTCTGCTGCCAGCTGATCTGCAGGACCACTGACCAGCGCCACAGGTTGGCGGGGATCGGCAGTCAGGGCCACCCCGACGGTGAGAACAGCTCTCCTGTCGAGATCCTCACGTCGGAGCCCTTCGTTGACGTCGCCCTCATCACGTCCAGCACCAGGGCTTGCTCCGGAGCAAAGCCGCGTGAGCTGCAAAATGCGCTAGCGGCAATGGGGCGGGCCGACTCGCTCAGGAGGTCGACCGAAGGCACACTCGCCAAAAACTTCCACTTGACTGCGAAGTGTGCCAGCAGCCACGCCACCACCTCAAAGTGAAAAGCATTGCCGAGGAGGCTGCAGCGGACTGATTCCACATGCTGCGGGTCGTCTTTGAGCACGCCCGACGGGACCGCGACCTGGGTGCGCCCGCGTGGGAAGCCCATGAGGATCTCCCGCTCCTCCGCGCAGGGGCCCGCCACTTCCCTGCCTCGCACGCGCAATGCTTCTCGATGTACTGGTACGGCGGAGGGGCGAACCCGTCGTCGGCCCAGCGCTGCAGCGCTGCTGGATCGCACTGGGCGAAGCCCGCCGGCCACGGGCGAGGCGACGAGCGGCGCCCCCTCCTGACGGCGGTGGGGAGCCTCGCTGCGGGGTCGCCCCCAGCCGGCCAGGAGGCATCTCGGCGCAGCCAGCGCGAGCAGTGCCCAGGGTCCGCGTCGAGCTTCACCTGGCGCCTGAGGTCCCTCTCCTCGATGCTCTGCTCGGCGTCGCTCACGAAGGGGAACGAGCACCAGTAGAGGAGCGGGCGGCGCATGCGGCAGACCTGGGAGGCGCAGAACTGGTAGGGCCTGCGGCACAGCAGCTTCGTGACCGCCCCGATGTTGGCCCGGTCGGCCGAGTCCACGCTCTCAAGCAGAAACTCCACCCTACTCGCAGAACTCCACCTCGACGACGTCCAGGACGCGCACGATCTCGCCGACCAAGCCGCTGCGAGGATCCGAGAGCCCCTTCCTGTCCACGTTGAGGCGCGACAAGCCCTGGCACGGAAAGCCCCCATGATGAGGAGCTTGCGCCCCCTTGCGCAGCCGCTGCGGATTGTGACGAGGACCTCCCTGGTGACGAGCTTGACGTCGCCGAGCTCCTGGAGGTCTGGGAACGCATTCCTTGCCACACGTGTCGCCACCTGGTCGATCTCGCACGAGATGCACCAGCAGCAGTCGAGCCCCAGGGAGGCCCAGGCGCAGCGGCCACCCGCGATCCCGTCGAAAAAGGCTGATGATTACCAGCTCATGTTCGCTGCGCTGCCAGGGCAAGCGCCCGCTGCGGGCCAAAGCCGCCTCGCCCGCTGGCGCGAGGCCTCGGCTCACCACCACCCCGCCTCCGAACGGGCTGGCGTCGGAGCAGGCGACCTCGGGCGAGATGCTCCGCCGGAAGTCGGCGAAGTAGAGCGGTGCGAACGACATCGCCAGCAGGAGCTCGTCGACCACTGGAAGCGGGAAAACCCACCCGCGCGGGAAGGCCCGGAGATCCACCGCCACACGCGCTCGAAGGCGGACATCCCGCCACGGCGGTGGGCAAACACGCGCACCCAGCGGCCCAGGACTATCTGCCAGTGCTTCCTGCAGGTGCCGCGCTGGGCCAGGACCCACAGGGCGAGCGAGATGAGCTGGCTCGCGTAACCCTTGGGCGGCCCCTTGCGGCCCAAGTCGCCGTCGATCCTGTCCCCGAGGGCATGCGTCTCGGACTGGCGGAGCACGTCCTGTCCGCCACGCCAAGCGCGCCGTGGGCCTCGTAGGCCGCCCTCGCGAGCTCGAGCAAGGGGCCGACGCCCCCGCGGAGGGCCTCGGCGCCCGCCCGGTCGATCAGCCCCTGGATCTCCAGGTTGTCGATGTAGACCTCCCAAGCGGTCGTGTCCGAACTGCGGGACGTGAGTGGGCCCCCGCGGTCCCTGCGCCTCTCCGCCTCTGGCTCCAGTCCGACAGAGCCCGGGCGCCGTGCCTTCAACACGTTGCGGTGCATGTGCTGCGACACTCCTGTGGCCGAGATCCAGCCCATCGCCACTGCGGCGCTGGCGACGTGCACCATGGCCTTGTCTGGCCGGCCAACCAAGCGGCCAGGCACAGGAGTCCTGAAGGCCATGAGCTTCCTCCAGCACGGCGGCAACCTGAACGCGCAGAAGAAGCACTGCCTGTCGGAGGAGGTCCACAGCATGATCTCGTGCGACAGCAGCGTGATTGTCGACCACTGGCTCGAGAGGGGCAGCTGGCCTATGCCCCCGCCCACCACGCGCTGCATCACGTTCGAAAGCACGAGGTTCATGATGAGGCGCAGGATTTGGCCGCAGGAACCGTCGCGCAGCTTCACCGTCCGCTCGGTTCCCTTCCGTACTCCGAAGGCCCCGCACAGTACCGGCTTGCCGCCCACGTGGAGGACGTCCTTCAGGTCGAGTGGCTCCACGAGCCCGCGAGCCCACAAGACCTCCACCAGCTCTTCCCAGACCTCGTTGGAAGCCCTGATCTTGGCCTGCGGCGGCACGGCTGGCCCGACGCCCTCGGGGAGGACCATCGAGTCTGCGCCGAGGACCGCCCGCGCACCACGGGGTCGCAGAGCGGCGCCGCCTCCACGGAGGCAGCGATGCCAAGGGGCGGCAATGCGGGCAGCACCTGCTCGACCGTGAGCGTCTCTGCTGCACCGACCTCCCCCCCGTCGTAGGCCACCCGCTTCTTGGCCAGCGGGCTGGCCCAGTCAGTGGGCCCGACGGGTTCTGGGCCCCGGGCGATGAAAAGCAGGGCTGCCCGAGCCAGCATGCGCAGGCCCCTGAGCTGCGCTGGGCTGGGAGGCCCGCGCTGCACACACCTCTCGGGGTCGGCTCAGCAGTTCGCGCACAGGCGGTTGAGGCCGCCTTCACCTGCTGGCACGAGGTCGCCCCCAGTCCGCGAAGCTCTGCGTCTGGAAGTGCAACGAAGGGCAGGGGGAGGAGGTCACGCTGTCCCCCCTCTGCCCTGGAAGTTGGCCTGCCTCCATCTTGCATCAGACGCCCGGCAGCCTCGCCATGTCTGGCGGGCAGCGACCGCGCCAGCTTCAGCAGCACCTGCGGCACGTCGTGCGGCGCGGCTTCCTCGATCTCCTTTGCAGCAACCCCACGGCAGGTCGGGCGCACGCCAAAGGCGGAGCCTCCTCCCACAGGCCGCCCGAGGGCTGACGGCAGCACCTCAAGGCTGACAGCAGCAGCGGCGGAGGGGCCCCCCCGCGGGCGGTGCCAGGGTGGCAGGGCGGCGCGGTCTCCTCCAGCAGGCGCGCCGAGGACTGGCGGCAGCACCTCGGAGCTCACGGCAGCAGCAGCAGCTGGGAGGTGGGTCCTCTCTCGGCGCCAGGGCGGCTGGGCGGCTAGGCCTTCTTGCCCTTGCCCTTGCCCTTGCCCTTGCTGCGCTTGCCCTTGGCACCCCTGCCCTTCGCCCTTCGATCCTCCGCCGCGCCCCTTCGGGCGGGGGGATCGGAGCCTCTCGATCCACGGATGCACTTCGGCGTTGCCAGGGGGCTGGTCGGCGCCTGGTCGCAGCATGACCCTCCTGACAGGGTTGCCGTTGACCGCGTCCGCTGCCGACCGTCGATCCACCGCCACCGCCTCGGCCTCGGGGGCGATTCCCACTCTGCCGTCGGGGGCCCCCCCACCGGGGCGGGCTGCATTGGCGGGCCCGGCCCGCCGAACGCCCCGGCGACGGCGGGCGCGGCTGGGCTTTCGCCTTCGCCCTGCGGCGGCCACGATGACTCCGCTTCCAGAACGGGACGCTCCCCGTCTGAGGCGGAGCGGAGCTGCCCCCGCCCGCGGCGGCTCCGCGAGCGGGGGGGGTCGCCTCAGGGGAGGAGCGGCCCCTCGCTCCTCGCCACCGCGGAGCCCCTATCCTGGCGCTCCGACAAGCTGGCGATCCCGGGCTGGTCGCCCATGAGCTCCAGCTGGCTGGCCACGGCCCAGTCCTTGTCGCGCACACTCAGCTCGAAGGCCTTCAGCCGCCGGCGAGCAGGTCGCCCACCTCCAGCAGCTCCCCCTCGAGCAGCCCGTCGATCGCGCGCGCGATCGTCCGCATCTCGCGCACCGAGTGCTGGGACATGCCGCTCTGCGGGCGCTGCCCAATGAAGATGCTGTTCAGGTGGGACACCAATCGAGCTGAGCTGCCTCCTGCGCCCGCCCCCTCCCGCTGGCCCAGGAATCGAGCCATCTCGGAGAGGCCCGCCTCGAGCAGCGCGCCCGGGCGTTGACGCGCCGCTCGCTGGATCCGGTTCGTCACGGAGCCGGAGGGGGCATCGTGAAAAAAACGGCTCGGCCTCGCCTCCGTCGCCGGCGATGCCGGGCTCGGCGGAACCCCGCGCCCTCTTGGCCGCGGCGGCGAAGAGGTCGGCATGCCCCCTCGCGATGCCGCTTGAGGGCCTGCTCTAGCTGCACCACCTTCGCCTCGAGCGCAGCCTTGGACCTCACCTCGCCGAGCGGGTCCGCGCCAGCATCCCCCGCAGGGGCAGCACGCACCAGGGCAGCAGGGCGGGCCCGCGCCTCGCCGAGCTGCAAGGGGCCCCTCACGCGCAGCACCGACGTGGCACACGGAGTGCGCCCCCGCCACTGCCTGGCACCCCTCGCGAGGGCTGGAGCAGAGGTGAACCAGCGGAGCTCCGCCGTCGGCACCCCTGGCCTGCTCGAACTGCAGCGCGCTGACGGGCGTCGACGCGCCGCGGAACACGGCGGCGGCGAAGGTGCCGAGAGCGTCCGCGGCCCAGATGGCGCCCAGCTTCAGCAGCGCTGTGCCGGTCACCGCCAGCGCGTCGTCGTGCGTCGGCACCTCGATGATGCTGCCCGTCGTGAACGCCGCCTGAGCCAGCACCTGCGGCTGCAGCCCCTTGCCGAGCCGTGGCCCGTCTGCAGCGACGACTCCAGCTCCTGCCGCGCCTGCGGCCTGAAGCCCCGCCACCGCCGGCTGCGCCGCGGCAGCCCCAGCCAGCCACGCCGGCAGCAGCGGGACGACCCCCAGCCCCGCGGGGCCGGGCATGCCAGCAACGCCCGGGGCGGCGAGGGCCCCAGCGAGCTGAGCCCCGAGCCCCAGCTGTGCAGGTGCTCCAGCCGCGGGCGCGGCGCCCGCCTGCATGGCCTGCATGGCCGCGGCGATGCGCTGCCGGTTGAGGCACGCGCCTAGGCCCCTCGCCATCTGCGCCAGCCCCGCGGCCAGCTCCTGAGAGCTGCCTCCGCCAGCCCGCGCGGCAGCAACCACGGCAGGGTTGAGGCTGGCTGCTCCGGCACGCCTCCGCGCGCAAGCTGCGGGCGCCGCGGCGGCAGCCGACCCTCCGCCGCAGGGGAGGCCGCCCGCCGCGCCGGCCGCACAAGTACCTGCCGCTCCCGCGGCCAGGGGCGCGAACGGCCCCGGCCCGCCGGCAGCAAAGAGGGCTGCACCCCCAGGAGCCGCGGCGGCCGCGCGCCTGCGCGGGGCCCGCTTGGCCGCGGGGGCAGCCGCGGCAGCACCTCGGCCCCGCGCGCCACGGGCTGCGGCCGCTCCTCGCCCGGCTCCGCCGCGCCCGCGGCCACGCCCGCGCCCACCACGCCCGGCAGCCGCCCCCGCTCGCCCCTTCGGCGGCAGCCCTCACGCCGGATGCGGAGGCGGGGGCACGCCCGCGAGGCCAGCCAGGGCCGCCACGATGGCCCCCATGTGCTCGGCCAGCGGCAGGGCGGCCCGGCGCTCGCCAGGCGTGAAGAGCGCGCGGTGCGCGTTCTGCAGCGCCCGCCCCAGCGCCCAGCAAAGCTCGCAGCCCGGCACCACGAGGGCGCGCGAGCCGAGCGGGTGCGCGGGGGTCTCGCCCAGCTGGCCGCCGCACCACGCGCGCGCCCGCACAGGCGGCCCGCTCTCGCGCAGCTGCACTGGCGGGAGCCATAGGTGCACGAGCGGCGCGCGCGGGGCCCAGCGTTCGGGCCCGAACGCTGGGCGCGGGCGCCACGCCGGGGCCCAGCCCACGGCGCTGCCCGCCTGCAGCGCCGGCGCCTCGGCGCCCGCGGGCTCCGCCGGCGGCGGAGCGGCTGTCCCAGCCGCGGCCCCCTCGGCCGGCGGCGGGGTCGGCTCGGGCCCGGCCCCCCCACCGGCCCGACGGCGCATGCGCCCGAGGCGCCGGCGACCACTGCCCGCGATGGCCCGCCGGAGGGGAGGCCGCGGGCCCAGGCAATCGCATGCCCGCGAAGAGGGCCAGTTCAGCCAAAGCGGTTGCAGAGCGGAAGGGGGGGCCCCTTGGAGGCCCTCCGCGGCCTGCCCCAGAGCTTATACCCCCAGACTAAAGTAAGCTTCTACCCAATGCTGCCTCTGTTTGGGATCAGCGCGTCCCCTTGGGACGTCTGCAAAGGGCCTGGATTTCCTTGGACGCGCAGCCTCGACAAACAAATACCTGGGCAAAGGCAGGGGGACCGAAGCCAACGCTGCGGCTCACGATAGACAGGAGTGTATGGAGCTAGCACTACGATATGTGATGACGCCAAGTACTTGACTCATATGATGTTGTTTCTTCTAGATGTATGGTAGCGTTGGTGGGCGAGGGCGTGCAACGGTGGCAGGCTCGAGAGATAGTTACTCGACACCGGGAGATTTTCATGTGAGGAAAACGTCTTGGAGGGACTAGGGCCGCTGTTCGTGAGCCTAGATTCGCAAGTGCCCTGCGATATCTTTGGTTTTCGGTGCTCCGTACTCGCAGCAGAATGGCTGCTGCAGGCCATCGTATCTCCCCAGCCTGCGCCGCCAACCTCGCCGCCCCAGCGACACCGCCGACGAGGAGAACGGGTGCGAGATCCGCACCAGGGGCTTCCGCAGCTGCCCCAGACGCCGCGGCCGGCTCGCGGGCCCAGGCCGCGGACGGGACACAGATCCCTAGCAGCGTGGACGAAGCCGACTACGCCGCCAAGCTAGGAGAAGAAGACGACAGTTGGAGCCGCTGGAGCAGCGGCGGTTATACCGAGAACGGCTGGGACGGGGGAAGGGGCCAGATGCGTGCCTGAGCAAGACTGCGCCCAGCTTCGAGCTGCTGCGCAGCGAGGGTTATAGAGCTTCCCGCCGCAAGCTCCAGGTCTTCGAGAGGCGCTGCCGTAAGAGAGGTCTCAACGCCGTCAGCGAGGGCGCCCATTTGATCATGAACTCGTTGCAGGGTGAAGCAACAAAGGCTACGGAAGACATCGACCTGGACATGTTTGAGACAGAAGATGCGTTCCAGCCTATCATCAAGGTCCTGGACGCGCACTACAAGTACGATAATCAGACCGAGCTGCCGGCCAGAACCGACACCTTATTCGGCAAGTTCGCGCGACAGGAGAAAGAGACGCTGAAGCTGTATTGCTTACGCCACCAGCGAGAGCTGCGCAAGCTGAAGGAGGTCGGAATGGAGATTCCTGATGCGTTGGCTGGCCGGCACCTCTTCAATCGAGCCGCGATACCACCGAACGGAGCCACCCAGGTGTGCAGCCAGTGCGGAGACGGTCTCAGCTGGCTGATTCGCAAGGTTCTGCTCGACACGTACGGAGCGGAGCCTACGCCTGACAAGCGCGACGTGAAGAGGACCGAGCGGATGCTCACAGGAAGCAGCGCCACCGCGGACGCGAACTACACGAACGACTACGAGTGGGAGAGAGGTCTCGCCCACGAGGACTCGTACCTGGGCGAGGACGGCTACGTTGAAGAGGAGGACGACTACGACCACTACTACGAGGATGACGACGGCTACGGGCACGAGCAGGACGACGCCGACGGGGCTGTGGACGCGCCGCCAGAAATCGAGGAAGCGCAGGTTGCCTGCGACGAGGCGTACGTCAGCTTCATCGAGAGCAAGAAGCGCGTGGCCGAGATCGCCAAGCCCCGAGGCTTTTACCCGATCGTCGCCCTGGCCCCTGACAACAACCTCACGCGCGAGCCGCGGTCGACGCCCAAGGGCAGCGGCAGAGGCAAGGGCAAAGGACGAGGCAAGGGCAAACGCAAGGGCAAGGGACCGCCACGCTTCCCTCCTCGCGGAGGCCCGGCGTTTCCGCAGTCGCCCACGTCGGCCCCACCGCCTTCGCCTCCGAGGTCGAGCACGTCGGGATCGACCCAGCAGCACGGTCCTCGGTTCAAGCGGTTTAGAACGAGGCTTCGTGAACAAAAAAGAGGAGTCGCACGTGGTCGAGGACGTGGACGGCACTGCGAACACCGAGGATCTCGAGATGCCAATACCATCGAGGAGGTGAACTTGGTCACGGTCGGCCCGGGCATCAGCGATGGAGGAGCTACCCGACCCGTCATGGGCGATCAGAATTGGCGACAGCGGGAGGAGCACCTGCGAGCCAAGCAGCTCATCCACGACGTGAAGTACGAGAACAACGACCGCAGGTTCAGGTTCGGCGACGGCAAGACGCTAGATGCCAAGCAGAAAGTCACGCTCACCGTCTGGCCCTTCGGCGTGAGGAAAGAGATCACCATCCACCTGGCGCCTGGGTGGACACCGCTCCTCATCGCGAGGCCATGCACGGAAGAGCGGGGGCCGGTCCAGGGCTATCGCGAGGGCCAGTTTATGCTGGAGGAACACCCCGAAAAAGGCTGGGCGACCTCCGAGCGCGACGAGAAGGGACACTTCATTATCGACCTGTTAGGCTGCGCCGGCAACGCGCCCGACGACGTCACGAACATGGGCATTCCGACGGAGGGCGAGGGCAGCAACACCAGCGACGAATCGCCCGATCGCGCTGCGAGCGCTTCGGGACCTGAGCACGACGCCACGGACTCGGACATCGGAGACACCGACGCGTACTACCTGGAGACGCACGCGGCGTTCCTGGCCCCAGGCGAGACGGACGCGACGAGATCACGGTCACAGACGATTCCGAGGATCCAGAGGACAACGCCAGGAAGGACCCGAACGGCACGCCGCCGGACGTCTACTCAGACTTGATCCTCGCAGCGGAGAACGCCGAAGAGGGGATGCGCTCGCTACTACAGGGCCCTGGTCCGAGAGTCGTCTGGGGGGTTTTCGTGGACCTGGGCCGGCCCCCCACCGAGTTGCTGAACTACCCGATGGTCGAGGTTGGGACTTCTCGAAGCCGCGCATCATTCGGCAGCTTCTGGAGGGCATCGACGGGGAGAAACCAAACGACATCTTCTTCGCCCCGCCGTTCACCAACTGGCGTTCGCGGCAGCACGCGAACGCGCCCCTCCCGGAGGAGCGCAAGGAGGCGATCGCCCCGGCAAGGGAGCGCGAGGAAGCCACCCTCCTGAAGATGGCGAAACAGGTTTTGGACAAACAGGCCGCCGCTAGACGCCATGCATGTGTAGAAGGACCCTTGAGCGGACGTCATTGGAAGACGAAGACGTGGCAAAAGCTCAAGGGAGATTTTTGAAGGTTGGATCAGTGTCGGCCTGGAGCCGAGTATGAGATCGACGGAGTGACTAAGCTGTACCAGAAGCCGACAAACAAGACTACAGTCCACCAACGACGAGTTCATTAAAAACATGAGCCTGGGATGCACGTGCAAGACGGAGCACGTGGTGCTTCGTGGGAAGCTAGCGTCTCAGGCCCGGAACTACCCAGTAAGGATGGCGAAGCGCATGGCCTATCTGATCGCGCATCAGGGACGAGAGGAAGACATTGAGAAGATCCACACCACAGAGGAAGTCGGACCCGACTTCGACTTGGGCGAATATATCGACGCCATGCGGGGGGGGCTCACGAAGCGCTATAACGTATCCACCGTGCGGGCCGTCAAGCGCGCACACATCAGCCTGGGGCATCCTTCCAACGCCGCGCTAGCCACCGCCATGCAGAACACGAAGGCCCCAGCTGAGTGGATCCAGTGCGCTCGGGTATTCCAGTGCGAGATTTGCATGAAGCGCCAGAGGCCACGCTCAGTCCGTGTAGCGGTCCATCCCAAAGCCAAGCGCTTCAACCAGGTGGAATGCACGGACGTGTACTACATCATGTGGAAGAAGAAGGAACGAAAAATTCTAGCCATCATGGACGAGTTCTCAAGGTACGAGGCTGACTACCCGATCAAAAAGAAGACGTTCAGGCGCGAAACGAAGCTGTGGGGAAAGTTGTGGATCAGCTGGGCAGGAAAACCCGACTGCATGCGCATGGGCGCTGGAGGATCGCACACGGCAGCCAAGACGCAGAAGTGGATGAGCGAGCGCAACATCGAGTTCGACATCACCCCCAAGGGTGCTCACCATAAGCTGGCAGAGGGACGTTTAACATCCAGGACCTGCGAGACAAGGGCGACAAGCCAGAGTGCGACGAAACTGTGGGCGACATGGGCCAGCCCACTACAGTCGCCGCTCGCGCGGAGACGGACCAGGAGGCTGGACAACCAGAGGACGCCGCGCCAGCCACCCCTGCCGCGGAGGAGGCGTCGCCCGACAGCTTCATGCCCGACTCGTCAGAGGAGCCACCGCCGGCACCTGTCGACGCCCATGCGGAAGCACCAGCTGCGGCCGCGCCGGCAAGTGAGCCGACCCGGGCCTACCAAACGCAGCGTGGAGGCGAACGACCGTTTGGACGGGTTGCCGAATAAGAAGGCGCGGCTCACCTGGAAGACGTTAGAGGCCAAGGCCGAGGACGCGAAGATCATGGAGGACGACGATGAAGAGTTGCTCTTGGTGGAAGAGTCGGCCAAGACCGCGTTTATGGTCACGCACAAGCGGAAGGCCCCCACCATCGTGGAGGCCAGGCTCTCACCCGAGGAAAAAGAAGCAGTTCCAGGAGGCGAAGTGGGAAGCCCTTGAGGTCTTCAATAAGAACGAGGGGTGGGAGTCCCCTAACGAGTCCGCGGTCGACCCAGCCGCCTGCTGCCCGCTACGGGTCCTGCCGAAGTGGAAGCTGAAGGATGGCAAGCACGTTGCCAACGCGAGAGTCCTGTACCAGGGCTTCAAGCATCGCGACGTGGTCGAGGGGCAGCTCGACAAGGAGACGCCGACCCTGAGCCGCCTCGGCCGACACACCATCATGCTGTGGGCGACAGTGCGTAAGTGAAGGTTGTTCCCGCCGACGTGAAGTCCGCGTTCCTTCAAGCTGACAACGTGGAATCCCGCGGGTTGAAGCTGTACGCCACACATACCAAGGAGATGCGGGAGATGTTGTCACAGCAGATCGGACTGGAACCTGGACAATTGCTGAAGATGATCTAGCCATGCTTCGGAGACCCGCGGTCGCCCAAGCTGCGGCACTACCGCTCCGACGAAGTCACCAAGGAGATCGGGTTCAAGAATCATTGGCTCGAGGACTGCCTGTTACTCAGCCTGAGGATCGCGAAGGCCAGTGATGACCCGTTCGACATCTGCGTGATCGACGGCCAGAACAACGCGGTGGACGGCCTGATCGGGAAGCACGTGGACGACTTCTTGGGACGCGGAGAGAATATGAATACGGAGGACGATCTGCACACGCCCGTGGACGACCCCGAGTCGTTCAAGGCCAGGCTTGCTGTACTTAACCAGAAATTCAATTTCGGCAAGTGGGACTTCGGGCTTGAGCTTACGTTTACGGGTGGCGAGCTGGAGCAGACCGTCAACACCTACGCGACCACGCTGGTTTTCGAGAAGTACTTGCACGCGGTCAAACCGATCACCATCGACAAGGTCCGACGTGCGAGCCCGACGAGTCCATTGACACCGAAGGAGACGAGTTTCAGGACGCTGTAGGGGCAGTTGCAGTGGCCAACCGCGCAGGGCATCATTATTGCAGCCGCCAGCGTGTCGTTTCGTGCTGCTGCGACGGGCAACGCCACCGTGCAGGACATGATCGACGCGAACAAGGACCTGCGATCCCTGAAGGCCAATGCGGACGTCGGGCTGTACTTCAGTTTCGACAAGCCATGGAGCGCTACAGGGGATTGGAGCTTACTCGGATGCTAGCTGGGCGAGCCGACCTGACGGGAGCTCACAGGGCGGCTACCAGATCTTCATCGGGCCTGCCGAAGAGCTTGAGGCGGGCACACCTACGCCGATCGTGGCGATGGAATGGGAATCGAGGAAGTTGCAACGCCTGTGCAGGAGTTGGTTGTCAGCCGAGGCTCAGGCCGTCGCGGTAGGCGTGGACTCGCTCATGTGGGTGAAGATCTACGCGACGCTCAGCTCGACCTGACCGGCGACGAGGCCACGACGTACTTCGGCCAGTCCCCTCCCATCACGGACGCCATGTGTCTCTACGACGCCTCGCGGGCATTTACCGCGGGATTGGGCATCACCGAGAAGCGTACCGCCATCGAAGTCGGGATCGTGAACGAACAGATGAAGGAGATTGACGCGGTCTGGAGGTGGGTCAACACTCAGCAACAGCTGGCCAATGGGCTTACCAAGCTCAGCAGTCGCCAGACGCTAGCGGACACACTACGACGCGGAGTGCACGCGCTGAAGTACGACCCGAACTTCGTGGCGGGGAAGAGGCTAAGCAAAAGGCAGGTGGAGCTGCGCGAGAAACAGCTGGAGCAAGCCGGCGACGAGCTTGCGGGCAACACCGAAACTACGGAACACCCGAAGCAACGAGCGCGCCGTGGACACTACGGAGCGAGCGGGAGGAGGCTGGCAGCTACTCTAGCTGCAGGCGCCGCTTCAGGGAGCCAGGGACGCGATATGCGCACCCCGGTGGATCTGGACGGTGGCGCGTGGGACCTCCTGACGTTTCTCGTGTTTGTGATCGTGTTATCGCTGGGCATCGGGCCGGCGATCGGCTATTGCATGGGGAGAAAGGTTGGCGCAACGCTGGCCCACCGGAAGATGGAGAGCCCCATGGACACGGCACTGCAACAACGAGGTGGAGCTACAAGTGACAAAGAAGAAGACGAAGACGCAAAGGGCACGGACAGTGCCTCACCGAAGACGGGAACGAGCAGTGGGACGACGAAGACGACTATGAGGTCTACCATCCCCGGAGATGTGCCGACGCATGGACCGACGGTGACGTCCGCAACCCGAAGGCGCCCAGTTACGACGGCCAAGCAGCCGACGTGCACATCAGCACGTACGGCGAGAGATACGAGTTGACGAGCACGTGCGCGGGGTTGCGGGGCGCGAAGAGCGCGACGCGGTACGAGCTTTGCAGGTTCTACAACGAGGATGGGCCGCCCATGAGCGGCAAGTGAGGTTCCCTGCAGGTTGTGGTGTCGAGGCGAGAAGCCGAGCCTCGCTTCGGCGGTGAATGAAGGGATTGAGATTATGTGCGGTGGAGCGTTTTACTCCACGTGCGGTTTTGTGAGCTAGATTTGCCAGATCATCTTTGTTCCGAGGGCGATCGCCCGTGGGACTCACGCTTTCCGTGCAGAGTTTCTTTCGTTTTAGGTTTGCTCGCCGTCGCAGGGCCTTTCTCGGTTTCGAGAACTGCTCCTGTTTAAATTGATGTTCCCGGGTGGCGTACCTTGGAACCTCCGATCACACGGTTTTGATCCCGTGAATGTTGCGAAGTAATATGTTCTAACTCCTTTTTCCGCCCGTGTCAGCTGGAACCCTTTCTGTTGATGTTTAATGTCATTTCATGTGTCTCTTAGCACAGTGATTTGCAGCAGTATAGCAAGCAGTGCGTTTCATGGTTGTTGAACCGCCGCTGTTTCTTGATTGAGGGGCCCCTGAGTCACACAAAAGGTTGCGTTCTTTATTCTTCGTCACGACGAGATTATTCACAGTGAGCCCGAGATACTACAAACAGTATTTCTCTAGAGAGCCCGTGAAGGACTTAGTGTGCTTTCATCGGTTGATAACTTGAACCCGAGTGGTATTCACGGATGTTTCGGGGATGGCCCCAAGTTGGCCAGAGTTTCGAAGATGTGGACGGGGGTCCTGTCAACTAGGAAACAGCGGCATGCCAGTAAGAGGGGCCTGGAGAGCTCTGCCGGGTCCAATCCAGACAGTAGGCCGTGCCGAACGATCTGCTGTCTATCGGGTGCTGTTGCTCTTGCCAGGGGTGACGATGATGGTCACAGACTTGCTCCCGTGGCATGATGAGAGTGGCCTGCCACAGGAGCACTGCGAACTCCAGACTTTTACTGGATCCCAGCGCACGTGACGGTGGAAAAAAAAGTCGAGTCGACTCATCCTTACGAGATCTTTAGGGAACGGTTGGTCCGACTGGTTTGCAAAGCAAGGAGCATTGGAGGATGCGGTTTCAGAAACGTTGGTCAAGTACTATGAAGTGGTTGATGTCCGACAGGAAGTTGAACGCACGATTCCCGCCGTGGGCTGCCGCCCAGAGTGCTTCTCGTGATAGTGAGTCCGACGGCCCTGCTTCATCCTATAGACCCCCTGCCCAAGTGTGCCCTAAGTTAGCGGCCACGCAGCATGTGATGGGGTCTAGGGTGCTCAGAGGGGGCCAAAGCGTTCCAGTGCAAGAAAGGCTTGGCTGTTGCTAGGACGGATGCGAGCCTAGCTAATTTGTTAGGCTCCCCATGCAAACCGACTCCTCAGCAGAGCTTGACGTCGTCTCGGGATTTGGTGTTGCAGCAGGCTCTGCCCTTGCAGTCAGAGGCTGTCAAGGTGGCCCTGCAGTGGGCCCAAGACTCCGAAGATGTAGATGGTTCGGGTGCGGGGGTTCCTGCTCACAGCAACGAATCGCCAGTACCGTCGTCTGTGGAAATCGTCGAGCTCCGCGGGCGCAAGGTGCTGGTGACCTCAGGTGCCATGGTGTGCACCTTGTGCGGCTGCTGCCAGGTGTCTTGTAGCAACGTAGGGAGTTACAATATCGATGAACACTGTAAAGGGCCCTCGAAGGATTCGCAGGCCAGGTACAGACAGCGATGCAATGTGAAGGCTGCCCGTGCTGACAGGCACCCCAAGACGGACAAGAAACTTGTTTAAGTATCTCGTGGCCCAGCAGGGCCCAATGTTGGCCAGTGCTCCTGTTGCTCAGCTGCACGACGAGTCATCGACGTTACCTCCTCCTCTTCCTCCTCCTCCTCCTCCTCCTTCTCCTCCTCCCCATCTGGTTCATCCTCCTGCTTCTCCTCTTCCTCCTCCTCCTCCTCCTCATCATCATCATCAGCATCATCATCATCATCAACATCATCATCATCATCAGCATCATCATCCTCATCCTCATCCTCATCCTCCTCCTCATCCTCCTCCTCAATCTCATGCTCATCCTCATCATCATCCTCCTGTTCCGCCTTCCCCCTCTCCTACTACTCGGTATCCCCCTCCTCCTCCTCGTCCTCTTCCCCCCCTCCCCCTCCTCATCCTCCTCCTCGTCCTCCTCCCCGCTCGTGCAAAAAAGACTGACGGCTGTAGCTGCCGCCAATCGAGCAACAAGCGCGTTTACAGCTGCCTCTGCAAGCAGGGCACCGCTCAGGCAGCAACCAAGCCGTTGGGGCACAGGCAAACTGCCAAGCGGTGGGTTCTACAAGGACGCATCCCCCGTCCGGCCTTGATCTCTGCCACGGCCACCTCGTCGTCTCTCGTGACCTCCCGCACGACGCCGCTGCCCTTGGCCGCCATGCGGTGGCCGAACTCGTCCTGGCAGAGAAACGGGAGCTGTGCACATGCACCGATCCAGACCAGGGCCATCCTGGGCCCAGAAAGGGTGCACACACCTTCCGAAATCGGTGGATGTGGTCCCAGGAGGAGCCAGGCCAGAATCGGTGTGTGTGTGTATGTGTGCGTCTGCGTGTGTGCGTGTGTGTGCGTGTGTGCGTGTGTGCGTGTGTGCGTGCGTGTGCGTCTGCATGTGTACGCGCGTGTGCGCGTGTGCGCGTGTGCGCGTGTGCGCGTGTGCGCGTGTGCGCGTGTGCGCGTGTGCGTGCGCGTGTGCGCGTGTGCGCGTGTGCGCGTGTGCGCGTGTGCGCGTGTGCGCGCGTGCGCGCGTGCTCGCGTGCGCGCGTGCGCGCGTGCGCGCGTGCGGGCGTCCACGTGTGCGCATGTCGCGTGTGCGCGTGTGCGTGCGTGTACGCGTGTGCACGTGTGCGCGGGTGCGCGTGCGCGCGTGCGCGCGTGCGCGCGTGAGCGTGTGTGCGCATGCGCGTGTGCGCGTGCGCGCGCGTGCGCGCGTGCGCGTGTGCGCGTGCGCGTGCAAGCGTGTGCGCGCGCGTGCGCGTGCGCGCGCGTGCTCGTGCGCGCGTGTGCGCGCGTGCGCGCGCGAGTGCGCGCGCGCACCTGTGCGCGCATGCGCGCGTGCGCGTTTGCGCGTGTGCGCGTGCGCGCGCGCGTGCGTGTGTGCATGCGTGCGCGTGTGCGTGCGTGCGTGCGTGCGTGCGCGCGTGCGCGCGTGCGTGCGCGCGTGTGTGCACCCGTACATGCGCGCGCGTGTGCGTGTATGCGTGTGTGCGTGCGTGCAGCGTGTGCGCGTGTGCGTGTGTGCGTGTGTGAGTGTGCGTATGTGCGTGCGTGCCTGCGTGGGCGCGCGCATGCGCCTGCGTGCGCGTGTGCGTAGGCGCGCGCGTGCGCGTGAGCGTGCGTGCGCGCGTCCGTGCGTGCGTGCGTGCGTGTGTGCGTGTGTGCAAGCGTGCGCACGCACGCGTGCGCGCGTGTGCGTGCGTGCGCGCGTGCACGCGTTCGTGCGCGCGCGCGTGCGTGCGTGCGCACGCGTGCGCGTGTGCGCGTGAGTGAGCGTGGGCGCGTGTGCGTGTGTGCGCGCGTGCGTGTGTGCATGCGTGCGTTTGTGCTTGTGTGCGTGCGTGCGTGTGTGCGTGTGTGCGTGTGTGCGTGTGTGCGCGTGTGCGTTCGTGCGTGTGTGCGCGTGTGCATGCGTGCGTGTGTGCATGCGTGCGTGCGTGCGTGTTTGCGTGCGTGCGTGCGTCCGTGCAAGTGAGCGTGCGTGTGTGCGTGTACGTGTGTACGTATGTGCATGTATGCCCGTGTGCGTGCGTGCGTGTATGCGCGTGTGCGCGTGTGCGAGTGTGCACGTGTACGCGTGTGCGTGCGTGCGTGTGTGCGTGTGTGCGTGTGTGCGTGTGTGCGTGTGCGCGTGTGTGCGTGTGTGCGTGGGTGCGCGCTTGCGTGCGTGTGTGCGCGCGTGCGTGGTGGCGTGTGTGCGTGTGTGAATGTGAGTGCGTGCGTGTGTGCGTGTGTGCGTGCGTGCGTGCGTGCTTGTGTGCTTGTGCGCGCGTGCGTGCGTGCGCGTGTGCGCGTGCGTGCGTGCGTGTGCGTGATGTGCGCGTGCGTGATGCGTGCGTGCGTGTGTGTGTGCGCGTGAGTGTGCGTGCGTGCGAGCGTGCGTGCGTGTGCGTGCGTGTGCGCGTGCGTGTGCGTGCGTGCGTGTGCGTGTGTGCGCGTGTGCGTGCGTGCGCGTGCGTGCGTGCGTGTGCGCGTGCGCGTGTGTGCGCAGTGTGCGCGTGTGTGCGCGCGCGTGCGTGCGTGCGTGTGCGTGTGTGCGCGTGTGCGTATGTGCGGGTGTGCGTATGTGCGTGCGCGCGCGTGCGTGCGTGTGTGCGCGCGTGTGCAATGTGCGTGCGCGCATGTGCGCGCATGCGTGCGTGCGTGTGTGCGTGTGCGCGCGTGCGCGCGTGCGTGCGTGCGCGCGTGTGCGCGCATGCGCCCGTGCGTGTGTGCGCGACCGCGCGCGCGCGTGTGCGTGCGTGCGTGCGCGTGTGCGCGTGTGCGTGCGCACGTGCGTGCGTGTGTGCGTGCGCGCGCGCGCGCGTACGCTTGCGCGCGCGCGCGTGTGTGCGCGCGCGCGCGTGCGCGCGTGCGTGCGTGCATGCGTTTGTGAGGATGTGTGCGTGCGTGCTTGTGTGCGCGTGTGCGTGTGTGCGCGTGCGAGTGTGCGTGTGTGCGTGTGTGCGTGCGTGCGCGTGTGCGTGCGCGTGTGCGCGTGCGTGCGCGCTTGTGCGCGCGTGTGTGCGCGCGTGCGCGCGTGTGCGCGTGTGCGTGTTTGCGTGTGTGCGCGTGTGCGTGTGTGCGCGCGTGCGCGTGCGCGTGTGTGCGCGTGCGTGCGTGCGTGCGTGCGCGCGCGCGCGGGTGCGCGGGTGCGCGGATGCGCGGGCGCGCGGGCGCGCGGGTGAGCGGGCGCGCGAGCGCGCGGGCGCGCGGGTGCGCGGGTGCGCGGGCGCGCGCGGGCGCGCGGGCGCGCGCGCGCGGGTGCGCGTGAGCGCGCGTGCGTGAGTGCGCGCGTGTATTTTGGTTCGTCTGCGCGCGCGTGCGTGCGTGCGCGCGTGCGCGCGTGCGCGCGTGGGGCGTGCGTGCAGGCGTGTGCGTGCGTGTGCGTGTGTGTGTGCGTGCGCGTGCGCGCGTGTGTGCGTGCGCGTGCGTGCGCGTGCGCTGCGCGTGTGTGCGCGTGCGCGTGTGCACGCGTGTGCGTGCGTGCGTGCGCGTGCGTGCGTGTGATTGTGCGCTTTCGCGCGCGCGCGCACGCGCACGTGGGCGCGTGCGCGCGCGCGCGTGCGGGTATGATCGCGTGCGCGTGTGCGCGCGTGCGCGCGTGCGCGGTCCACGTGCGCACGCGCGCGTGCGCGCGTGTGCGCGCGTGCGCGCGTGCGCGCGTGCGCGCGTGCGTGCGCGCGTGTGCGCGCGCGCGTGCGCGGGGCGGAGGCGCGGGGGGTGCTCGGGTGCGAGGTGCGCGTGCGCGCGGGCGCGCGGGCGCGCGGACGCGCGGGCGCGCGGGCGCGCGGGTGCGCGGGCGCGCGGGCGCGTGGGCGCGCGGGCGCGTGGGCGTGCACTATCGACGACCCCGACCAACCCAGCGCCAACCAACGCACGGCCGCACTCGCACTGACGGCCCAGCAGGCGGAGGACTCCCCTGGCAGTGTCTGCCAACGACTGCTGCCTGCCCCAGAGGAGGAGCGCCTGGAGCGCACCTGCTACCTGCACCACACCAACACCGCCCAGCGGCGCTGCGTGCTCGCGACCCAGAACCCCCTCCCTACCCTATGTCACGGGCAGCCCGGAACCGGGAATACCAAGGTCGCGGCCTGCGCGGCGGACGCCCACATGTCGCGCCTCGCCCCAGGGTGGGGCGTGGGGTGCTTTGGCGGCACCATCGGATCCATGGACAACTTGGCAGAGCAAATCGGGACGAACCTGAACCCAGCCAACAACGACCTGTTCCCTCGCCTGGTCGTGCGCCTCGCACACGAGGACAAAGTAAAGGGCAACGTAGCCAAGAAGATCACACCTGTCGCCAAGTACGCCAAAATGCACAACATACGGAGGGCGAGGCCACCACGGGACATGCAAACTGGTTCCACAAGTTCCTAGCGGAAGGCGCCACTGAAGCAAATCTCATCTTGGCCACGCACGAGGCGGGAGCCGACCTCTGGGACAAGAAATTCCTCATGTCTCCTGGACGAAGCAGGACAGACGTCCGAACCCATGGCCATCATGTCCCTGATCCACGCTGAAAGATGCGGGGCCAGAACGGTCCTCTTCGGCAACGAGCGGCAGCTGTGCCCGACGGTCAAATCCCAACAGGCACTGCGCTGGGGACTAGGCGCTTCCATTCTCGCCACGTACGTGACAGCCATAAGGGGGCATCCCTGCATCCGACGTCACTCTGAAGGAGTGCTATCGGATCCATCCGCCCCTGCTCGCATTGCCCTCGCTCACGCTCCATGGGGGCAGGCTAGTCTCAGCCATCCTGGACCCCGTGCGGCAGCGACCATGCGCCGAAGGACTGGAGCGGCCGCTCGCACTACCTTTGTCCGACCAAGAATACGAAGCAGCAAAGAACGAGGACGGCAGGCACGGGCTCGACGACTCTCTGATCGACACCGTAGGCGGATTCAGGTGCAAGGCAGCTTGCACGGTCCCGAGAGGAAACGGTGGCACCGTCTACGACCAGCATCGCTTCATGCTTGCACACGTCCCCTCGCAAGGTTCAAGACCTCGATTCAGGACGGCTACGCCAACATTCACGAAGCACGAACAGTGGTTGCCCTGGTGAAGGCCCTCGAACCACGGGTACGAAGGACCAACAGCACCATCCTCGTACTGTCGCCGTACAAGCTTCAGCTGACCCCGTACTGGCAGGCAACCCCTGATCGGCGCACGACATCAGACGCTGCTCGCGGGCGGCGCAAGGGGACGGATCCGAGGTGAACGCGGGCGCCCCCGGCCCCCAGCGCCACCGGGGCGGGGGCAGCTCCAACTCCTCACAGGCCAGCAAGGGGGTCACGGGAGGGACATGGATCAATCACGGCACGACAGCTAACGGCCTGAGCGAACGCTTCAGCGGACTCGAAGGCCTGTTCCCAGACCTCCTGGAAAGCGAGACGATCCGTGACACCACTATCGACGCCGCCCAGGGACAAGAGGCGTCCGTTGTCATACTTATGACCACCCGTGCCAACTCCACACACAATTGGGGCCACGTGGACAACCGACACCGCATCAACGCGGGGCTGACGCGCCCACAATGCAACCTCATCATGACCGCCGACGCAAGGATGCTCCGCACGGCCACAGACGCTGCACTCCACCACCTGAGCACCTGCCAAGAAGGCGGGCCTCGCCTTCGAGTTCCACCACAACCTGGACGGATCCTTGCGCCAGTCCAGAGCTGATTCAAGTGTCTTCAAGGACGACATCCCCGACACTGCCAACCCAGAAGAGAAGGCCCGGCTGCTGGCAGAAGCCGACCGCAGACGAAAGGAAAAGGAAGTGATCAAGGCCCGTCAGGCTCAGCAGGCTGGCTTCTCGGCGCGCGCCGACCTGCCGCTCCCGGCCGACCACGGCTGGAAGGACCTGGAGGACGACGTCAACACTGCAGCGGTGCGACTACCATGCTGCCCAGCGTACGGCGGTCTTCGCGACTATCATATGGGCTATAGGGCTCGGAGTCTCGAGTAACGACATCGCCCACGCAGTCGACCCCAACCTGATCCCACCCAGAAGGGACCGACCGAACATGCCGGCAGCGCGGCACGTTAAGCAAGCCTGCATTCCCGCTAACGTCCCCAGGCGCAGACCCAAATGCTGGCAACCGTCCACCTGCAAGTGCCAAAAGCACAAGGAGCCACCCACACCGCCGGCGTTTCAGGCCTTCTGCGACATGGACTCGAAAGCACGCCCGGCCACAGTCCTCAACAGCCTCCTGGACAGCACCGGCGGGACCCTGGGAGCCATCCAAGCCAGAATCCTGCCCGCCCTGTCCCTGCTCATACAACGCGAACCGCGCACCTGCCTGTACCCGCACGGAAACGCCGAGGGCATCGGAGACGTGATCGAGGCCATCCTCGGCTCGTGCGAGCCGTACCGCCCGCGCGACAAGACTGCGCGTGACCAGCTAGGCGCACTGTTCGTACTACAGGGACGGCACTTCAGGCAGCTGCACTCGGGGCTGGAGCTCCCGATCACTGCAGTGTCCCGTCTGGTCATGGTTGCCCACCACTTCCCCCTGGTCAGGCGTGCGAATTGTCCCGCAACCTGTAGGGACCTCGAGGCTAGAAAGCTCCCACTCCAGGCCACCCTCGCAATCATCGAAGGCACCGTGTCTCCCGCCGACCCGTCGGCCCTGGCGAACCACGAGCGCGCCGCATGCACACTCTACGTCGACGCGCCCGGGTCCGGCATCGGCCTCACCGACGACCCAACAAAGCAGGCAAGCAGCGTCACCTGGATAGGCGGAGCATACTCATTTACGCGCCTGCACCTGGACGCGCCCGCCCCGCCCTGGCCGCGCCCTGGAGTGACGCTAAGGCCCCCATGGATAGACGACCGAGACACCAGGTGGACGAAGGTACAGAACAAGGCCGAGTCCTACTGCCAACGGTGCCTCCGCGGCCCCTTCAAGCACGACAAAGGGGCATGCGTCAGCAAGCGGACCCGCCAAACCATTACGGTCAACAAGCAGACGGAGTACTACCAAGGAGGGGACCTCACCCGGCTGCGCATCTGCTGCTGCACCACGAAGGCCATGGAAGAGCGCCGGCCCATTCCAGACGACGTGGACTTCAAAGACTGGATCAACGACCGCCCCGACGACATGCCAGCGCGCACAACGCGCGCCCTGCCGGGACTGCGCCCTACGTCGCCACCTACGGCCTTCACACCTCTGGAGCAGCTGCTGGCCCCGCTGGAAGGCGAGCTGAATCCGCTCAACGTCGGAACCACACTCCCAGCCAGTAACGCGAACGACGATCGCCTGATCTCCCATTCTGCAACAAGGATTTCGGCATCTGGCGATGCGACGGCTGCCCCCCAGGCACAGAGGGACACAGACGGGGACCAGGACGGCCATTCCCTGGCATGTACGGACACGCCGCTGACCCAGAAGGTCTCCGCGCCGGCTTCAGCCTGGCCCATGGCCCCCCACGCATACAGCTCATGAAGGAGATGTTCCTGACCGAGCGCTGGCACGCAGGCTGGTACTACGAGGAATGCCTGATCCACCACTGGGACATGGCCCCGTCAGCAATGAAAGACGTACTCGACAGGTGCGGCCCTGACGTATACCCTAGCGCAGGAGCCAGACCCCTCGCCGGGCTACCAGGCATCCCCGCCGCCTCGACAGGGGTCGCAATACGCCCCAACCATCAGGAAGTGCGGCGGCGCGCCGCTGCCTGGGACGAGGAAGCGCGCGCCTACCAGGAGCGCCTCCACAGCGCACCCCCGCCACCTCCCAAGGATAAGCAGCAACACCTAGCCTGGGAGCGACAGCTGGCGCCCAGAGAGACGCACGCAAAGGTGGCGGCACAGATCAGGGGCAAGGGTGACGGGGAGGCAGACATCGGATGGGGCCAGGCACACAGACCCCAGCGCCACAGCTTCAGCTCAGCCAACCGCCGGACGCACGCCCAGCAGTGAGCCCCAGCAGCACACCGCCCCCCGAGCGGGCGGGCGCCCTGACCACACCTCCAACCAGGAAGACAGCCCAAGACCCGCCAAGGAAAGGCGCCTGACGCCCCGCGACTCACTCCCGCCCACTCCGCGCGGCGACGAGCCGGCCCCGGCCCCTCCCGCCACGCGACCCACGGCTACCAAGTCCGTTGGGGCGCCACCAGCCGCCAGCGCTACTCCTGATCCCCTCCCCGAGAGCGAGTGGCCCAGCCGCCTCGAACGGCAGAGACGGCGCGTCCCAGACACACCCATCCAGGGCTCCTTCTGCCCGATCGCAACGGACAGCCCGTGCATCCAGAGCGGCGACTACGCGGCCATCAGGAACGACACCCTCCCCCGTGCCAGGTGGTTCAGTTCCGCGAACAGCACAGAGCCCCTGTCCACAACCCCTGGACGGAGCGGCATTCGGACCCGCCCTGGACGTCCTGGCCCGCGAACAGGACGGGCGAACCCTTATCGTCCAAGTCGACAACGAGTGGCTGGAAGTCTGGGGCGCCAGCACCAGGACGCTACGCGTGAACGTCCTCCGCGGCGACGCGGCGACCCAAGCAGTCGCCTTCCTGGGCAGGACCTCCGACGAGGCACACGGAGCGCAGTCACCAGCGGCCCCCGCCAGCTCCTGGCTCGGCGCCGACATCGGGAGCGCCAACGCGACGTCCGCAGAAGGGACTCAGCTCGACTCCAAGCCTGAACCTTGCGCGCCGCGCACGGACACACAAGACCCCACCTACGAGCCGGCACCCCTCGTGCACCCTAAGGAGGAGGACCCTGACTGGACCAACGACGACCAGGAACAAGAGAGGAAGCAGAGGCTCGCGGAGGCCTTAAGCATGGTCCACACGGTCTCTCCCTCCTCAAACCCCGACTCAGTCGAGGAGGGCCAAGCCAAGTTGAGCTCTCGTGACGAAAGACGCAGCAGTCCCGAGCGCGACTCAAGCAGCACGCACCAGACCCAGCCAGCCTGCGCACCCACGGAACCGACCGCGTTTGCGACGGCCGCCGCCGACGACCGCGCCCTGCACACGCGGCCCAGATCCACAGCCCCACAAGACAGGCGCCCCGCACTCAACCCCACTGCACATGAGCTAGAGCGCTTGCGCGACAGGGCGCGGGATCCAATTCCCTGGGAATCGTAAGAGACTGCGGCGAGGTGCTCGCCCAGAGAAACCAGCGACCAGGCCCGCGCCGGGGAGCGCGACCACGACCGAGACCGCGACCGCAACAACAAAGACGCAGAGGGGGCCCCGAGGCGCAAGCAAGACACCAACGACTGGGACAGAGCCAGGGGGCGCGACTTGAACCAGGACCGCGACTGTGGCGGGGGCACAGGGTGGACCCCCTGGCGCCGGCCAGAAGGTCAACGCAGCTCTCACCACAGGGACGATCGCCGTTACCCTGACCCCAGCCGTCCACGGACAATCCATCGCGTCAGCTGGCCGCGCCGCTCACACGAGACAGCAATCACACACCTGAAGAGGCTGCAGGCTGAGGGAGGATACCACTTCACCGCAGCCTGGCACTCGCGGCGCAGGCAAAGGCATATCCAAAAACCAGGTCGCGTTCGACCCGAACTGCTGGCAGCCCAAGATAACCGACAGATTTCTGAGGATATGGACAGCTGCAACCACCACGTGGGGACGCGGTCTCGGCACGCCGGCGCCCACGTGGACTGGGGCCCGGAAAAGGCCCTGCACCAGGATGTCCAGAAGAAAAGAAAGGTTGCCAAAGGCAAAGGTGAAGGGCGCGGGGAGGACCAGGCGCGCAGCTCCGGGTACAACGACAACTGGACCGGGAAGCGCCCCAGGCGCTGACCAACTTGCAACCGACCCCCCCTGTCAGGCGCAGCGCGCCGCGACCGACTTGTCCCTCTCCCAACGACTTACGGCATGGTCCTTGCCCAACCCACCGCTGGCCACGCCCACCAAATGTTCCCCCGCCCCCCTCCCTCACCACCTGGTTTGGGACCGCGTGCCCTCCTGTTCCCCCCCACCTGTCCCCCCGCAGCCTTGGCTGGAAAGCTGATCCAGAAGCCTGGCAGCCCGCGGGCGCCCCCGCCACGTGCACGGCGCAGGCACGCGCAGCCTGACGGGCGCAGTAGCGGCGCACTTGGTACGCGCACGGCTCCACTAGCGGCGTCTGCCTACTGGCCCACCTGGCCCCCGACTGCGGCGCCTGCCCCCCACCCCCCCTCCTGTCTTCATCGCGCATTGGGACCGTGTGTCCCACCTGATCCCACTGGGAGCCCAGCTCCTCCCACGTGAGCGCCGATGGCGCGGGCTGGCACGTCGACGGCTGGCGGTGAGCGCCGGCCCTTCTCCTTCCCGTTCGCCCCTTCCCCCCCCGCTCGCTTCCCCCCCCGCTCGCCCCCCCCCCCCTCCCATGGCGGCAGCGCCCGGCACTGCGCGGCTTCGGCCGGGTGCCAGGCGCTGCACCTTGCCGCCTCGGCGGCCCCGCTCGCCATGGCGCTGCGCGGCTCAGGCCTGGCCCTTGGAATTGTGGACGTCAGCGCGTCGTGCGTGGATGCTGCTCGTCTTCACGCGCTGGCGATGCAGGACAGGATTTCTCCATGCAGCCCACCGACTTCCTGTCGGTCATGGACGGCTCTGTCGTTTGGAGGCCGCACCTCAAGCTACGCTGCTACCTGGTCGTGGATTGGACTACCACCCCGGGCCTCCTCCGCATCATCCGGTGGCACAACGTTGCTCATCCCCGTCGTGGTGCTCTCCTTCCTCCTGGGCGTCGACCTGGTCAAATGGCGCGTCCTCCCCTGCAGTGCTTGAGGCTGGCGTTCGCGGGTGCCGTCGACGGCAACACCATTCCTTCGCCTTCCGGGCCTTCGCCCTCGGCCCCTGCCCCATGGCGCACCTTTTCCTGCACATCCACTTCGGCACCGCCTGCTCTCTGGGCCCCGCCCGCTCCGGGCGCCTGAGGCCCCGCCTTCCTGTGCCCTGTCTCCCCAGTTAAAGCTGCGCGTAGCCCGCCTAGCTTTCAGCGGAAGAGGTTCGCACTCACCATGCAGATCAAAAGAGTGCGTGTGAATGCGTGCGGGCGTGCGGGTGCGCGGGCGCGCGGGTGCGCGGGTGCGCGGGCGCGCGGGTGTGCGGGTGCGCGGGCGCGCGGGTGCGCGGGTGTGCGTGCGTGTGTTTGCGTGCGCGCGTGCGTGCGTGCGTGCGCGCGTGCGTGCGCGCGTGTTCGCGTGTGTGCGTGTGTGTGTGTGTGTGCGTGTGCGTGCGCGCGTGTGCGTGCGTGCGCGAGTGTGCGTGTGGGGGCGTGTGGGCGTGCGTGCGTGTGTGCGTGTGTGCGTGTGTGCGTGTGTGCGCGTGTGCGTGTGCGCGTGTTTGCGTGTCTGCGTGTGTGCGTGCGTGCGTGTGTGCGTGCGTGCGCGTGTGCGTGTGCGTTTGTGCGCGTGTGCGTGCATGCGTGCGTGCGTGCGTGCGTGCATTCTCGTGCAGGTGTGTGAGTGCGCGTGCGTGTGTGCGTGTGCGTGTGCGCGTGCGTGTGTGCGCGTGCGTGTGCGTGTGCGTGTGCGTGTGGTATGCGTGTGCGTGTGCTTGCGTGCGTGTGTGTGTGCGTGTGCGTGTGCGTGTGCGTGTGCGCGCGTGTGCGTGTGAGTGTGGGTGTGGGCGTGGGCGTGGGCGCAGGTGTGTGTGTGTGTGCGTGTGCGCGCGCGTGCGCATGCGCGTGCACATGCGCGCGTGCTCGCGTGCGCGTGTGCGTGTGCGCGTGCGTGTGCGTGTGCGAGCGCGTGTGCGTGTGCGTGTGCGTGCGCGTGTGCGTGCGCGTGTGCGTGTGCGTGTGCCGTGTGAGTGTGCGTGTGCGTGTGCGTGTGCGTGCGCGTGTGCGTGCGCGTGTGCGTGTGCGTGTGCGTGCGTGCGTGTGCGTGTGCGTGTGCGTGTGCGAAAGCGAGCGTGTGCGTGTGCGTGTGCGTGTGCGAGCGCGTGCGCGTGCGCGTGCGCGTGTGCGTGTGCGTGTTCGTGTTTGCGAGCGTGCGTGCGTGCGTGTGTGTGTATGTGCGTGTGCGCGTATGTGTGCGTGTGCGTGTGCGTGTGCGCGTGTGTGTGCGTGCGTGTGCATGTGCGTGTGCGTGTGCGTGTGCGTGTGTGTGTGCATGTGTGTCTGTGCGCGTGCGTGTGTGAGCGTGTGTGCGTGTGCATGTGCGTGTGCGTGTGCGTGCGTGTGTGTGTGTGTGCATGTGTGTGCGCGTGTGCGTGTGTGTGTGTGTGCGTGTGCGTGTGTGTGTGTGCGTGTGCATGTGCGTGTGCGTGTGCGTGTGCGTGTGCGTGTGCGTGTGCGTGTGCGCGTATGTGCGTGTGCGTGTGCGCGTATGTGCGTGTGTGTGTGTGTGTGCGCCTGCGTGCATGGCCCTCTCCGTCCGACCTGCGACTCCCACTCGAAGCTGACGACGAGTTCGTAGAGCAGAATGCGCTTCCCCTTCCGGACGGAGGCGGTGGCGTGGCCCGTCACCCCGATTTCGCGGAGCAGCACGCTGGCCCCGCCCAGGCTGGGAACGTGCCGGAACCGCTGCTGCTCGAGGCGCGCGAGGGCTGCGGCGACGGCGGCGCGGGCTGGCTCGATGGCGTTGCGCTCCTGCGGGAGGCGAAGACTGTCGAAGCATGGCCACGATAGCGCGGGCCTCTTCGAACAGAAGCCCCTTTCAAACAGGAGCCGCAGAAGCGTGGGCCCCTTCGGGCGCCATAGGAGCGCGGGCCCCAAGAGCGCAACAAGAGCGCCACCAGAGCGTTGGAGTGCCGAAGCATGGCCACAAGGGCGCGGGTCCCTTCGAGCGGAAGCCCCTTTCGCTCAAGGTCTGGCGCCCTACAAGGAGACACCCCAGACGGAATGCATCGCAGGGCAGAGGAGCCCAAGATACGAGGAACACTTGCGAGCCCCTCCAAAGCTCTGGTCCCTCGTGCCAGCTCTGCACGCCAGCAGCATCTGCGGACAGGGCCGCCATGATGTTCCCGAGAGGACCCCCCGAGAGGTCCCCCCCCGAGACTCCCCAAGAAACGCGGGCACTGTGCCGAAACGGGCCGAATGCTATCCTAGATAGACCAACAATTGGCTGCCGACAACACGCATCGCCGACCACCTCCCTGGAGACTCGAACCTACGGGCCCGCGACTGTACATTGTCGCTGCTCCTGGCCGAGCTCTTCCTGGGACCACCGCTGCTGGCCAGCATTGGCACCAGTGTACTGCTTTGGAGCTACTGTTTTTGGAAGTCTAAATAACTTTCTCTCGGGGGAGGCAGAACGTACCGCCCACATCGGGACGCCAGGGCGTCAGGTACTGGCGCGGTGCCGCCCTCAAGACCCTCACTGGGGGCACGTCGCCCTGGGGGGACATTCAGCCTCACAAGGTAACCGCCACGGTTACGATGCCACCAGCGTGTGCTTGCCCGACGACAATACGACGCAAGCAGCGCAACGAGGGCCAACACGGGCTGCGCACTATCGGTGGAGGTGAAAAGGGTAAGCGCACACGTTGGGCCAACACGCGTCCTGGGGATCACCGACAGGATTTCCCCTCCTGACCCTCCTCCATGAGACGAAGGAGACCTAAACACAATGATTTGTAATCCTAGGGTCCACGCTGGGTACAGAGCGCAGTGTACTGCTAGCACGGTGCTCTGTGGGGCCTCTCAAGCAAATGGCTGCGGAGATGGGGAAGCGTTGCTGCAAACCCGTCTCCCGCCTGTGCAAAACTGTGAACGCAACTATCTTGCCAGAAACGGAATTCAAACCGATCCAGCCAGGCCGACCCGTGAGGGCCTGGGGGTGCCAAACTGGGCGAAAACGCCCGGTATGAAAAAATCGCCAAGATCTGCCAAGACCCCCCGTCGTGCTTTGTTCACAGCATGGACCCTGGAGGTCTGGACCGGGACCGCTTTCCCATCCTGGGCCGTTTTTTCACGGCCCTGGGACTCGGTGATGCCCCCAGAGGCTGAAACTAGCGAAACGCCTCCCGTAGTGATTTTTCACGACGCCAGGATCTCAGTGTAGCTCTCTTCGCCTGGTCCATCCTCCCAGTGCCAGTTGTTCACGTTCCACAAGCTGCCAACGGCAGGGCCTGCCGCGGGCGTTGCAGTCGCCACCGGAGCCGTCACCCCCTCCGCGGCGCCCGCCGCGGGCGGCGCCGCCTCCCACGGCGCGGCCGCCGCCGCCTGCGCGGGCGCGGACGCGGCGGCCGCGGCCACTGGCGCCGCGGCCACCGGTGCCACGACGGCAGCGGCCACTGGCGCGACAACGGCGACCGCGGCAGCCGCAGCGGCGAGCGCCGGGAGCGGAGCGCATCCGGCGGCGGCGGGGCCCCCGCCCGCGGCGACCGCGGCAGGCGCGACCGACAGAGGCGCCGCAGCGGCGGGCCAGGACAGCGTGAGCTGCCGCCGCCGGCGGGAGAAACGGGCCGCCCCGCCAGGCAGGGCGCGGGCCTGCGGCGGCAGCAGCACCTCGGCGGCCCAGGTGCCCGCGGCGAGGCGCAGGGCGTCGGCGCCGACAGCGCGAAGGCCAGAACGCCCCTGGGCGCCCCAGCCCGTCACCCCAGACGCCCTCGTGTCGAAAAGTATCCTGGCGAAAGACCCAATCATGCGCAACTGCGAATACCGCATTGCGTGTACCGTTTTCGGTGGAGCTCAATATGAGGCCACAATCCTCGTGAGAGGTGTGCCACAATGGGCGTCGGGCGCGTGCCGCCTGTGCCACTGGGGCCTTCGGTGGAGCTCCTCGTGAAGGGTCTGCCAAAATGGGTGGCGGTCCCCACATGCGGACCATGCAACTGGGGCCTTCGGTGGAACTCCCTGTTGGGCCACCAACCCTGTTGGGCCACGAACCGTCTGAGGGGTGTACCAAAATGGGTGGCGGTCCCCGCATGCGGACCCTGCCACTGGGGCCTTCGGTGGCGGACCCTGCCGCTGGGGCCTTCGGTGGAGCTCACCGTGGGGCCACGATCCTCGTGTTGGGTGTGCCACGATTGGTGGCGGTCCCCGCATGCGGACCCTGCCGCTGGGGCCTTCGGTGCAGCTCCCTGTGGGGCCACGATCCTCGTGAGGGGTGTGCCAAAATGGGTGGCGGTCCCCGCATGCGTGCGGACCCTGCCACTGAAGCCTTCGGTACTCCCTGTGGGGCCACGATCCTCGCGAGGGGTGTGCCAAAATGGGTGGCGGCCCCCGCATGCGGACCCTGCCGCTGGGGCCTTCGGAGGAGCTCATGTGGGGCCACGATCTTCGTGAAGGGTGTGCCAAAATTGGTGGCGGTCCCCGCATGCGGACCCTGCCGCTGGGGGCCTTCGGTGGAGCTCCTCGTGAGGGGTGTGCCCAAATGTGCCCCGACTTGGAGCTGGACACCGACTGCCTGCAAGTTTGGCGAATCCCGACAACGACCCAGCAGTGGTTTCACGAGTGGCCGAGAATACGTCATTCGGGAACCGACTACACCTTCAACAGATCTGTTCGGAATCCTTTTTCAAGGCAGCAAACTCATCAGCATTGAGACGGACAGTTCTGGCGAGGACGAGGCCCCAGCGGGGCCATTTCAGCGAGGTGATTTATTGATGTTTTGGCGATCTGGTAACCTAAAGCGTAACCTGCATGCACGATGGCATGGACCTGCCCGGTGCCTGGGCAAGGATGAGCACGGTTACTGGCTGATCCACAACAGGATCCCGATCCTAAGTTCACCCAGTCTCCTTCGAAGGGCGACTGAGCACGAGGTGACCACCATGCAGTTCACCGACCTGTTTTCAGACAGCGGACCTGCACGTGGACGAGCTGGTCAGCGTGGTTTTCTGGACCTTCGAGGTCAACAGTATAACCCAGCACGAGATGATCAACAGCCAGACCAGCAGCCAGATCAACGGCCAGATCAGCAGCCAGATCAACATCAAGATCACCGAGATCCAGGACATCAGCAGCATCCTGGACAGGGCGATGTTCCACCACAGCCAGCAGGTGGACAAGGTGATGCACCCTCGAGTGCACCGACGACGGCACAAGCAGCACCTGCTCAGGGCAACGTGGAGCTGACGAAGCCAGCGGACAGCAGGAAGCGACGATCGGAAGTGGTACACGATAACGACGTGATGCCAATGCGTCAGAGGCTGGACGACGAGTACGAGACAGTACCAGCTGATCAAGATCCAGTGAAGGAAGACCTTCGAGCACGAATTGTTCGAGCGCACCAAGCTTGGGACACCATCTTGGGAGCAGTGGCGGCCAGAAGCCAGGGCAAGACCGACCTGAGGCAGCTGGATAACGTCAGGAACGCCCCTCTTCTACCTGACCCGACACCTGGGTGCAAGATCGAGAGGCGGCGGCTTTTCAACTTGGACACGCGCGACCGGGTTCAAGATATCTCGAGAGTGGACTGGACAGCCAATCCCCAGATCATCGACGATGTGGCATCGCAAGACCCCATCACGACCATCGAGGAGATCACTCTGGGAAAGGAAGAGGAAGCTGGAGATGGACCAGGAGGTGGCCAACAGCCTGCAGCAGCCCCGCAGGGGCCTACCAACACCGACGAAACCATGGAGGAACCTAAGGAGGTGAAGCGCGGAGGCAAGAAGCACACCAAGAAGGACCTGAAGCTCAAGCAGACCAAGCGGGACGACGCTCAGGACGATCGAGCTCAGCTTCGAAAACCTGCCAGGATCCAGAGGCACATGGAGGAACGCCAGAAGGCAGAAGAGACGGCAGCAGTACCAGCAGAGGCACCGCAGGATCAGCCGGCTACATCATCAAGTACGCGACAGCCTGCGCAGGGCAGGCGCCAGGAGCACCCAGTCACGATCAAGGAGTTCTTGCTGGACGATGTGCCGATCAGCATCAAACGAGCCCGGGCACAGACTGGGCCAGTCAAGCAACTGGCAGATACACCGCTACTCGTCGAGGCGTTCGTGGCCGAGCGAATGTGCAGCCAACCGACGAGGGCCAACAAGCATCAAGAGATCAACTTAAAGACGCTGGGCGGCGACAAGCTCAAGTGGAAGAAGATGCAGCAGGCGGTGGAGAAGGAGTGGAACACGTGGTGCAAGTACGATGCAGCAACCCACATATCAGGAGCAGCAGTCGACAAGGTCGACCCGGACAAGATCCTGAGCTCCAAGGTGGTCTGGACCGATAAGGACCCCACGACCTTCGAGCCGAAGGCCAGGATCTGTGGGAGAGGCTACGAGGAGGAGTTCGACGACAAGCTACGACGGGACTCACCTACAGTCTCAGCACAGATGACGGTACTCCTGTGCAGCATCGTATCAAGCCTCAACTTGGACCTAGTCATCGCAGATGTGAAGGGAGCCTTTCTGCAAGGAAAAGCCATCACACGCGAGCTCTACTTTCGTATCCCGACGAACCTCGGGAAGTGCAACATCCCAGGAGTAAAGGCAGGCGACCTGCTGAAGTTAAACAAGCGCATCTACGGGACCAACGATGCAGCTCGTGCGTGGTATGTGGCACTACGCGAGACGCTCGTGAAGCTTGGATGGGAAGGCCTGAGCTTCGAGCCCGCGACCTTCATCAAGCGCAATGCGAAGGGAACGATCATCGGGATCACGTGCCTGCACGTGGATGACTTCCTCATGGGCATCAAGCAGGACGACCCGGAGGGCGCCAAGATCATGAAGGACCTGCAGAAGGAGATCGACTTTGGCGAGGTCAAGTACGCGAGGAAAGAGCAGGCGACGTTCTGTGGCCGGGCCTACAAGCAGGACAAGGACGGCAGCATCAACGTCACCATGGAGGCCTACGTGAAGTCGATGCAGACTGTACGTATCTCCAGGGAGCGCAGCAAGGCACCAGATAGCGCCTTGACCCATGCAGAGCATCGTGGACTACGAATGGTAGTTGGACAACTGCAATGGGCTGCGCGAATGATATGCTTCGAGGAGGCCTTCGAGGCATCCCGACTGGCATCTACGCTGGGAGCTCCGACGGTGAGGGACCTAGAGGACGGCAACGCGGCCATCAGGCGGATTCAGAAGCGGGACGACTTGCTGATCAGGTTCTCAGCAGGCCTGAACCTGTGGGAGACCATGGTGATCAATGTCACCGACAGTGCTTTCGACAATCTGCCGAAGCACAGATCACAACGCGGACACTTCATCATGCTGGGCGACCAGAAGATCAACGAGGACCACAGCAACAAGTACAAGGTGCACTGCATTGGGTGGCAGTCTTCCAAGATTCAACGAGTGGTGCGATCCACTCTATCGGCGGAGGCCTACTCATGTGCGGATTCGGTGGACATGTTGATATGGACGAGGTCGACCCTGGCGGAGATCCTGTACCCAGAGATGGACATGACCGAGATTGTGCACGACACCTGCCCGGTGAAATGCATTTCGGTGACCGACTGCAAGAGCCTATACGACACGATCACAAAGGAGAAGATTTCTATGACGGACAGGAGGCTTTTTTGGGGAAGCGGCTATATTGCGGCAGTCACTCAAAGAGGTCAGCATCAAGTAGGTCACGAGCGAGCAGATGCTAGCGGACTGTTTGACGAAAGTACTTCCAGGAGGCTACGCGAGGAAGATAGTTACATCAAGTTTGTGGACTCTTGGGCCTGATGACAGGACACCATCAATACGCGGACGAAAGCTTGTTGGACCAGAGAAAGTGGCAGCCAACAAAGAGGTAGACGAGCTAAACGCGAAGATGGCCAAGTACGTCATCGGGAAGGACGACGAGAAGATCTCTACGTGGCCGGTGGAGACGTACAACTACGTGGATGAGTGCTTCTACGACGATAAGGACGAACCTCAAGGCGAGGACTACGTCGAGGCATTCTACACGGAAGAGCTAACGGACAACTACCCGATGTAGAGGAGTGGCGCGCAGAGAACCATCCAGATACCTGACCAAGTTGTAGTTCTGTTTCAACTCTGTGCACTTGCAGTGTATGGAGTTTGTCTTTCGATGTCTCCTACGGTGGTGACAGTAGTCTCTATCATCGCGGGTATCATCATATTCATCTACATAATGCAGCCTAAGCAGAACGACGACGAGGACACGGCTGAGCCGATGGAGGTGGATAGTTCAAGCAGCGACAACCTGTTCAAGCCGGAGTTGCCCGAGAAGCCGGTCAAGGTCAAATCCAGGACGGCGAAAGCTACGCCGAAAGCTACGACAACAACACTCGCAGTACGAGCCGATCCAGAGACCTATGACGACGAGATCATGGGAGATGGACCAATCATGCTGGGAGATAGTGCTCTACTGAAGCAGTGGCTGGAGACCATGGGACCGACGATGATCAGGAGTGGCAAGTACGAGGGCGACAGCTACGAGACGATCTATACGAAGGACAGGCACTATGCAACCTGCCTAGGACGGTGTCTCCAGCTGGACGCAGACGAGAGCAGGAGTTATAACCTCGACCCGAGCATCAAGAGCTACATTGCATACAGCATCATCAAGTCAGCAGTGCGTGTACGCTGAACTCCTCCACCACATATGTGACGATATCTTTTTGAGCCAGGCATGGCAGTGGCTCAGATGTGAAGGGTGGTGAGGATGATGAGTGATTTGGATTGCTATTTACAGATGCTGAGTGAAAGCACCCCCTCAAGAGCTCAGGTAAAGATTTTATATCTTGATGTCTGTTGCTCGGTGCGCAGACCTCAGGTAAAGATTTTTATGTGGATTTCTTTTATCTTGATATCTGTTGCTTGGTGCACGGACGGTAGCTTGACTTTTCGAGCCGATAATATTATTGAATAGTCTAGAAGCTTGCTGCAGAATTTGCCAAGGCATTCTTTAGCAACGTTTCCTTTTCCTGTGTGAAAGTTGTACTAGCAGGGATGTGAGATATAGGATGATAATTAGAATTATCTCTGCTGCTGCTCTCGCTCGCTCATGCTTGCACTCTCTTGTTCACCGCGGCCGTTTTGGCTGTGGACCCGCCAGCTGTGGCGGGAGGGTGGACGCACTCAACGACTGTCTGGCCTGATTCGGTATAACATCAGATCATACTCTATCTATTTCTTCTTGCATCAAGAGGTTGTGGGTGGAGAGATTTGGATCAATATTTACATCATGCCTGAACGTGGAGGAAGTATCAAATGGGAACCTCGTCTGGGAGTGAATGGCGGGCCCGCACTTCATGTTGGTAATCCGAGCAGGTCTTCTGCAAGCCTGTAACTACCTTCACCTTTGGATGTCCTCATACCTGAGCATGGAGGAATGCATCAAGCGGGAACCTCGTCTGTGAGCGAAATTCTGAAGCGGAAGTCCCCTTCCTATGGGGCCCGCACTTCATGTTGGTATTCCGGGCCAGTCATCCGCAACCCTGTAACTGTCATTACATTGGGTAGTCCTCATGCCTGAACATGGAGGAAATATCAAGCAAGAAACTCGTCTGTGAGTGAATTGCGAGAAAATCTCAAAAGGAGCCCCCTCCTTTATGGCGCCCGCACTTCATGTTGGTAATCCGAGCGGGTCATCCGCAAACCTGTAACTGTCGTCACTTTTGCGGGTCCTCATGCCTGAATACGAAGGAAGTATCATGCGGGAGCCTCGTCTGTGAGTGGATTGTGAGGAAGTCTCAGGCTGGGGCCCTCTCCCTATGGGGCCCGCTCTTCATGTTGGTAATCCGAGCGGGTAGTCCGAAAGACTGTAAACGTCTTCACTTTTGTGGGTCCTAAGCCTGAACGTGGAGGGCGCCTCAAATGGGAACCTCGTATGTGAGTGAATTGCGGGCCTGCACTTCATGTTGGTAATCCGAGCGGGTCGTCCGCAAAGCTGTGACTGTCTTAACTTTTGGGTGTCCTCATGCCTGAACACAGAGGAAGTATCCAGCGAGAACCTCGTCTGTGAGCGAATTGCGAGGAAGTCTGAGGTGGAAGCCCCCCTTCGTATGGGGCCCGCACTTCATGTTGGTATTCCGGCCCAGTCATCCGCAAACCTGTAACTGTCGTCACTTTTGGGGCTCATCATGACTGACCACGGAGGAAGCATCGAGCGGGAGTCGCCTGTGAGTGAATTGCGAGGGAATCTCAACAGGAAGCTCCCTCCCTATGGGGCCCGCACTTCATGTTGGTAATCCGAGCGGGTCATCCGCAAACCTGTAACTGTCGTCACTTTTGCGGGTCCTCATGCCTGAATACGAAGGAAGTATCATGCGGGAGCCTCGTCTGTGAGTGAATTGTGAGGAAGTCTCAGGCGTGGGCCCTCCCCCTGTGGAGCCAGCAAATTACGTTGCTAATCCAAGCGTGTTCTCCGAAAACCTGAAATTGTCGTCACTTTGGGGCTCTTGAGGTCTGAAGATTGGGGACGTATGAGGCAGGAGCTTCGTCTGTGAGTCAATTGCGAGGAAATCTCAGGCGGAGCGCTTTCCCCATGGGCCCGCAGATCATGTCCCTAATCCGAGCGGGTCATCCGAAAACCTTGAACTGTCGTCACCTCTTGGCACCGAAGGCATGAATATGAGGGACGTACGTATGAGGCAGGAGTTTCGTCTGCGAGTGAATGACGAGGAAATCTCCGGCGGGGGCTTCCGCCCTATGGGGCCCCAGGGCGGGAGGAGGGCCTCCGCCGAGGCAGAGATGAACAGGCAAGGGGCGAACCAAACAGATTCTCATGGGGGGTCCCATCGTCGGCACAATTCCCCGATATCGGCCTCCACGGCCCGGTCACGGGCCCCAGGCCCAGTCTCGGACGGTCCTGGGGCCCGGCCTCGGGGCCCGGCCCCCGGATGGTCCAGGTCCCGAGACCCGGCATGGCCCCGGGGCCCGGGAACCTTCCACGGATGGTGCGGGAGCCCCGTCTCGGGCCCCGGAGCCGTCCTTGGAAGAAGACCTCTCGGGCCGCGCATCGGAAACATGACGTCGTCGGGTGTCTGGGGACAGCCGGCGGCTCGACAGCGTCGGTACGGACAACGGTTCACTGGCCGTGGCTCTGGAGACCGTCCTCTTGGGCCCCGCGGTCGTCGAAGAGCGGCCCAAGTGAAAGACTCGCCTGGGGGGAGTGGTCGAAAGGCCTGGGGGCCCACGCCTCGCAAAAATCGAGACGCTGGATGACAGGGTCTCCTCTAGTAGTGGCCTGAACGCTCCACCAGCCCCCAAGACCTCCTCGCGCCCTGAAGCAACCACGACGTGAAATTGGGTGGACCAATTTTCGGCCTCTGGGGGCCCTCGTCAGGCCCGCGGCCGTGAAAAAAAAAGCTCGGGGAATCCGCGAGGCCCTTCCCCGTCACCATTCCAAGCCTTCCTGGCTTCAACGTCGGAGTTGCGTGGAAAGGTATCGATTCGACGGGCGGTTGGAAAAGGCAGATACTCCCACTCCAGTCCTCGTCCTTCGGCGAACGTCGGCTTGAAGTCCTGTTGCGCCGTCGTGACCTGAACTCTCTTCCCCTCTTCGGGCTTTTCAACCGTGGGCTGCCGTAGCAGCTACCCAACTTGAGCAGTTCTTCGGCTGACCCTTGGGGGCTGGGGCCGTGCCGCGCCGAGTCAACTGCAGACGGGACAATTCAAGCGCCAGCCCACCACCTCTCCGCAGCCTCCCTCACTCCTCACCTCCCTCTCATCCGCGACTGCCCACCGCTCACCCTGCACCCTGGTGGTGTTTTCGTACCCTGGTTGTTCTGGCTTTCAGTATTTCCACGGTCACGCCATCCATGGACTCCAGAAGCGGGAGGTCCACAACCAGGGCGAGGCCTCCATCGCTGACCCTCTGGAGTCGATGCGTCGGAGGGGCGTCCATGGGACCAGCAGTGGCCAGGGGACTGGAGCCACAGTGGCAACGATCGCATCCCCCTGCTTTTGTATCGGTTCTGCCGCCTACTCCTCCTCCTCCTCCTCCTCCTCCTCCTCCTCCTCCTCCTCCTGCTACTGCTCCTCCTCTTCCTCTTCCTCCTCCTCTTCCACCTTTTTTTGTCTCTTCCTCTTCCTCCTCCTCCAACCCTCCCTGTCGCACCCCGAGGCCAGTCGGAAGGGCGGGCTGGGCGCCTGGCCTGCGACCTTCTCACCGATTAGGATCCTTAAGCTTACAAAATGCAGCAGTTTCACGGATGGAGGGAGGGTGGTTTTCAAAATGTAGCTCTCGCCTTGGCGCCGCGCACACCCATGCTAAGAATGCGCAACAAGCTCACGGATTGATGGCGGGTCGCTTTCAAAAGGTGGCTCTCGCCTTAGCATCGCGCACACTCGTCGTAAAAAGGTGCAAGAGCTTCACGGATTGAGGACGAGTCGTGTTCAACATATGGTTCTCGCCATAGCGCCGCGCACATCCGCAGTAAACATGTGCAACCAATTCGCGGATTGAGGGCGGGTGGTTTTCAAAAAGTGGTTTTCGACTTAGCGCCAGGCACATGTGTCATCAACACTTGCAACAACTTCACGGATGGAGGTCGGTTCTTTGTCAAGGTGTGGCGGTGGTGGTGGCGGTCAGAAATGTGGTGGTGGGGGTGGTGGCGGCGGTGGTGTGTCTGTGTGTGAGGGGATGTATGAGCTGTTGTTTCTCTTTCTCCCCTCACACCACCACCGCCATCACCACCATCCTCCCCCCTTCTCATCCGTTAGTCAGACAACTAGTTGCCAATGCGGCGTTCACACGTAGGTTTGGCAATTAAAGCATCTCGCCCATCCTCCTCCTCCTTCTCCTCCTCCTCCTCCTCGTCCTCCTCCTCCTCATCCTCCTCCTTCTCCTCCTCATCATCATCATCAGTTTCCTCCTGCTCCTCCTCATGAGCATCATCCTCCTCCTCCTCCTCCTCCCTCTCTTCCTCCACTTCCTCCTCCTCCAGATCCTCCTCTTCCTCATCATCATTGTCCGCCTCCTCCTCCTCCTCCTCCTCCTCCTCCTCCTCCTCTCCTCCTCCTCCTCCTCCTTCCTCCTCCTCCTCCTCCTCCTCGCTCCTCCTCCTCCTCTTCCACCTCCTCCGCCTCCTCCTCCTCGTCCTCCTCCTCGAATTCCTCCTCCTCCTCGTATTCCTCCTCCGCCTCCTCCTCCTCCTCCATCTCCACCTCCTCCTCCTCATCCTCCTCCAGTGAGAATAATGATAGTACAGGCCCCTGTAAGTAGGAAGGATTTCAGACATCTCTATAGGCCCCTGACGTCGCCATCGCTGGATATGGGCGTTAGGCCCAGCTGCTGTTTTTTATAGCCACATATCGTAAACATGTTGTGGCTCAAGGCGTGTAAAATCACGCTTTGGTAGCGGAGCTCCAAGCTCCGCGGGCCAATCCTCCCGTCGGCCAGCAGCCCACGGCGCAGCCATCGGCGCGCGCGCCTCCAGCAGGAGGCCACTCCGACTTCATCAAGTACGACGGCGCTCCGGTCAAGCACCACAGGAGCGCGAGGTACCACAAGCTCACGAAGTACCACTTCGTATACAGATCCCATGCATGTGACAAGTACTGCGAGCACGTAACGTACTACAACAACATCGAGACTGGGACACTGGCGAATACGCCTGATCTACGGCACTGGTGTTTACTTATTTCTTTGTTTCAGAGCCGACATGGCGCACCAGCAGCACGGCGGTGAAAGGCAACAGGGTACGCTCAGCTCGAGGAGTTCACGAAGTTCGTCCCACCGGGCTGGCGGCCCCACATCAAAGGTTACACGTTCAGACGGTATATGCAGAAGCTCAAGCTGTGGTGGAGGATCACGGAAGAACATCAGTACGAGCGGATTGGACCGCTCATCGTATCACGTTTGCAAGGAGCTCCCTTCACTGCAGCGATGTCGTTCACACATGTTCGAAATGGCATCCAATATCGAGGAGACGAAGAAATAGCGCTGCCAGCTCAGGCAGCCAAACCACCAGAACAGCACGAAGATCAACCCGCAATCAAGCACTTTCTGAATCAGCAGAAGGCGATATATGAAGTACATGATCAAGACAGGGTTGGAATAGTTCAAGATTCGTTCTTTGAATGCAGACGTGGACATCATCAGGACCTGCCGACATGGATTTCATCATTCGAGCTGGAGTTCGAAGATGCATTCGAGAAAGGCGGTTTAGTCATGAACGACACGGGCCGCAGTCATTTCTTGTCGAAGAGCAGCGGATTATTTGACAAGCGATTGGATGGCTTGAAGTTGCATGTGGCAGGCGATCTCTCACAGTATCGAGTATTGCAGGGTCTCATGATGCGTCTCGGGAAGCAGGACCAAGTTGGACAGCACAACGTTTGGCCCTGGTACGGTGAACACGGAGACGACGCAGGCCCAGATGGTATGACGGACATCTGGTACGAGGCCTACGATAATGAACAATACGAATGGGGTTCTGACCAGGAATACGGACGGATGGCAACACAGGATTGTGAATGGTACTTTCAAGAACATGATGACATCTGGGCTAGATGAGAAGACAACGGCGACATGACAGAGTACTACGAGGCAGATCAGGACGACACCGACACCTACTACGGCGGAGAAGGACGAGGCAAAGGAAAGCGTGGTGCGAGCAAAGCAAATGTCGAGGACGAGGCAGATTCAAACGACGTTCCCCGACGAAAGGCAAAGGACGTGGCAAAGGTAAAGGCAATAGTGGCGGCGGCAACGATCGCACGGGCGGCTCAGGTCAGCGACATGATGGATATGACATTTGTGGAAGCAAATGGCATGATCGAGCGCATTGCCCGGCAAAGGATCGTCAGCAGCAGCCGCAACAACAACAACAACCGCAGCAACAGTCTTCGACTCCAGCGAAAGGCAAGAGCAAGGGTGGACGCAGCGGGCACTATGCCAACGTCGTCGGCCTCTCCACAACAGACGCAGCGGCGTTATCATCGTCAGTATGTCAGTAGGAACAAATGCAGCAGCAGCAGCCCCACAAATTGTGATCAGACCTCCAGGTTCATGGATCACGGTGCAGACTCCAATCAGCTCATCGGCCAGCACGTTTCCTGTCGAACAATATCATACCCGACGATGGCATTTCCGAGGACAGGTCGGAGTATGCTAGAGAGCAAGAGGCAGCACCGTGAACGACACTGGGGCCGGCAAGAGAAATAATTCATCGACCGAATTCATGCTCTGGCGCGCGGCCCCACGGCCACGGCGAAGCCTTGCAGCAGCAACAGGGCGGGAGGGTGGGAGCTCGAGAGCCAAAGGCTATTGTAGAGAACAACGCATTCTGCATTCGGCCTCACACTCCCCGTAAAAGACCATGCCCGACGATGGTATTTCCGTGGCCAGGTCGGAGTATGTTAGACAGCAAGAGGCAGCACCGTGAACGACACTGGGGCCGGCAAGAGAAATAATTCATCGACCGAATTAATGCTCTGGCGCGCGGACCCGCGGCCAAAACATCCCGAACCATCCGGAGGGCTACTCCTCTGTTGTTAGCAGCCTAACCAGATCGGTGTGACGGACAGAGCTTCTGATTGCATTCTAGCACTGATGAGAGCGCGTGCCCACCGTTTTGCGAGCGTCTTAGGATAGGCCTGCGCTAAAGTCCACAGAGGCCTTCCTGGAGCTTTTCCCCTTAGAGTCTGATGAGGCATGCCAGTCCTGCTACAACATGTACGAGAGCCAGCGCACAACCGAGCGAAAGCAGAGACATCCACACGATAGCCTACAAGACTGGTCGGCTTCTTCCACGATGTCCCATCCTGACAAAAATGCGTGACTGCCCAGAAAAAATGCGGTTCCTTGCGACAGCGCTGCAGAGACGGAATGAGCCACAACCTAGACATCGCGGGATTCTCGACTGCAAATGGGATCTGTATACATTTACAACTGGCCCAGACATTTTCACAGCATCTCACAAGCTTGTTGGCGGCCATGATCTGAGCCCGGTCCGCCGGGTGCGTCACCGCAGCGAGTCCCCAGAGCTCCGAGTCGGAGCGAGGCCGGCTCGGCCAGGACGGAGGCCCACCTGGCACGCGCAGCGGTCTGGTGTCCCGGACTCTGGACCACGTCTCGCAGGGCACGCCGAAGTGCATGCACCAGATCAGGCCAGCGTTCAGCCAGCCCCGCAGCACTCGGGAGACCTTCGGGTCGGTGAGGTCCCAGTCGGCCCCCCAGGCGATGTCCCGATCGATGACCAGGGGGCCGTCGCTCCGCAAGGCTGCCGCCAGCACGCCTTCGCCGGAGGAGACCTCCACGAAGACCGGAGGCGCAAACGCCTACGTCGGGGGCCCAGCATCCTCCTCAGCGCCAGCCGAGGAGAGAGGCCAGCCGTGCCGGGGCCAGCAGGGCCGCGCGCTGCACCTCGGGCGCCAGCCTCTGTAGGTGCTCGTTGACGCGGCCTGGCTCGAGGTAGCGCGCGACCGACGCGTCGGTACGCCAGCGGCCGCGGAGCTCGACGTTGGCCAGGGTCCGCAACTGCAGGGCCAGCTCCACCGACGGGCCCGAGTGCCGCAGCTGGCACAGCTGCGGGGTGAGCGACGCCAGCCCCATGTCATCCGCCGCCTCCTTGAACAGGAAGCTGACGCGAACGAGGGTGAACGGGAACAGCGGCTCGCCCAGGTGGGTCGACGCCTTGAGCCAACGGAGGGCGCCGGGCAGGAAGCTGTAGAACGGCAGGTCGAAGGGGGTCACCTCGTCGTAGACCTGCGTCTTGCTGGGCACCGCCAGCTCGCGAGGGTGGAGCACTAGTGACCAGCCGTCGCACACACACCCCAGCGTCGGGGGTATCAGGTGGGCCCCCAGAGCCCGCAGCGCCTCCGACGGCCGCAGGTAGCCCGCGAAGGTCACCAGCACGTAGAGAGCGACCCGCAGCAGGTCCCGATCGATCAGGCGCGTCGCGATGAGCGCCACGATCTCCCAAGGCAGCGGGAGCCTAGCGCGAGCCGGCACCCGCTTCCGCCAGCCCCGCAAGGCCTGCAGCGCCTTCGGCAGCCCCTGGCCCCCGCGCCCGAACTGCGGCATCATGAACTTCAGCGCCGCCTGCATGTAGGCCCCGTGCTCGGGGTTCCAGCCCTCGGCGTACTGCTTGTCTATCCAGTGCGCCAGCAGGTCGTCCGCCGTCTCGGTGCGGAGCGCCACGGTCACCCTCGTGGTCGCCGAGATCGAGAGGGCCCTCAGGACATGGCCCGCCGAGGCGCGAAGGGCGGCTGCCCCGGGAGCCCGCGCCGCGGCTCTCCCCGCACGCTTGGCTGCCGCCTCCGCCGCCTTCGACAGCCCGGCGCTGGCCTCGCTTCGAAGCCGTCGCCCGGCTGGAGCGCCCCGCTGCTGCCTGGCTGGGGGCCGCCCCCGCGGGAGGCGTCGGCGAATGCGCCTGCCTGTCTGGCCCCCCGCGCGGCGGCCAGACTGGCTATAGCATCCCAGCGCAGCCGCGCGCCGATCCTCAGCGCCCGGCGGGAGGGCAGGTCCGCCGGGTTCGCCTCCGACGGGATCCACCGCAGCGCCGCGGCGACGCCTCCCGCCTCCACGAGGGCGCCCCGCTGACGGCAGATGCGGGCCATCCTCGGCCGCGAGGAGCAGCCCTTGCATCCCGGAGGACGTGCTTCAAGGCGTGGATTATCAGGGGGACGTAAGACCTGGGCACAGTGGACTCGGAAATCCCCGACGAGGTCGTCAAAAAAATGACGAGGCCGAGCCTGCATTTTGACGAGGCCCCCCGCTGCAGACATCCCACGAAACTCCTCCTCGTCAAAATCCGAGGCGCGATCGTCAAAAAACGATGGCGAACCCGGGTCCTGGCAAACCCGGGTCTTACGCTCCCCCGAGATTAGGGCCCTCCCTTCCAAGGCTGCGACGTGCTTCTCCCCCTCCCAGGCCCCGCTCGAGATGACGACCCGGTCCCCTGAGATGCGATGAACTTCCAGAGGCTCGAAGTCGGTCTCCTGGGGCTCCGCGCGAGGGCTGCCATTGTCCATGGGGGCGACGGGCTCCTGGATGTCCGACGGCACATTGCAGAGGTGACCTTTCGAGGACGGCTCGGAGTAGATGTAGGCCTCCAGGGGCTCGAGGGGCTCGATGAGCTGCCCCCAGGGCGCCCTCGCACTGGGGTCTCGGAAGCGCCAGCGTTCTTGGATCCCACCCATCCTCTCCACCACGCCCTTGCTCACTTCTCGCTAACACACCCCTCGGCCCCACTCGGAGGCATCCGCGCACAGAACTCGGCCCAGCCAGCGGGCCCGCAGGTCGGCGTGAGCCAGCGGGACAACTCCCATGGCCCACATCAGCTCCTGGCGCACGCTGGGCCACCAAGGCCTAGGCGCCTCACCGGCCTTTGCGATGAAGCGATACACGGCCGAGTAAGCCGCCAGCAGCGGGCGCTTCACCATGAAGAGGAAGGTGTAGTTGCCCACGACCTGGCGCACCTGCTGGGCCGAGACCTTCGGCATGGCGAGGAGCGCACGCGACTGCTCCCCGCGCGCCATCGATGACCCGGCCGAGCACCTGCGCGTGGAGCGAGGCGGCCTCCTCCTCATGCACCAGGAAGCCCTCGCTGCGCAGCTCGGCGAGCATGTCATCCTTCAGGCGGTCGGCGGTGTCCCCGTCGAGGGCGAGGGACGCGAAGTTGTCGACGTACACGAGGTGCGCGCCGGAGCCCAGGCTTGGGCCGGCAGGCCGGTCCGCGATCCTGGACAGTACGAGCAGCCCCGCGCGGTCGGCGGCCGCCTCCGACACAAGCGCGAAGCACGGCCTCCAAGCCTCCGACAACTGCACGTTGTAAAAAGCATCCGCGATGTCCGCCGAGGCGGTCCACGGGTTGGCGCCGTCCGGCAGCTCGATCGCCGCCAGCGCCGCGCCTGTGGCCAGGTGGACGCCCTCGGGGTCGCCGAACCAGAAATTGGCGGGGCGGGCGTCGACGACCAGCCGCTGCCGCCCGCTCTTCTTGGCCACGCTGAACAAGCCGACCTCGTCGACCACCAGGGCGGCGTCGCTGACGAGGTCGACCACCCCAGCATCATGGAGACGCATCACCAGCGCTGCATAGCGGCGAGGGTCTCTAAGGCTGGGGTCCGAGTAGGGCTTCTTGAAGCCAACGCGCTGCTTCCGCTGCAAAAACTCAAGTATTTGGAAAGACCTTGCCGAGATATCACGATAGACGGAGTCAAAAAAACCTCGGCGCCCAGAAGCCGCTCCAGCGCCACGGGGCGGTTACCTGGAGGAGGCAGCGAGAGCCGGGAGACGTCCATCGCCTCCGCCCTCGTCGACAGAGAGCCGTCGTAGGACAGAGCAGCCTGGAGCTCCTGCAGGGCTGCCAAAGGCTGTAGGTCGCCCGGTGGGGGAGCCAGCTGGGAGACGGAGTCCGCGATCCGCATCAGGCACTGCTGCTGCGCGAGCGTCGCGCCAGCCCGCGGCAGCGAGCCACCCTGCACCCCAGCACCGCTGAGGCCGTTGAGCGCCTCGACCGCCTGCCGCGTGAGACAGGGCGCGGACGCCGCGCGCCGCGCGCGCCTCCGCACGGCTCGGGAGCAGGCGCCCGCAGCCAGCCCGCCGGGGCCGGCGGCGCCGGGCACTGGCAGCGGAAAGAGGTCTCGCTGCCGCTCCGCGCCTGGGCCGTCGAGCATGCTATGTACACCCTCGGCGTCACAGGTAGTCGCCGAGATGGGCCCCGATGCCGCAGCGCCCGGGGGGGCTGGGCCACCAGGCCCCCCCCGGGCATGAAAGAGTCACACCTTGGCTCCACTAATCCGGCCCAGCGGCGGCCTTCGCCTCCTCCCGCAGCTTGCGGGCGTTCTTCTTGATATGGCTGATGCGCTCGAGCTCCTTGCCGACCACGTCCAGCAAAGCGGGACACGCCATGCTGCTCGGGCGGCTGGACGGGCCCGTGCCGCCCATGAAGGCGGAGACCTCCGCCGGCAGCTTCATCTGCCCGGCGTCCTGCTCCCGCTGCTTCTCGCCCCAGAAATGCTCGATCAGCTGCATCTTCCTCAGCAGCCGCTCGACGCCGAGGAGGTTCGCCACATTGACCTCGTCGTGCGTGGCGAGGTCCTCCAGCACGGTGCAGAGCGCGTGGTGCTCCGAGACGCCCCAGTCCGAGGAGCCGAGCTTCTTGCGGGCCGCCCAGCTCTCGCGCTGCTGGATAGGCCCGCCCTCGCGCTGCCGCCACGCCACGCACCAGCCAGCGGACCAGCGCTGCAGCGTGAAGCTGGGGTCCGCCACCTCCACCGCCGACCCGGCCACCGCGAGCGCGCCATGCGAACGCCCGGCGTGCGCGCCAGGATCCTCGCGTCGGCCCCCCTCCACTTGGCGATGAAGTCGCCGCGCCGCCAGTCCTCGAGGAGCGCCATGGCGGAGGCGCCACCGACGAGGGTGATCGTCGCCCTTCGGCCGGCACGCGCCGCCAAGATCGCGCCGCCGATCGGGCCGACCTGGACGACCGAGCCGTATAAGGCCGTCCGCGCCCTCGGCGAGCACCCACGACCAGCCCGCCGGCGCCTCGCCGTTCACCCCGAGAGGGGCGCCGCCGTCATCCTTCCAGGACGGTCCGGGAGGAGCGCCGACGGCTGGAGGCGCGCCCGGCGCAATGGGGACGCCGGCCGCGGGGCCGGGCGCCACCACGGGGAGCGGTCCGTCAGGAGCCGGCGGCCCGACAGAAGCCGCCGCGGCGGCGGCAAGCCCGGCCGTGGGCGAGCCGGGGACAGCCCCCCCAGGCGGCGGCACAGGCCCCACGATGGCGGCCGGTGCGGCCGCGGGCGCCACGTACCCCGGCAGCAGGCCGCCCGACACGGGCACCAGGGTGCCCCCTGGCAGCACGGGCACCCCAGGATGGAGCCGAAGTCCGCGTCGGCCTCCAGGATGGCGGCCGCCAGCCAGGCCTCCTCGCGCGCTACCGAGGGGGCATTACGGAACCTGTAGGTGGAGCCGGGGTCGATCCCCGGCGGCGGCGGCCACCTCGAGGCCAAGAACCGCACCGCCGAGATGTCGGGCCAGCCGTCAGCAAGGTCTCGGCGTAGACCATGTCGTCTGGGATGACGATGACGACGTCACTAGCAAGAGCCAGCTGGCCCGCCACCCTCCTCTGGTGGAACAGCGGCGCCCCGCCCACGTTATACAGGACCCACGCCCACGCCTCCGCCATTGGGCCCCGCGGCGAGAGCAGCGAGCGGTGTCGCCAGCGGCGGCTGCGTCCCGATCGAGCTAGCGACCGTCGCGGAACGGCCCCGGTCCTCTCCAGCACGCCAGCGCGGCCCCCACAGCCAGAGCGCCGCGAAGGTGCCGAGGGCCCCGAGCGGAGCGCCTGCGAGCGCGGCCGCCCCGCAGGCGAGGGCGACGGCGCCCGTGGTCGCGCCCGCCGATGCTCCAGGGCACGGCGGGCAGGAAGAGCAGCTGCACCCCGGGCACGCCGGGCACGGCGGGATCTCCACCGCCGGGCAGCGCGCGACCCAGGCCTGGAGAGCGGGGACGCCCCAGTGGTCGATGAGCCCTGCCAAGCCCGCGGGAAGCCCCAGGAAGGCCCCGGCCATGCGCCGCGGCCCCGCCGCGGCCCCAAGCTCGAGAGTCGAAGGCTATTGTAGAGAACAACGCATTCTGCATTCGGCCTCACACCCCCCCTCTAAAGGCATTCAACTTCAATAAACAGACCATCTCCCAGATCGAGATGTGCTGCCTGCAAGTATCCAAGAACCTGTACCTGATGGCGATACTTTCGGGCTGAATGGAAGTGCAACTGCAGATACCCATGATTTGTACACTCAACCAGAGGATGATCCGCCAAGCTCAGGCAGACAAGATCGACCGGTACGGCCTCCCATTCTTGGCTCAGTATCACCTTTTCCTGATGACCGAGTCAATCGACCACCCTTGAGATCAATTCTGCGGAGCACAACGGCATCATCAAGTGCATCGACTACGCTGACACTAACTCACAAGTTGTCAAAGCAGTACGCTCTAGTGGTCATAAAGAACCAGTTGAACATCGCAGATGGCACCGAGAAGAACGACCAGCTAAGCATCGCAGATGACAATGACATGAAGAACGAAGCGGCTCAGCCATCTCAAGCATCTGGCTGTGAGCAGGTATCGTCTATGAAACCAGCCAAGTCACTTCACTTGCTTGGTTGTCAGCAGATCACCATGTCAGACGATCAGCAGTACAGCTCATTCCTTGAAGGCAGGAGTGGCATCGACGACCCCTACGCGATCCTACATACCGTAAAAGACCAGCGTCGGCACGGACTGATCGTTGACCCTGGAACGGCAGAAAGCCTACTCGGCACGGAAACGCTATTGGAAAGGAACACGACTTGTATCGGCCTGAAAGTATTCCGTCTGATCTCCGAGCCTCTGATGCGACATTCACAGGTATCAATGGCCAAACAGATCCATCATATGGCGAGTTTCGAGGACCAGTTTGGGTTGAAGGTATGCAGCACGGCACCACCTACCAGGCAGACCTCATCGGCGGCTCTGGCGCTAGGTGCCCAGGCCTCCTGCCCAACAGCACGATGATCAAGCAGACATGCAACCTCTTCGAAAATATGTATCGCAACGGAGACGGCATCCTGGCCGTCGTTCTTGACGACAAAGTATCTACGATGGCACGCGTACTTCTGACAGACTCTGGGCACTATTTGTTGCCCATCGATGTGTTTCAGGCTCAGACTGAACAAACCGCCGACGAGATGATAAACCTGATCGAGGAACGGATTGCTAAATTGTTCAAGGCTTTCAATCATCGGCACAAACCTAAGATTCAGCTACATGCAGCCAGTCACGATCAAGGCCCCGAAGCGCAGCATCAGAGTGAGATCAGCAGCAGCAGACTGGCAACAGAAGCGACAACGCCATCGAGACAGACATATGGATCATATCAAAACACAGATGCTACGGAGTTCTACGACGTATGGAGACAGTTCGGCAGCAGCAGATACTCCCAGGACGAATAGCCAAGCAATTTCGAACATGCTGAATGTCACCGGATGGCTCGAGAATACGACTTCCATAGCGCATCAAGATTACCAGTGATGATTCGACCTGAACACACGCGAGCTTTCATTCAGCCTATGCGGTCAGTAGCCCACAAGACGATACTCATGGTGGAAGTTTTCCTCTGGTACCTCTGGAGTTCCGTGTGCAGCTTATCGAGGACACCTGACAGCATTACCTCCCATTGATTATCGTCACGGCTGGGATCTGCATCGATCAGATCATCAGCAGCTGCTACTGGAAATGCACGAAGCATGTGGTCCATTGTTCTCATTGATGCAGCTCTACTGTCGACCATGGTCTCAGTCGAACAACACGGCGGAGCCTGCTGAATTGGGAAACAGGCGAGACTACGAGCACCCGGTTTTGACATGGACAGCACCGACCTACGCAGCAGCACTGGAGAGAAGCGGCAGTCAAATTATCATGGAGACCCATCGCGCTCAGCAATATGGAAGCAGTCGGACCTGAGGCTGCTCCCAGACATACTGATGCGCGAGATGCACGACAACGTTGCCGACCAGTGCGCTCATGGAGCGTGGAGCAATGATTCGGAGGTACCGATTCGCAAGAGGGCCTTCTTGCGGAGTACGGTTCGTCTACGATGCACCTAACGTGCGTGCAAGTGTATGACACGGCATGCTGAACTGCAAGGCACAGATGATCAAGGACGAAAACGTACAGTCTTGGCAGCCGTATATCCTGTGGGACAGTGTCGATCATTGGTCAAGGACATGGCCAAGCACATGCACGCATGCAGATCACAGGCATTCTGGACATGCAAGCGCTGCCAACATGGTGAAGGCTCAGGTGTACCACACTCTCGGGAGGATGGTTGCAGATTCAAACCTGTCCCTCCATGAGCAGCAGCGGCAGCCGCAGCAGCACCAGATGATCAGGCAGCGGGTCCAGCAGTTCCAGAACCTCCAGCAGCAGCAGCCGCGGCAGCACCTGCCATCGCAGCACCACCTGTACCGGCTCCTCCAGCAGTTGAGCAAGCGGAACTACCACAGGCACCTGCACCAGCAGCAGAACCAGCACCACCATCGACTGCACCAGTAGCACCACGACCATCATCATCGGCATCACAAATCAAGATTATCAAGCCCTCGTTCGACCTGGGTAAGCTCGCGCAGAAGCTGACGCAGGCAACCTCAGACGAAGAACGTATCAAGTTGCCCATGGGTCTTCATTACAAGTTCTTTCATCCACCAGGCTTCGAGATTGAGGGGATGATTCGAGCTCTTGGACTGCCAGCTCCCATTCGGGAAATGCGCAAGGGCCTGGCTGAGCACTGCGAGACCTGCCTACAACTACAGCGAGCGATGAATGAGCCGAGTATCAAGATGACCATCGCTGCACGTTTCAACGAGCGCGTTCAGGCAGATCAATTTTACCTGTTCGAGAAGACTTGGTTGATGATGATCGACGGGTACATCCGACACCGCGTCGCATGCATGTTAGCAACAAAGCAAATCAAGGATATCTTGTGGACGATGCTCAGTCACTGGATTTGGTACTTCGGGCCGATGAACAACCCGGTAATGGATCAGGAGGGCGGCATGACGACCGACAATGTGGCGTTGGTGGCGGACAGATATAATCTCAGGCTGGTGTTCAGTGGAGCAGACGGTCACACCATTACCGGTCTGGCGGAAAGAGCTATTCAGACGCTCAAGCTCACGGCACTCAAGACGAAGCGTGACGTGATCAAGCAGGGCCTGACCGACAACAGTGATGAGGACATCTTTAAGGAATCAGCGATGGTGGCGAATCTCTTGATGAATTACGGCGGTCCAGTACCAGCTCAGGGCTACTCGAATACATGCACAAGGACGCCTACGATCCGGAGGCAGGAACCCTGACAGCCACACAGAGCGCAATGGATCTCACGCCGGATCCAACTGAGCAGCATCTACGGCTGCGACTCTTGGCCAAGTCAAATTTACTGCAGGCCATCATTGCAGAAAGGATTGCCAAGGCCAACAACACTCGACAGCAAGCTCAGGACGCCAAGTGGATCGAGGCACTCAAGCCACATGATCAAGTGGATATATGGCGCACACCAGCACGTAAGGATCAAGATGGTTGGCGCGGTCCAGCAGAGCTCATCAGCCTAGGCAAGGACACAGCGGCGGCCATCGTGATTCATCAGAATCAACCGTGCAAGATACCGGCGAGACACATGCGAGCACGACGACAGAGTTTCTGGATTAGGCAACTCCTGGGATAAGTATCAGGTGTTCCTTGTCAGTGGCAACACGATGAACCTCACACAAGTGCCCGAGATCATCGAAGGCACACCTGCCGTCATAGTGTATCGCATGGGCATCTTCAACGAGCAGCCGACACCATCGGAACTACAGCAGGAACCAGGGTTTAGGGTTTAGGGTTTAGGGTTTGGGGTTTTGGGCCTCGCTGCGCGGAAGCAGCGCGACCCACCCTCCTTGCAGAGGTTGGGGGGGTCGGCTGCTCTGCGTTCCCGCTCCCACCCCCCCACCCAAAAGTACCCTTTTAGGGTTTAAGGTTGTTCTACCCCCGTCTCTCCCCCCTTCTCATGGGGGGAAGTTCCATGCTGGCGGCTGTGCGTCTGGTCGAAACATCGACCATTATTGTTCTTTGTCATGGGATGCGGGGGAAGGATCTCGCAGACGGCTCTCTTCGAAGGAATACCCGACGCTCAGCAGTCGCAGTCCTGAGTTGGAGCTTGGTTCTGGGAACAGAGCAAACACTGGGCGCGCCATGCGGCCCGCTTCGCCAACGACCTGTGTCGTCGACGGCGTCTGCGGGGGCGAAATGCTCGCGCGTCAGCTTCCCAGCGAGCATGTAGTCGGAGGCGCGCTCCACGCGCGACAGCGCCGTGTACCCCGCCGCAGGGCAGAACTGCTTATCGAGCACGATGGTGATGCGCTTGAACTCATCACCCTGCACCAGGGTTTAAGGTTTAGGGTTTACACTACGTATTAACGTCTAGGGGCCGCGCCACGGTGTCAATTGGGTCCCGCCAGTCGGCTTGGCTACGATCCTTCGTTTATTTTTGTTCGCTAAGATTTCGGGTCCGCCGATGCCGCGATCCCTCGTAAAACACGTAGGATTCGCGTCGCGGCGGCAAGATCTCGAAATTGCCGATGTCGCGATCCTTCGCAAAACACGTCGGATTCGCGTCGCGACGGTTTGCGGAGAGCGCTTGTCGGGCCACTTCGGCAGCGCTCCTGCTCGCGCAGGCTCGCGCGGAATGCTTGTCGGGCCGCTCCTGAGCCGCTCCTGCTCGTGCCAGCTCGCACGGAATGCTTGTCGGACCGCTCCGGAGCCGCTCCCACTCGCGCTCGCCCTTCAGACTCGCGCTCGCCCTTCAGAATGTCTGTCGGGCCGCCCTGGAGCCGCTCCTGCTCGAGCCAGCTCGCGCGGAATGCTTGTCGGGCCCCTCCAGAGGCGCCCCGCTCGTTCCGGCTCGCACGGAGCGCCTGTCGGGCCGCTGCGGAGGCGCTCCCGCTCGCGAATCTGGCGAAATCCACCAGAATCGACCAAAACCGGCCAAAATCGCAAAGGCTTGCGCGGAGTGCTTGTCGGGTCACTCTGGAAGCCGCTCGCGCAGGCTCGCGCGGAATGTTTGTCGGGCCGCTCTGGAGCCGCTCCTGCTCGTGCTGGCTCGCGCGGAATGCTTGTCGGGCCGCTGCGGAGCCGCTCCCGCTCGTGCCAGCTCGCTCGGAATGCTTGTCCGGCCGCTCCGGAGCCGCTTCCGCTTGCGCCGGCTCGCTCGGAGAGCCTGTCGGGCCGCTGCGGGGGCGCTCTCGGTCGTCGATACGACGTGTCGGGTCGCATCGCTGCGTTTCGCGAAAGGCGGAGCTAGCGCGACTACGAACTGACCGCTTCGGACCAGCTCGCCATCCTCAGCCATGCTGTCGTTCGAGCTTGCTCAATACAGAGCTTTTCGTCTTGGGGGTTTAGGGTTTAGGGTTTAGGGTCTAACAGGGCAAGGCCAGGAATACCTACCTGCATAGGCACTCACCTGCGGTGGCTACCAATCCCCCCCGCATCTCCACCCCCACATAAAGATCATCTCTCCTCTCATGTTATACCGTGGCTGTATCATAGCATTGCATAGCATAGCAAGCGCTTAGCAAAGAGGCGAGGTCACCAAAATTTGAGGAACCTGATGTTATAGCGTGGCTGTAGCATAGCATAGCGTAGCAAAGCAGAGATAGCAAAGAGGCGAGGTCCCGAAAATTTGGAGAAACTTTTGTTACAGCGTGGCTGTAGCACAGCATAGCATAGCATAGCTAAACAGATAGGCGCTGCGAGGCGCGCGCGGCTGCCGCGCGCATGTGCAATATGTCGTATTTGCTGCAATGGATTATTGGCATGGACACATCTTGCAAGAGCAAAATGTTGAGTTTAAATTCTTTTTTACAATGGAAAGTACACATCAGAAACGAAGAATGATCAGGATATAATATTTTTTGCTTAGGATGGAGCATGTTGAAAGGCAGATTGTTAAGTTTATAATGTGTTTTCATAGGTCTAACAGATGGCGCGCGTGCTACAACACAAAGCTTGTGAGGTGTCGACAATCATGGAAAACCATGTCGGCAATTATGAAAACCCGTGTCGGTTGTTATAGAAATTCGCATCGGTTGTTATGGAAACCCGTGTTCACTTATGATAACACATATTCAATTTGGAAACCGAAAGTTATGGAAACCCGTGTCAGTAGTTCTGGAAACCCGTGTCGGCTGTCACTTGGAAATTCCTGTCGGTTGTTGTGGACAGCCGCGTCGGCTTATGAGACCTCAGAATCAAGTATGGCAACCCGTGTCGGCAGTTATGGAAAGCCGGGTCGACAATTATGACAACCAGCGTCGGCAGTTATGACAAACCGTGTGGGCAGTTGTGACAAACCGTGTCGGCAATTATGGATGCTATGTTATGCTATGCTGTGCTATGCCATACTGCCGCCATGCCGTCCCAAATACGCGGCAACACGTGTGTGTGTGTGCATGTAGGTATGTGCACATGTGTGTGCGTGTGTGTGTGCGAGTGAGTGTGTGTGTGCGAGTGCGTGTGCGTGTGTGTATGTGTGTGTATCCAGGTGTGAGCCTCCGATAGCCCTTGAGAGCCCCTGCGCCCCTGGCGCCCCTTGGAGTCATTGAGAGCCTCTGGGAGATCTTGGTTCTTCAGTGATTCAGGATGCCCGCGGAGAGCGATTCTGGGAGATCTTGGTTCTTCAATGATTCAGGATGCACGCGGAGAGCGATCCTGCACAATTGAGGGATGAGAAAATCATATGTTTTCATATGTTTTGCTGATATCGCTTCAGAAAAACATTGAAAACACACTGTGCTTTAAAAGATTTCGCCATGATCGCGCAGCCGCCGCGCGCGCGTGCACTTTGTCGTATTTCTTGCAATGGAATATGAGCATGGACACATCTTGCAAGAGCAGAATGTTAAATTTATAATATTTTTACAATATAAAACCCGGGTTTACATGCGGATTTGCAACCACGGCCGGGCACTTTGCATTGTAAAAAAATGGTTTTCTGATCGCATGATCAGGATATATATTTTTTTGTGCAATGGGAAGGCCGGGGTTGCGACCACGGCCGGGCACTTTCTATTGAAAAAAAATTCTCTGATCGCATGATCAGGAAATAAAATTTTTGCATAGGAGAAACGGGGTATTACATAGCGGCCGGCTTTGAAGGGTTTAAGATTTAAAGATTACAGAGATTAGAGATTTAGGGTTCAGGTAAGGTTTAGGATTTAGGGTCTAACAGGGCAGGGCCAGGAATACCTACCGGCATAGGCACTCACCTGCGGTGGCTATCAATCCCCCCCGCATCTCCACCCCCACATAAAGATCATCTCTCCTCTCATGTTATACCGTGGCTGTAGCATAGCATAGCATACCATAGCAGGCGTGGCTCGATCCATGAGTGCGCTTGTGAGCAAGCGCTTAGCAAAGAGGCGGCGGCCGCGCGCGTATGCACTTTGTCGTGTTTTTTGCAATGGAGTATGAGCATGGCCACATTCGCCGTGCGCTCAAAAGTTGTTTGTGACGCCCCGATGTACAAGAATGTTGCAAAAGCCATTGGTTTTTCAATGATTCAGGATGCACGCGGAGGGCGATCCTGCAACTGTGGTATGAGAAAATCATATGTTTTCATGTGGTTTGCTGATATCGCTCCTGAAAAACATTGAAAACACATTGTGTTTCAAAAGGTTTCGCCATGATCGCGCGGCCGCCGCGCGCGTGTGCACTTTGTCGTATTGTTTGCAATGGAATATGAGCATGGACACATCTTGCAAGAGCAGAATGTTAAGTTTATAAAAATTTTTACAATATAAAACACGGGTTTACATACCGGTTTGCAACCCGGGCCGGGCACTTCGCATTGGAAAAAATATGGTTTTCTGATCGCATGATCAGGATATAATATATTTTGGAATGGATGAGCCGGGTTCGCGACCGGGGCCGGGCACGATGTTATTTTTTCTTTTTTTTATATGTTTTTGATTTTTTTTTTAAAAAAAAAGGAAAAAAAAAAAAAAAAAAAAAAAAAAAAAAAAAAAAAAAAAAAAAAAAAAAAAAAAAAAAAAAAAAAAAAAAAACGATCGCATGATAAGGATATAATATTTTGTGCATAGGATGGAGGCCGTCTGGCATAGCGGCCGGTTTTGAAGGATTTAGGGTTTAATAATTATAAGGATTAAAGATTTAAGGTCTAACAGGGCAAGGCCAGGAATACCTACCTGCATAGGCACTCACCTGCGGTGGCTATCAATCCCCCCCGCATCTCCACCCCCACATAAAGATCATCTCTCCTCTCATGTTATACCGTGGCTGTATCATAGCATTGCATAGCATAGCAAGCGCTTAGCAAAGAGGCGAGGTCACAAAAATTTGAGGAACCTGATGTTATAGCGTGGCTGTAGCATAGCATAGCGTAGCAAAGCAGAGATAGCAAAGAGGCGAGGTCCCCAAAATTTGGAGAAACTTTTGTTACAGCGTGGCTGTAGCACAGCATAGCATAGCATAGCTAAACAGATAGGCGCTGCGAGGCGCGCGCGGCTGCCGCGCGCATGTGCAATCTGTCGTATTTTTTGCAATGGATTATTGGCATGGACACATCTTGCAAGAGCAAAATGTTGAGTTTAAATTCTTTTTTACAATGGAAAGTACACATCAGAAACGAAGAATGATCAGGATATAATATTTTTTGCTTAGGATGGAGCATGTTGAAAGGCAGATTGTTAAGTTTATAATGTGTTTTCATAGGGAAAGTGGACCTCAGAAGTTGACCAACCGTCAGGACGCATGGGGCGGTAGAGTTCAAGGTTTAATAATCATAAGGAATAGAAATTTAGGGTGTTGCCCGCCAAGCGGTCTGGGCGCGCGCACGCATCCCACCCCCACATCAAGATTGTTGGGGGTGGGATGCTGTGTGCGCGCTCGCGTTGCTTGTCCTCCCGCCCCAATCCACCCCGGCTATTCTCTTTTAGGGTTTAGGGACACAGAGAGTTCTTCCCCCCAGCCCCCACTCGTGGGGGTGTCGAACACCACGTCGTCCTACCTGAGAACGCGCAGGCGCTGTAACGCATTGGGGAACAGCCTCCAGGTTTAGTTCGCGCGTTGGGGAACGCCCGACCGGGCGATCTCTTCCGACTCTCGCAGGAGCGGTTCTGCGCGGTGGCGCACGCGCAGCGGTTTGCCGGCCAACGAGGTGTCGTACCTTGTGGCCCATGTTACGCTGGCGACGCCAGAACCGCGCCTGCGCGCTCTTTTTCGATGCCCAGGCGCGCTGGCGAGCGCATATGGCGATTGAAGTAAACTTACGCAGATGCCTCAATCTCAGAAGCGATCATGGTGGGCCACGACAAAGGGGACCAGCTCGCCGGACGCTCCGCGGCTCGCGCGCGCGCGAGGTTCCCGCGCTGACACCACGTCGTCCTAGAGTCTCCGGGGTTCGTTCGCGCGTTGGGGGACGCCCGACCGGGCGACCTTTTCCGATTCTCGCAGGAGCGATTCTGCGCGGTGGCGCACGCGCAGCGCTTTGTCTCGGATGGTGGGAGGGGGAGCTCGAGGGGGCGGGCCTGGCGCCCCCTCGATGCGACGCACCAGGCAGCGCGTCGCGTGCGTCAGCCGGCCGGCCGGCCGGCCGTCCGGCCGTCGAGTGTATTCCTTGTCGCTGAATTACGTTGGCGACGCCAGAACCGCGCCTGCGCGCTCCTTTTCGGTGCGCAGGCGCGCTGGCGAGCGCATATCGCGATTGGGGTAAAATTACGCATATGCGTCAATCTCAAAGGGGATCATGTTGCGCCACGACAACGGGGACCAGTTCGCCGGACGCTCCGCGGCTCGCGCGCGCGCGCGCGAGGTTCCCGCGTTGGGGACCCCCTGGGAGCGCTTGGGGAGCCTCTGGGACGCGTGGGAGCGCCTGGGGAGCGCCTGGGAGCGCGCCCAGGCGCGCTGGGAGCGCCTGGAGAGCCCCTGGCAGCGTTTTCCTAAGTTGTCCTAGGTTCCTGGGGGATCTTGCGGTCCCGCTGGCGTTGGGTTCCGGCTTTCGGGTTCTTCTTTCCTGCTACGCAGGTAGCCTGTGGCGTAGCCAGCCTGAGGCGTGGCGTGTGGGCGGTCGAGCTTAACCTCTCCCTTTCCGTAGATCCTTCAGGCGCTCCACTGAACGTTCCGACCAAGGCTCGTATGCGTCTGGGGCATCCCGACAGCGCCGCATACTCGAGTTTAGGGTTTAGGGCCTGCATAAGAGAAAGCGCGCGCTGGCTGCGATCCCCCCCTCACCAGGAGTGTTGGGGGGGATCGCGGCCCAGGCCGCGCGCGCTCCGAACTTTGCATTCCCGCCCCAGACCCCCCAACCCCCATCAAGGGGGGCTTTGGAGCGTTGTGCCAATGCGAACAGATTGTCCGGATGACCATGACGGTGTCTGCGCACAGGCGTCCAGTTAAGGCATGCGGCTGCGGCCGCAGACGGTCGAAAACCACGCGGGCGCGATAATTAGCCATGCAGGTGCAGGCGCAGCGAGTTCAGTTACGGCATCTGGCTGCCTCATGCGAAGAATGCTACGCGGGTGCGGAAGCCCAGAGGCTTTGGGTTTCGCCGTTGGGCGCCACGTTCGCCGCGGCGCGCACTTCGCATGGCAGGAGGAGGAGCGCGAGGGGGTGGGAGTGGCACCCCCTCGCAACGACTGAGAGCGCCTGGGAGCGTGCCGGGAGCGCCTGCGGGCGCCTGGGAACGCCTGGGAGCGCCTGGGAGCGCCTGGGAGCGCCTGGGAGCATCTGGGAGCGCCTGGGAGCGTCTGGGAGCGCCTGGGAGCGCCTGGGAGCGCTCGGGGGCGCCTGGGAGTGTGTTGGGAGCGTGCCGGGAACGCCTCGGAGCGTGCCAGGAGCGCCGGGGAGCGCTTGGGAGCACCCGTGAGCGTTCGGAGGCGCCTAGCTGCGCCTTGGAGCGCGCCGGGAGCGCCTGGGAACGCTTGGGAGCGCCTGGGAGCGTGCCGGGAGCGCTTGGGAGAGCCTGGGAGCGCTTGAAAGCGCGCCGGGAGCGCTTCGCAAGGTGCTGGGAGTAGCAGGAAACGCGAGGGAGCGCCTGGGAGCGCCTGGGAGCACCTGGGAGCGCCTGGGAACGCGCTGGGAGCGCTTGGGAGCGCCTGGGAGCGCTTGGGAGCGCCCCGGAGCGCTTGGGAGCGCCTGGAGGCGCCCGGGAGCGCCTGGAGGCGCCTGGGAGCGCCTGGGAGCGCCTGGGAGCGCCTGGGAGCGCCTGGGAGCGCCTGGGAGCGCTTGGGAGCGTTTGGGACGCAGCGTGTAGAAAATACCAAAAGGGAGAACTTCACGCCTCACGATTTCCTTCTGATTTTTCGGCCGCTCGAGTTCAGCTAAGCAATTCACCATCATTTTGAAGAAAATATCGGTTGAATACGAATAATTTTGTGAACCTAGCTCGGGTAGCAGACCGAGCTCAAGACCTCTGGATGCAACAGACGAACGCTCCTGATTCTCGATCCGTATCTGTACGTACCAGCTCTGTAGCTCTCCTACAGCCCGAGTTCTACAGAAAATGGACAACAGATGACTCAAAGAATACAAATAGCTTTGCGGACCTAGCCCCAGTAGCAAACCCAGTTCGGACCTCTAGATGCAACAGACGAACGCGCATGATAATTTCGAATCAGTTTCTGCGCGTATCAGCTCTGTAGCTGTCCTACAGCCCGAGCTACGTGCGAAAACCGGCAGCACCTCTCAAGATGACTCGAACGATACGAATAGTTTCGCTGACCTAGTAGCAGACCGAGTTCAGAACTCTGGATGCAACAGACCAACGCGCCTGATTATTCTGCATCGTTTTCTGTGCGTATCAGCTCTGTAGCTGCCCTAGAGCTCGAGCTAAGTACAGAAAACCGACAGTCCCTGTCGAGATGACTCGAGGGATACGAATAGTTCTGCGAACCCAGTTCGAGTAGCAGACCGAGTTCAGACCTCTGCATGCGACAGGCGAACGCGTCTGATGTCTCCGAATCGGTTTCTGTGATTATCAGCCCTGCATCTGCCCTAGAGCCCGATTTAAACACAGAAAACCGAGAGCACCTCTCAAGATTCCTCGAACAATACGGATAGTTTTCGCGGACCTAGCTCGAGCAGCAGACCGAGTTCAGACCTCTGGATTGAACAGACAAACGCGTCTGATGAATGTAAATTGGTTTCTGTTAATATCAGCTCTGTAGCTCTTCTATAGCTCGAGTTATGTTCAGAAAACCGCCACCGCCTGTCAAGATGATCCGAAACGGCCGATCCCGCCGCCGTGCTTTTTGGCAGTAATATCTACCCGATCGAGCTGAGATTAAGACGGCGAGCGGGAATAAGATCGAATATGACGGGAAAAAATACTAGAGCTCAAACGAATTTTTGAATTTGGAGAACGAAATTTTCAACCGACCAACAGTCAGCAGAAGGTCCGTCGAGATTTTTCTTGCCAACTAGCTCTCCAGCGCCCCGGAATTACTCTTAAGCTTCCAGCAAGGGAAGCTCTACGAGTTATGCTGTATTTTCATAAGTTTGGAGCCCCAGGGGACTGGGCGCCGGCGGTAAACCGTCAACCTGGTTCTAGGCGTTCTAGGCGGGTCCTGGCAGGGTTAAGCTCCTTAGGAGCCCCAGACCCAGTCCTACAGGGGAAATCCTGACAAACTCAGGATTTGCACCACTCCTAAAAGGAGCTCTCGGGCGGCCTCTAACTCAGCCTCTGTGATTGTGCATTGTGCTGGGAGAAGGAAGCTTTTGAAACCTACATTCTGGCGCCAGCCAGTCTGATTATAGTAAGAGGAAGAGGGGAGAGCACTACACACATAGCAATCCAGATACCAGCCACAGCCTACACCAAGAATCGATCTCCCACCATCAAAGCCTCCTTTGATCCCCGAGATCATAACTTTACAATCTTTCACATCCTGAAGGAAACAAGTGTCATAGTGTTCGTAACATTCACCTCTCCGCGCGGTCCACGTTAATTCATCAGCACGAGTATTGCCCTCCCTATGAACCCACTTCCACACGTTCCGTCCTAAATTGGCTGCCCGTAGTCCACATCTGTCGGCTAGATCGTTTGTAGTATCCTGCGCCCACATCACACGACTAGCATACTTTCTGTTAGAGATACTGCTCAAGCCTTCCAACCACCTGATCACACATTGTGAATCCCCCATCAGTTCCACAGAAATTTTCCCTGGCACGAACTCAAATTCAGTATGATCCTGGAATACAGCAATGATACGTTTGGCCAACTTATCTGGGTCCTCCTGCTTCTTAATCGTCTCCTCCTCCTCCGACTCCTTCCAGGGCATAGGGTCTTTCAACACACAAAGGTTCAACATCTCAGGAGCGTCCTTCAAGACAGTCCTCACAAAGGATATCCAGCTAGCCTCATCCCAAGCAATACCGTCAATCCAGAACTTCCCCGCCACCTCCTCGAACACCCTGGCCCACGGACACATACCCAGAAGCTTAGTTGACTGTCCCCTAGCTCTCGTCACCCCCCGTGCACTCTGCGTGTCAAGAGTCGCAATAAAGTCATCCCGTCTAGCAGTCCATTCGAAGCCTGCATGCAACATAAGAAGCCTACTCTGAGCACCTCGGTCAACATGATCCCCATCACGAAAACGAAGCTTTCTCCCTGGAAATCGAACCTGCTTCTCCTGGAACCTGGTCTGCATCCTGGACGTGTTCTGAGCCAAACCTTCACGAGCACGTTTCGCCTCCCTGATGAGAGCACTCTTCCTCTTCCTCCTGTTCGGCTCCTCCACCTCCACCTCCACCATCTCCTCCCCCACGTTCTTCCCAATCAACTGAGACCCTCCCGTTGCAGAGATGCTCAAGTCCTGCAGCGAGTCTGGCATATTTTCAAAGCACTCCGTGGCAATATCCTTGGCCCACAAGAACTGCTTGTGCAGATACAGCTGGACTAAGGACGGTTTCCCTTCCTTGAATAACATCGAGCGCCCACGACGAAACATACGTGTGATGAAGGTCGCGAAATCCTCCCCGTTGCGCTTCTGACGCCAGCACATGCGAGAGAGCATCTTGCCCTCCTCCTTGTGTAGAAGTCTCAAAACACCGATATCTGAAGATGAACCCTCAACTCCATAAAGAATCTGTGCTCTCACTCTCGCATCATATCGTTTGAACTTTCGTCGCCAAGGAATGACCATACTCTGATAATATCGTCGATCTCGCCAAAAAGCTGAAATTCCTTTTTGCAGTCTGTGTCGAATATCGTGATAGTCATCAAGTGTTCTGTTCAACTTCGCGCCCAAAAGGATGATCTCGTCGACCTGCTTAAGTTCCACAGTGGTCTGGTTGACAACTTCCGATGGAGACAAACCCTGAGCCACATTGGCTTGAGCCACGCCTGGTTCAACACAGGGAATTCCCATACCCTCATTTGAACTTGAACTTCCACACATATGGTTTCTAACACCCGAGCTTGAATTTCCACACATATGGTTTCTAACACCTGAGCTGGAACTTCCCAATCTCTCCAGACCTGGTGGTGTCATGATAACTGTGAGCGGGTCGAAGACATTCTTCAGCGCTAGGCTTCCATCTAAGTCCCCATGCATGTAGTGGTACAGTGAGCTGCCAGATCATCTCCCTCAGTGCCGGTCTAGAATCAGAAAGTAAAACAAAATTATCCGCCCAAATGAAGTGCGAGATCGTGATAGAAGCAGCCTCATGTGAAAGCTTCAAGCCTATACCTTTCTGCTCCCAGTCCGAGAGCACCCCGCCCAAACACGCAATCGTGACAATGTTCCAAATATCAGGGCCTTCAAGGGACCCCGTTTTGATGCATGAGCTCCACGGTAGGCTTTCTGATTCCACTGGACCAAATCGAAAAGTCGCCGTTACATCTGCATTCTGCTCCAAGATCGCATACGCTAACTCTGGATCAACATTAAGATCATACATCGCTCTATCTGCCATCGGTATCGTGATGTTGTCAAAGGCGCATTCAACATCTAGAACTCCCAAACATGCGTTCTCGTGCTTACCCCAGAGCCTGGCGTGCCTAATCAAGTTCTTCAATCCTGCTGTTATCTCGCTGCATTTTCGTCCCTCATGAAAACCATACAAATTGATTCCAGTCCGAGGTGTGTTCTGTTCAACATGTAGATTGAGTAAGATACACAAGCACGCCGTATACCATTTCGAAAGCACGCTATTGAGAGCCAAAGTACGCGTACTGGTGAACTCTGGCTTCTTCGTGTCCTTCAAGATGAGTGTAGCTAGTAATTTTCTCCAAGAAGGTGGTGACTGCAAACGTCTAGCATACAGCTGCTGGAAACAGTCCAAGACCACTCTGAGGGCCTCCCATGAGAGGCTGCGTAAAAGAGCTGCTGATATACCGTCATAGCCAACTGCCTTGCCCACCTTGAGGCGAGCTCTCGCTTTATGTAGAATACCCATCGTGATGGGAGAAGAATCTGCATTGAGTCGAGTGTGCTGGATCGCTCGCTGCTTAAGTCGAGCCAAGCATTCTACATTTTGTTGATGAAGTGTTTGGCTGGAATATTTCACCCGGGCGATTTTGGCGATTTCAAATTTCCAAGACTCTCGATTCTCAGTCAGGGTCCCGTCAATTTTCATGTGTGTGACGACTGTGTGTGGTTTACCCTCATCCCGATACTTATGTTCCAAGATACGCCTACGAAGTTCACGTCGGACCCGATTCCACCTACGCCGAGAATCTTTGAACTCCTTCTCATCCACCTCCCCCTTCTTCCACCTCTTGTGCACCCCATAGTGGTAGTCCCGAACCTCCTTCTCCTCCTCCGTGAGTTTCAGATCGTTGCCAATCGAGGTCTTCAGCTCGAAGAGCTTTTTGTCCTCAACCGCTCCAGCCTCCAAAACGCTCCTCGAAGATGTCTAAAGAGACCGTTCTACACCTAGTCCTGCACACCTGCTGCTCCATCAACCCCTCCTGGTCCTCAATATTCTCCTCGCCCCTATCCCTCCTCCTTTTCGTCGCTCTTCTCCTATCCCACTCACCGTTCGAAATTCCCAAGACACGCTCAGCAATAGCACGACTCACTTCAACATCTTTCCCTGGAATTGGTCTCCATCTCGCCAGGCTGCCAAGAACACGAGGCCCTTTACCAACACGAGCTGGGGGTCCAGGAAGGAAACAACTAACCATCTTATGATCACTCCAACGGTCCACTCTCTTATCTCCAAGCGGCTTGATAAAATCGCATCTAGGGTCTAGACCTGTGTGACACCAATCCTTAGGTACAGCTATGTAGTCCAAAACCTTATATGTGTTCATGCTACTTCGGAACGTCGTACATCTCTCACCGTGAGTGTTTATCAGGGTCAACTGCAAGCGTGCCATGGCCATGCACAAGCTCCTACTCATGTAGTCTCTGTACTTCTCGCGCATTTTCTCAAACCCTCCCTGGCTACTCTTACCTGTGGAGGCCTGCACACCTTTCCCCGTGACCTGCACCCTATCAATGATGACATCCTGATGGACCTCAATATTCGCATCCATCATGACAACAACCTCCTTTATCCCGAACTTTTTCCTAAGCTCGATGATCGTCTCAACAAGCTCTAACAGGATGGCCTGGTAGAAAGTAAACATACGATCCATTTGAGCAGCCGAACGCCCGTAGAACTCAACATGAGGTAGATACAATGAGGCAACTATTAGAGCACCGATTCTGGGACCCCGTAAGGCAACAACAACGAATCTTCTCCGCTCTCTAGTCTCAAGAATGCTGTCCTGCAACCCATTTGCAATCAACACCCCTGCACTCCCCTCAATGCATCTGCGATCGTGAGCATCATCCCCAAGAACATGTTGTGTGGACCACTTAGCTTCATACCCTAATTCGCGCACGAGGTACGACGGTACATTCTGGCACTCCTGGAGGCCGATAAGTTCCATCCCCTCATGTTTCAGGAAACCCAAAGCGTGCGATGTTTCAACCCCATCACCCTTCATTTTGATATTCCACGATGCGGTCCGAATCCGCTGTGGCCGTCGTCAAAATCGGTTCTGCTGGTTGAGTAAAGTCTGCCAGTTCGCAACGTGGATCGACGAGCTGATCTTCTCAACCTCGGAGGTCTTCAACTTCCACCCCTCCTCAGGTGACCACGTGCCCAAGCATACCTTGTTGCTCATGTCATTCTTGTTGGGGAAGCCCCAAGCCCAGGAAATACTGGGTGGCCCGTATTCCACACGCACAGTAGCATTCTGCTCTTGAGGGGTACTGCCCTTGCGCTTGTGGTACGTAGCAATGAGCTTCGATCCCGCTTGTATTTGTTGAACTTTCCATGGGGCCGTCTCCACCTTCACACTGATGTAATTCTGAACAACTGGACCAAACTTATCATCAGCCCAAAGCTCTCCAGTCTTGGACGTAACTGCTTCATGAATAGCACGTTGCAAATCCCAAATCTGCTCCTTCGTAATGCTGGTCTCTAGAATGAACTTGATCCTGAACAAGCCGTATGGTTTACGTGCATTCTCTCTCTGAGTCGCTATATCATCAAGAACTTTTACTGGTACCTGCTTCGAACGATCTTCAAATTTACAAAAGATATTCTCCACCATCCACGTGACAATCCTAGCACCCCTTTCCTCCGACATGATGTTGTTTGTCCTCGCCGTCAGGTCCCTCGGATCTCCTGAAGTCCAGCCTTGCAAACTGATCCATCCCGGTTTAAAATCGGCCCTGGTTTTGTTCCACTCAACGCGTGAGGCTGTAAATCTCGTCGATCCCGTTGATCCTGCCTCCGACGGTGGCGCTCCCGTTCCAACACCAAGATTCTGAGGGGGGGGTCCTTGGATGGCTGCGAAAAGTTGTGCATTTATTTTCTTCTGATCTTCTTGGCCCTTCTGAAGATCTGAGATATCTTTGCGTAGCGGTTCCAGTTCACGATTCACATCCTTGACCATCTCATTCTTAATATCTGTGAAAGTCGCCTTCAGCTCATCCTTCATCGAAGAAAATTCACTTCTGAGAATTGAAATCGCCACGACTTGCTCCATCCCAACTGCTGGGCCTTTTCCAAGACCTTTTGCAGCCAAGGTAGCTGGTGCTACAGCTGCGTGTTGTGGAGACGCTGGCGCACGAGCACGTTTTGCCCGCTCTTCTTCTTCCTCTCCAATCTCACCATCACGCTTTCCAGGAAGAACCATATCAGCATCACCATCACCCATATTCTGCTGTCCAGATACTGCTACTGCTGCTGCTGCAAGTTCTCCTGCTTCCCCTGCTGCCTGCTGCTGCTGTCGTAGAAGTGCTGCCTGCTGCTCCTCTGACGTCATTTCTGGAAAGGCAAGGTGATTATCGACGTATCTGGCTCCTGGACGATTAAGTGTCTGAATGAAATTATCAATCTGGTCGAGATCCAAAGAATTACCTTCGTCTGCTCCCAAATCTGAGAAATCGTCACCGTCAATGGGGTCCTCCTGAGCCTGTGCCGTTGTTCTCTCCTTGTACGCTCTGTCCAAAGACCTGAAATCGTACACCTCACGAGCTGTCTGAAAAGAGCTGCCTGCCAGAAGCCTCTTCCTCTCGGTCTCCGCCGCGACGAATACTGAAGATTAATCCACAATAATGTTCGAGAACAACACAAGCGAGAGACAAAATTGGAATGTGTGGTATACAGTTTGGGTATGAAGAAACAAAACCGAATACCCTGCCTCCTAGGTTCTAAGACGGGCGGCTGGAGGTTACCCAGGCAGAGCCGCTCGTCTCGTCGAACCTTGAACACAACCTTGAGCCAGGAACCTCGCAGAGCTCTTTTCTTGCCCAGCTCCTCGGAAGTGAAGCAAGCTTAAGCCATAGCCAAAAACTCTAAAAAATCGGTCGCATACAAATATGTTTGCTGACTTAGCTCGAGAAGCAGACTCTGCTCAGAGCTCTAGATGCTTCAGCCAAACGCCCTCGATGATTCTGCATGGGTTTCTGTGTGTACCAGCTCTGCAGCTGTGCTACAACTTGAGTAGAGTGCAGAATACCGACAGCGCCTCACAAAGAAATTGAGACGAATAGTGTTGTAGACCTAGCTCGAGTAGCAGAACGAGTTCAGGCCTCTCGATGCAACAGACGCACGCGCCTCGTGATACTGAATCAGTTTATGTGCGCACCAGCTCTGTAGCTCATCTGAATCTTGAGTACAGAAAACCGACAGCACTGGTCAAGATGACTCGAATACAACAAATAGTTTGACGGACCTAGCTCGAGTAGCAACAGACGAACGCGCCTGATGATTCTGAATCAGTTTCTGTAAATACCAGCTCTGTAGCTTCGAAATCTCGAGTTAAGTACAGAAAACCGTCAACGCGTGTAATACTCCAGCTACGGACCTCAGAATTTAACTGGCAGACGCGGCATAACCCACTACACGTGAGAAAAATACCGGCTCTCCAGATCAATTGTCAAATATCTTTCAAAATTTAGCAAAACCCACCCAAAGTTGCCACATTGTCTCTTTTGGTCGGCTCGGCCAACTAGCTCCACCCCGCGCCGGAATTCCTCTAGCTCATCGATGACGAAGAGCTCTACGAGGTATGTAGGGAACTGCGGGGAAGCCGCTTGCTGGGGCTGAGGGTTAGGGGTTCTTCTTAGGAGAACACTACGGGGATGCACCGCGCGGCGTGCTTCGTCGGTGCGGCGAACGCCGTATGGGCAGGCTCGCTGAGCGCTCGACCAGGCGCCACGGGCTACGGACGTTGCACAGCCCGTGGCTTGCAGAAAGGGCAAAGGGTTTAGGGCCTGCACGGGAGAAAGTGCGCGCTGGCTGCGATTCCCCCCACATCAAGGCTCGATCGGGTACCTTTTACTGCCAAAAGCGTCCAGGCGGGATCGGCTGTTTCGAGTCATCTTGAAACGCGTTGTCGGTATATTGGACTTAACTCGAGATACAGGACAGCTACAGAGCTGGCAAGCACACCTTATTGATTCAGAATGATCAGGCGCGTTCGTCTGTTGCATCCAGAGGTCTGAACTCGGTCTGCTAGCCGAGCTGGGTCCGCAAACCTATTCGTATTATTCGAATCATATTGACAGACGCTCTCGGTTTTCTGTACTTAACTCGAGCTATATGCTGCCCGAACTAGGTCCGCGAAACTGTTCGTATTGTTCGAGTCATCCTGAGAGGTGCTGTCGGTTTTCTGCACTTAACTCGGGCTGTAGGGGGGCTGCAGGGCTGATAATCGCAGAAATCGATTCAGAGATATCAGACGCGTCCGCCTGTCGCATTCAGAAGTTTGAACTCGGTCCAATACTCGAGCTAGGTTTGCTAAACCATTCGTATTGTTCGCATCTTGAGAGGTGCTGTCGATTTGCGCACGTAACCTGGGCTGTAGGAGAGCTACAGAGCTCGGGGGCCGTTCGGCTGTTGCATCGAGGGGTCTGAAATCGTTTGGGCTGAAAAACTGTTCGTTCTCTGCAATTTTTTCGACATTATATATTGTCAGGAAGCTCTAAGAGTCCCCCGGCAGCAAGAAAGGTTGACGGTTTACCGCCGGCGCCCAGTTGATCGACCCGACCAGAAAGGACAATGTGATAACTTTGGGTCGGTTTTGCTAAGATTTGAAAGATATTCAACCATTCATTTTGAGAAACCAGATTTTTCGCACCTGTAGTGGGTTATTCCGCGTTTGCCAGTCAAAATCTCAGGTCCGTAGCTGCGGTATTACTTTCCAAACACTTGGGGGAACCGACGCTAGATAAAAACAGAACAACGTGAATTTTTGAGTTTCTCAGGTCTTGCTCCAGACGCTTTCTTCATGTTTACCGAGGAGCTCCGTGCAAGAAAAGAGCTCTACGAGGTTTCCGGGGGGTAACCTGGTAGACGGTTTTGCTGCCGGTTCCCAGTTCCGGAGCACTGGAGAGCTAGTTGGCAAGAAAAATCTCGACGGACCTTTTGGTGACTTTTGGTCGGTTCAAAATTTTGTTCTCGGAATTCCTCAATTCGTTTGAGCTCTAATATTTTTTCCCGTGATATTCGATCTTATTACCGCTCGCCGTCTTAATCTCAGCTCGATCGGGTACCATTTTTCTGCCAAAAAGCATCCCGGCGGGATCGGCTGTTTCGAGTCATCTTGACACGCGATGGCGGTTTTCTGAACATAACTCGAGCTTCAGGACAGCTACAGAGCTGGAAGCACACCTAATCGATTCAGAATGATCAGTCACGTTCATCTGTTGCATCTAGAGATCTGAACTCGGTCTGCTACTCGAGCTAGTTCCGCGAAACTATTCGTATTACTCGAATCATCTTGACAGGTGCTGTCAGTTTTCTGGGCTTAACTCGAGCTGTAGGAGAGCTACAGAACTGATACTTACAGAAACCCATTCGAAATCATCAGGTGCGTTCATCTGTTGCATTCAGAGGTCTGAACTCGATCTGCTACTCGAGCTAGATCGTGAACCTATTCGTACTGTTCGAGTCATCCTGAGAGATGCTGTCGGTTTTCTGTACTTACCTCGGAATGTAGGAGGATCACAGAGTCGTACGCACATCAATCGATTCAGCATGATCAGGCGCGTGCGTCTGTTGCATCTAGAGCTCTGAACTAAGTCTTGCATTCGAGTCTGCTATCAGCAGAGGCCGAAAAACTCTTCGTTCTCTGCCAACTCGTTGGACGTAGTATATGGCAGGAAGCTCTACGAGTCCCCCGGCGGTAAGAAAGGTTGACGGTTTACCGCCGGCGCCCAGTGTGGTAACCTGGGGTCGGTTTTTTCACTTGATGCAAAATTTTGAAGTTCGTTTTGAGAAGTGAGATTTTCATTCCCTGTAGTAAGCTATGGCGCACCTGCTGGTTGATTTTTTATAGCTCTAGGGGAAGTATAACTATCAAAACAATTGGAGGAACCGACGTTGTCTCGACATCAAAAAATGCGTTTTTCTGAATCATCTGACAAGCTTTTTCGCGGGCAGGGAGAATGGGAGGGGAGTGTAACTCGTAGAGCTTCCCTCAGCTAGTTGCTCGAAGCTTAAGAGTAATTCAGGGGCTCTGGAGAGCTAGTTGGCAAGAACAACCTCGACCGACTTTTTTCTGACTTTGGTCGGTTGCAAATTTTGTTCTCGGAATTCAACGATTCGTTGGAGCTCCAGTACCTCGTAGAGCTCTTCGTTATCGATGAGCTAGAAGAATTCCGGCGCGGGGTGGAGCTAGTTGATCGACCCGGCCAGAAAGGACAATGTGATAACTTTTGGTCCGTTTTGCTGAGATTTGAAAAATATTTGACCATTGAACTTGAGTAAACATATTTTTCGCACCTGTGGACAACTATGAGGGCCTCTGAGTCTTAATATGAGCTCTCTAGGTGCACTTTTACTATCAAAACACTTGGCGGAACCAACTTATGTCGACATGAAAAAATGAATGTTCAATTTTTCGAGAAATACCTCTAGAAGCTCTCTCTTTCGACTCTGAGCACTCCCACGCGTGGAAGGAGCTCTACGAGGTTCCCGGCGTGACCAGGTTGACGGTTCACCGCCGGCGCCAGTATTTTTTCCCGTGATGTTCGATATCATTTGCGCTTGCCGTCTTGATCTCAGCTCGATCGGGTTGATATTACTGCCAAAAAACACTGCGGCGGGATCGGCCGTTTCGGCTCATCTTGACACACAGTGGCGGTTTTCTGAACATAACTCGAGCTATAGGAAAGCTACATAGCTGTGATAAACAGAAACCCTCTTAGAATGATGATACGCGTTTGTCTCTTGCATCCAGAGCTCTGAACTCGGGCGGCTACCCGAGCTAGGTCCGCGAAACTATTAGTATTATTCGAGTCATCTTGACAAGTCCTGTCGGTTTTCTGTACTTAACTCGAGCTGTAGGGTAACTACTGAGCTGATTGTAACAGAAGTATATCCATAATCATCAGGCGCGTTCGTCTGTTGCATCTAGAGGTCTGAACTCGGTCTGCTGCCTGAGCTAGGTCTGCGAAACGATTCGTATTATTCGAGTCATCCTCACAGATGCTGTCGGTTTTCTGTACTTCACTCGAGCTGTAGGACAGCTACAGAGCTGATATTATGGGAAACCCTCTTAGGATGCTCAGGCGCTTTGCCTGTTGCATCGAACAGTCTGAACTGAGTCTGCTATCCGAGCTAGGTCGCGAAACTATTCGTAAAATTCGAGTCATATTGGGAGGCGCTGTCGGTTTTCTGTACTTTCCTCGAGCTTCAGAGCAGCTACAGAGCTGATATTAACAGAAATCGATCCAAAATCATCAGGCGCGTCCATCTGTTGCACCTGGAGGTCTGAACTCGGTCTGCTACTCGAGCTAGGTCCGCGAAAGTATTTGCATTATTCGAGTCATCTTGACAGGTACTGTCGGTTTTCTGGACTTAACACGAGTTGTAGGAGAGCCACAGAACCGATGCTGACAGAAACCCATTTGAAATCATCGGGCGCATTCATCCGTTGCATCTAGAGGTCTGAACTCGGTCTGCTACTCGAGCTAGGTCCGTGAATATATTCGTATTATTCGAGTCATCCTGAGAGATGGCTAAACTCGAAATGAAGGAGGGCCAGAAAGTCGTACGCACATCAATCGATTCAGCATCATCAGGCGCGTGCGTCTGTTGCATCTAGAGCTCTGAACTAAGTCTTGTTTTCGAGTCTGATGCGGAGGCCGAAAACTATTCGTTCTCTGCCAATTCTCTGGACAAAGTATATGGCAGGAAGCTCTGCGAGTCGCCCAGCGGAAAGAAGATTGACGGTTCAACGCGGGTGCCTAGTTTTCATGCCGCGTCTGCCAGTGAGATTCTCAGGTCCGTAGGTGCAGTAGAACAATGAAAACTTTCGGAGGGCCGACTTTGGATGAAAACCGAAAAATCTCGATTTTTCGACTTTTTCGGCTCTCGCTTGGGCGCTGTGCAAGGAAAGAGCTCTACGAGGTGCCGGGCGGTAAGCTGGTTGACGGTTTACCGCCGGTTCCCATTGGGCGACCCGACCAGAGAGGACAAAGTCATAACTTTTGTGTGGTTTTGCAATATTTCACATATTTGACCATTTGTTTGAGAAAGCCGCTTTTTACGCGCAGCATTAGTATCTGAACTGGGCGCCGGCGGTAAACCGTCAACCTTTCTTACCGCCGGGGGACTCGTAGAGCTTCCCGACAATGTATAATGTCGAAAAAAATACAGAGAATGAATAAATAGTTTTTGAGCCCAAGCGATTTCAGACCTCTCGATGCAACAGCCGAACGCCCCCGATGCTTCTGGATTGTCTTCTGTGCGAGCTTTGTAGCTCTCCTACAGCCCGAGTTACGTGCGTAAATCGACAGCACCTCTCAAGATGACTCGAACAAAACGAATAGTTTGGCAAACCCAGCGCGAGTATCAGACCGAGTTCAGACCTCTGAAGGCGACAGGCGGACGCGTCTGATGTCTCCGAATCGATTCCTGTGATTACCAGCCCTGCAGCTCCCCTACAACCCGAGTTAAGTGCAGAAAACCGAGAGCACCTCTCAGGATGACTCGAATCATACGAATAGTTTCGCGGACCTAGTTCGGGCAGCAGACCGAGTCCGAGTGGGGATTCGAGAGGTGGACGCGCCTGATGTCTTCGAATCGATTCCTCTGACCACCAGCACTGTAGCTCCCCTACATCCCGAGTTAAGTGCAGACAACCGTCAGCACCTTTCAAGATGACTCGAACAATACGAATAGTTTCGCGATTCTAGATCGGGCAGCAGACCCAGTTCAGAGCTCTGTATTCAACAGACAAACCAGACTGATGATTCTGAATCGGTTTCTGTGAGTATCAGCTCTGTAGCTGTCCTATAGCTTGAGTTTAGTACAGAAAACCGAGAGCGCCTGTCAAGATGACTCGAATAATACAAATAGGTTTGCGGACCTAGCTCGGCTAGCAGACCGATGCCACAGACGAACGCGCCTGACCATTCTGAGTCGATGAGCTGTGCTTAGCAGCTGTGTAGCTCTCCTGTATCTCGAGTTAAATGCAATATACTGACAGTGCGTATCAGCATGACTCGAGACAGCCGATCCCGCCCGTGTGCTTTTTGGCATTAAAAGGTACCCGATCGAGCTGAGATCAAGATGGCGTAGCAGACCGAGTTCAGACCTCTGAATGCGACAAGCGGACGCGTCTGATGTCTCCGAATCGATTCCTGCGATTACCAGCCCTGTAGCCCCCCCACAGCCCGAGTCAAGTGCAGAAAACCGACAGCACCTCTCGGGATGACTCGAACAATACGAATAGGTTCGCGGACCTAGTTCGGGCAGCAGACCGAGTTCCGAGTTCTGGATTCGACAGGCAGACGCGCCTGATATCACCAAATCGATTCCGATGACTACCAGCACTGTAGCCCCCTACAGCCCGAATTAAGTACAGAAAACCGACAGCACTTCTCAAGATGACTCGAACTATACGAATAGTTTCGCGATTCTAGATTGGGCAGCAGACCGAGTTCAGAGCTCTGGATTCAACAGACGAATGCGACTGATGATTCTGAATCGGTTTCTGTAAGCATCAGCTCTGTAGCTGTCCTGTAGCTCGAGTTAAGTACAGAAAACCGAGAGCGCCTGTCAAGATGACTCGAATAATACAAATAGGTTTGCGGACCTAGCTCGGCTAGCAGACCGAGTTCAGACCTCTGGATGCAACAGACGAACGCGCCTGATGATTCTGAATCGATAAGGTGTGCTTATCAGCTCTGTAGCTGTCCTGTATCTCGAGTTCAGTCCAATGTACCGAGAGCGCGTATCAAGATGACTCGAAACGGCCGATCCCGCCTGGACGCTTTTTGGCAGTGAAAGGTACCTGATCGAGCTGAGATCAAGATGGCGAGCGGGAATAAGATCGAATATCACGGGAAAGAATACTAGAGCTCTAACGAATGGTTGAATTTCGAGAACAAAATTTTCAACCGACCAAAAGTCATCAAAAGGTCCGTCGAGATTTTTCTTGCCAACTAGCTCTCCAGCCCGGAATTACTCTTAAGCTTCCAGCAGCAACTTGCTAAGGGAAGCTCTACTGGGAACCAGCGGTAAACCGTCAACCAGATTACCGCCGGGACCCTCGTAGAGCTCTTTTCTGACACTGCGCTGCTCGAAACACATGAAAGAAGCTTCTGGGGCGAGGCCCGAAAAACTCGAAAAAACACGTTTTTTCGATGTTTATCGAACGTCGGTTGCTCCAAGTGTTTTGGTAGTAATACTGTACCTGCGGGCCTGGAAATTTTACAGGCGCACGCGTCATAACCCATTACAAGTGCGAAAAATCTGGTTTCTCAGAATGAATTGTCAAATATCTTTCAAATCATTGCAAAACCGACCCAAAGTCACCACTTTGTCTCTTAAGGCCGGGTCGACCAACTAGCTCCAGCCCGCGCTGGAATTCCTCTAGCTCATCGATGCCGAAGAGCTCTACGAGGTACGAGTTACTAGAGCTCTAACGAATGCTTGAATTCCGAGAACTTGGCAGCGTCGACTGGGAACCGGCGGTAAACCGTCAACCAGGTTACCACCGGGCACCTCGTAGAGCTCTTTTCTTGCACAGCGCTGTTGGGAACACATGAAGGAAGCTTCTGAAGAGAGAGCCGAAAAAATAGAAAAATCACGATTTTTCGGTTTTCATACAAGATCGGTTTCTCCAAGTGTTTTGATAGTAATACTGCACCTACAGACCTAAGAATTTGACTGGCAGACGCGGCATAACCCACTACAGGTGCGAAAAATCTGCTTTCTCAAAATGAAGTGTCAAATATCTTTCCAATCTTAGCAAAACCCACCCAAAGTTGTCACATTGTCTCTATTGCTCGGGTCGGCCAACTAGCTCCAGCCCGCGCTGGAACTGGCGCCGGCGGTGAACCGTCAACCTGGTCACCGCCGGGAACCTCGTAGAGCTCCTTCCACGCGTGAGAGTGCTTAGCATCGACAGAGAGAGCTTCTGGAAGCAGTTCGCGAAAAAGGCAAGATCGTTTTTTTTCATGTCGATATGAAGTTGGTTGCTCCAAGTGTTTTGATAGTAAATGTGCGCCTACAGAGCTCATATTAAGACACAGAAGCCCTCATAATCGTTCACAGGTGCGAAAAATCTGCTTCCTCAGAATGAATGTCAAATATCTTTCAAATCTTAACAAAACCGACCCAAAATTGTCACATTGTCTCTTTTGGTCGGGTCGGCCGGCGGTGAACCGTCAACCTGGTCTTTTGCGTCTTTTGCGAAGGCCGGTTCGAGCTCCCATGGGAGCAGGCCTAAACACAAAGAACCTAAGCAGCGAAGCTGTACAGGAAGACAGCGAAGCTGCAAAGATTGAAGCAGAGGTGCATCAAACAGCGAAGCTGCACAGATATGCACAAGACTGCATATACACGAGAATACAACTAAAATATAAAGAGGGAGTAAAAGCAATGCGAGACCATGCAGTAACCACATATAGCGATTACCGTCTCAGCACCACTGAGAATAGAAGCAGTGAGAGACCATGAAGTGACCACTGGTTTATACAGCGATTACCGTTTCAACACCACTGAGACAAACACAAAACTATTAACTAAAATGACGAGTACACTTCAAAGTAATGCGAGACCATGCAGGAACCACATATAGCGATTACCGTCTCAGCACCACTGAAAGACCATGCACGTGAAACACAACGAATTTGCGGTCGACTGTGCACAGAGTCAGGCAAGACACCCACCACTCTTTGAGCGGGAGTGGGCAATGCAAAAATCTTATTCCGAAGAAAGTGAAAGTCACGCGGAGCTCTGATACCAACATGCGCGCATGTCCGACACACACACACAGCATGGCAAGAGTCAACGCAAACACAAAGTCCGAAATATGTCGTAACAACCCGCGGTAAGACAAGAGTCGTATGCTCACGTCAAATGTGTGATAACTAAATGTCTGATAACGCACTCAAGAAGTAACTCTCGGATAACTGAATGTCTGATGACGCACTCAGTAACTTATACCACCTGCATAACTGAGTGTCTCATAACGCACTCAAGTATCTTGAATTCTGATCGGTACGATTCAAAGAAAGGAAGAATGAAAACAGGCACGCCGATAGAACGCAGAGAACCTCAATCTCAAGATACTCCAATGCCACAGAACTGTCAAAGTACCTCAATGTCAAAGAATGCACACGTGTGCAAGAGCAATAACGGAGAAAGCGCAAGCAGGCAGTACAAACAAGTACAAAGCGACGACAGCGGCATATGCGTTGAAGTCAGTCCCACTTCTGATGCCAAACAGAGCTGGCCTCCAGCACCAATCATCTGTACGCCCAAGGAGAGAAGGTCGTCGCAGCCGACGAAGTACCCGAATTTATTGCACGGCCCGCCCGCGCGCACACGGCCGCCCAGGGGGCAGCCTGAGGAGACAGGCTTGAGGAAGCCCCCGACGGGCCAGGCCACCGCTGAGATCCCCGAGGAGGGACAGCAGCAACCTGGTCACCGCCGGGAACCTCGTAGAAATCCTTCCACGCGTTAGAGTTCTCAGAGCCGAAGAGAGAGCTTCTGGAAGCATTTCGCGAAAAATTGAACTTTGAGTTGTTTTCATGTCGAGATGAAGTTGAAAATTTTACGGGCAGACGCGCCATAACCCACTACAGGTGCGAAAAATCTGCTTTCTCAAAATGAATTGTCAAATGTCCTTGAATGTTTCGCAAAACCACCCAAAAGTTATCACTGGCCCCGGCGGTGAACCGTCAACCTGGTCACCGCCGGGAACCTCGTAGAGCTCTTTGCATGTGCGTGTAAGAGTGCTCAGATTCAAAGCAGACAGCTTCTCAGAGCATATCTAGAAAAACATCATATTTACATTTCTCGGTGTCACCGTGACGTCGGTTCCTCAAAATGTTTGGATAGTAAAACTCTCTCGAAAGAGCTGAGCTGCTCGCAGAATAAAGTTAAGATACAAATGCTCAGAGTAAAAATCTGCTTCCTCAAAACTGGGCGCCGGCGGTAAACCGTCAACCTTTCTTACCGCCGGGGGACTCGTAGAGCTTCCTGACAATATATAATGTGGAAAAACACAGAGAACGAATAGTTTTTCAGCCCAAGCGATTTCAGATCTCTCGATGCAACAGCCGAACGCCCCCGATGCTTCTGGATTGTCTTCTGTACGAGCTCTGTAGCTCTGCTACAGCCCGAGTTACGTGCGTAAATCGACAGCACCTCTGAAGATGACTCTAACAAAACGAATAGTTTGGCAACCCAGCTCGAGTATCAAACCGAGTTCAGACCTCTGAATGCGACAGGCGGACGCGTCTGATGTCTGCAGATCGACTCCTGTGATTACCAGCCCTGCAGCCCCCCTACAGCCCGAGTTAAGTGCAGAAAACCGACAGCACCTCTCAGGATGACTCGAACAATACGAATAGTTTTGCGGACCTAGTTCGGGCAGCAGACCGAGTTCCGAGCTCTCGATTCGACAGGCGGACGCGCCTGATCTCTTCAAATCGATTCCTGTGACCACCAGCACTGGGCGCCGGCGGTAAACCGTCAACCTTTCTTACCGCCGGGGGACTCGTAGAGCTTCCTGACAACATACAATGGTGTAAAAAAATTGCAGAGAACGAATAGTTTTTCAGCCCAAGCGATTTCAGACCTCTCGATGCAACAGCCGAACGCCCCTGATGCTTCTGGATTGTCTTCTGCACGGGCTCTGTAGCTCTCCTACAGCCCAAGTAACGTGCGTGAATCGACAGCACCTCTCAATGACTCGAACAAAACGAATAGTTTGGCAAACCCAGCTCGAGTATCAGACCGAGTTCAGACCTCTGAATGCGACAGGCGGACGCGTCTGATGTCTCCGAATCGATTCCTGTGATTACCAGCCCTGCAGCCCCCCTACAGCCCGAGTTAAGTGCAGAAAACCGACAGCACCTCTCAGGATGACTCGAACAATACGAATAGTTTTGCGGATCTAGATCGGGCAGCAGACCGAGTTCCGAGCTCTGGATTCGACAGGCGGACGCGTCTGTTGTCTTCAAATCGATTCCTGTGACCACCAGTACTGTTGCCCCCCTACAGCCCGAGTTAAGTGCAGAAAGCTGACAGCATCTCCCAAGATGACTCGAAGAATACGCATAGTTTCGCGATTCTAGATCGGGCAGCAGACCGAGTTCAGAGTTCTGGGTTCAAAAGACAAACGCGACTGATGATTCTGAATCGGTGTATCAGCTCTGTAGCTGTCCTTAATCGCGAGTTAAGTACAGAAAACCAAGAGTGCCTGTCAAGATGACTCGAATAATACGAATAGGTTTGCAGACCTAGCTCGGCTAGCAGACCGAGTTCAGACCTCTGGATGCAACAGACAAACGCGCCTGATCATTCTGAATCGATAAGGTGTGCTTACCAGCCCTGTAGCTGTCCTGTATCTCAAGTTAAGTCGAATATACCGAAGGCGCGTATCAAGATGACTCGAAACGGCCGATCCCGCCTGGACGCTTTTTGGCAGTAAAAGCTACCCGATCGAGCTGAGATCAAGATGGCGAGCGGGAATGAGATCGAATATCACGGGAAAAAACTAGAGCTCCAACGAATGGTTGAATTTTGAGAACAAAATTGTCAACCGACCAAAAGTCAGCAAAAGGTCCGTCGAGATTTTTCTTGCCAACTAGCTCTCCAGCGCCCCGGAATTACTCTTAAGCTTCCAGCAAAAACTTGCTAAGGGAAGCTCCACGAGTTACTGCAGCCCCCCCCCCCTCAGCCCGAGTTACGCGCAGAAAACCGAGAGCACTTCTCAAGATGACTCGAAAAATACAAATAGTTTCGCGACTCTAGATCGGGCAGCAGACCGAGTCCAGAGCTCTGGATTCAAAAGACAAACGCGACTGATGATTCTGAATCAGTTTCTGTGAGCATCAGCTCTGTAGCTGTCCTAAATCGCGAGTTAGGCACAGAAAACCGAGAGCGTCTGTCAAGATGACTCGAATAATACGAATAGGTTTGCGGACCTAGCTCAGCTAGCAGACCGAGTTCAGACCTCTAGATTCAACAGGCGAACGCGCCTGATCATTCTGAATAGATTAGCTGTGCTTCCCAGCTCTGTAGCTGTCCTAAAGCGCGAGTTAAGTACAGAAAACCGCTATCGCGTGTCAAGATGACTTGACACGGCCGATCCCGCCTGCCTGCTTTTTGGCAGTAGACGGTACCCAATCGAGCTGAGATCAAGATGGCGAGCGGGAATGAGATCGAATATCATGGAAAAGAATACTAGAGCTCTAACGAATGGTTAAATTTCGAAGACGAAATTTTCAACCGACAAAAAATCAGCAAAAGGTCCGTCGAGATTTTCTTGCCAACTAGCTCTCCACCCGAAACTGGGAACCTGCGGTAAACCGTCAACCTGGTCACTGCCGGGAACCTCGTAGAGCTCTTTTCTTGCACGGCGATCGTCGGAACACATGAAGAAAGCTTCTGGAGCGAGGAACGGAAAAAAATATAAAATAAAAAACCACGTTTTCCTGTTTTTATCCAACGTCGGTTCCTCCAAGTCTTTTGATAGTAATACTGCACCTACAGACCTGAGAATTTCACTGGCAGACGCGGCATAACCCACTACAGGTGCGAAGAATCTGGTTTCTCAAAATCAATAATCAAATATCCTGCAAATCTTAGCAAAACCGACCAAAAGTTAACACTTTGTCCGCCCGGGCCGAGTGGTCCAACTAGCTCCACCCCGCGCTGCAATTCCTCTAGCTCATCGATGCCGAAGAGCTCTACGAGGTACTGGCGCGGGCGTTGAACCGTCAATCTGGTCACCGCCGGGAACCTCGCAGAGGTCCTTCCACGCGTAAGAGTGCCCAGAATTGAAGCAGAGAACTTCGTAATAGATTTTCTTGGCGGTCAGGTTCCTGGCTTCGCTCAGAAGAATTTGTCGACGGAATGAGCCTCGTAGAGCTCCTTCCACGCGTAAGAGTGCCCAGACTCGAAGCAGAGAACTTCGCAGTAGATTTTCTTCAAATCTTCAATTCTCGATTTTTTGTGTTAATCTGAGGTCAGCTTCCTGACTTCGCTCAAAAGAATTTGTCGTCGGAATGAGCTAAGAATTTGAGAGGCGACTTCTATGATGGAAAGCTTCGCTCTGCGCAACTATCAGCTCGAACGAATGGTTAGAGCTGCAAAATCGGTTGAGGCAGGCCGCGGATGGTATGACCGCGTCCCTTTTCGAAATTTCGCCAACTAGCTCCACCTGTCGCCGAATTCCTCTAGCTCTCACACCACGAGAGCTCTACGAGGTACTTCTGTGATGCAAAGCTTCGCTCTGCGCAACTCACGCCGGCGGTAAGCCGTCAACCTGGTCACTGCCGGGAACCTCGTAGAGCTCCTTCGACGCGTGAGAGTGCTTATAATCGACAGAGAGAGCTTCTGGAAGCATTTCGCGAAAAAAGGCAAAATTGATTTTTTATGTCGATATGAAGTTGGTTCCGCCAAGTGTTTCGATAGTAAAGCTGCGCCTAGAGAGCTCATATTAAGACGCAGAGGCCCTCATAATCGTTTACAGGTGCGAAAAATCTACTTTCTCAAAATGAACTGTCAAATATCTTTCAAATCTCAGCAAAACCGACCAAGAGTTAAGACTTTGTCCTTTAGTCCGAACGAACTGGCGCCGGCGGTGAACCGTCAACCTGGTCACCGCCGGGAACCTCGTAGAGCTCCTAGCACGCGTAAGAGTGCTGAGAATCAAAAGAGAGGGCTTCTGGAAGCATTTCTCGAAAACTAGAAAACATGATTTTTTTCATTTCGACATAAAGTTGGTTTCGCCAAGTGTTTTGATAGTAAAATGGCACCTAGAGAGCTCATATTAAGACGCGGAGACCCTCATAGTCGTCTACAGGTGCGAAAAATCTGCTTTCTCAGAATGAATGGTCAAATATCTTTCAAATATTCGCAAAACCACCCAAAAGTTGTCACTTTGTCCGTCGGGGCCGGATCGGCCAACTAGCTCCACCCCGCGCCGGAATTCCTCTAGCTCATCGATGTCGAAGAGCTCTACAAGGTAAATGGTTAGAGCTGCAAAATCGGCTGAGCCACGCCGCGGATGGTATGATCGCCTTTTTTTGAATTGGTTGGGTGTTGGGGTCGGCTACACAGGGCGCGTGCGCCCTAGCCGTGCAGAGTCCCTAGGGTCCCTCACGCCCTCTCAACCTCTTTGGGGTTGGAGGCCCGAGGATCTCAGAGATAATCTGCCGAACACCTTGGAGCAGGCGTTCACAAGCTGCGAGCTCGTTATCTGTAACAGTGGCCCCCAGAGGGAGTAAAGAAGCCTCCTGGAAAACTCGTCGCCAGTGGTTGTCCCCAAATGAGACCTCCACATAGCAACCTAGAGCAGAGCCTTCAACACTCACGCCACCGTCCCATCCTCCACGGATACGTTTGATACAATGTCTCTGTTGTCGTAAATATCTGATGTCAATCCATCTTCCCGTCCTTCCCCTCCTCGCCTCCCAAGTCAACTCATCCGCAACACAATTGAACTCTCTGTAGATATGCTTCCACGGATCCGCCCCTACAGTGGCACACCTGATGTCGTAATCCTCAGCAAGTTGATTCATATCATTTTGTAGACCATGCACTCTCCTGCGGTACGAACGATCACGGCATTCCCAGATCCCTCGGGCCCAGTTCACCACACACATACTATCTCCTGTCATTTCAACCGATAAAGAGCCCTCCGAGCCTTCCTGCCAGACAGCTTCGTTGTTATACCCGTGGGCAATCCTACGAGCGAGCCTGTCGGAGTCCTCAGGGGAGTCCCACGTATCCACAGGGCAAGGAGCACAGGGCGGTTTCCTGAAGATGGGTTCCCATCGAGGCTGTATTTTCGTCATGCACGCAACTACATTCCACCAGTCCGTCGCATTCCACTTGATGCTGAACCAGCGTAAATTACCACTCGCCGCCAGCATAAGACAATGCCAGCTGTCAGTGCTTGCATGCGCTCTCCCTCCCACTCTCCTCGTACCTTCCCTCCGCCTGGCTCCCGTGAACATGGATACAAGTGTGTCCCTCCGTACTGACCATTCCCCCGCACAGTGTAACATGGCCTGAAGCGTCTGGCGCCAGGCTCGTGCTCCACGCATGTCCGTGGAGGCGAAGGCCCGATCATGAAACTGGGCCAGCTCCAACGCAAACTCGAAATTGGCTCGGACCACCTTCTCTAGGAGACTGCAGTGGCCAGCCTGCAAGAATAGCTCGTATGACTTCGGCGTGGTCCTGTCCCTGAACTCCTCCCACGTCTCCTCCTCCCTCTTGTGTGATCCTCGCATACCGTTGAGACACCTCCCCTCCCAGACCTTAATCCTCTCCAGCAGTCGTAGGTTGCACGGCCAGCCTATACATCCGCGGTACACCACAGACTGCACACGAGCGGCATACCTGCGAAACTTCTCCTTGAATAAGACCGATCTGGAGCGATAAAACTGAATGTCAGCAAAATAGGCCTTCCTCCCTTTCTCCAGTCGATGATACAAACCATGGTAACCTTTGATTTCCGAACTGAGCTTCACTCCTAGTACCTCCACCTCCTCCTTCCTCGGCATTACAACAGTCGAGCGCAAGTACACTGGGAGATACTCATCTCCAGAAATCGCACAGATGGCTGGCGAGAGCGGGCAGAGCAGCGGCGGATCGCCACAGGTGTACGTCTGGCCAAAAAGTACATATGCCAAAGAATCCTCCTTCCAGTCCATCCCCGCCCGTCTGAGTGTTACCGTCATCATACCGATCATCTGTTGTAGCTGGAGTTGCGATGCAGCACAGAGCGTAACATTGTCCGCCCACAAGAAGTGGTGTACAAGAGCACCGTCCGTCCCCTCCCCTTCCAGTCGGACACCGTATCCTAAGGTATCCCAAGTCTGAATCACAGATCCCCAGATGGCCTCCAAGACAATATTGAAAAAGTATAGGTCCCTCCTTACCTCCCGTTCGGACCGATTTATTGTATCTCACCTCATCGCCGCACGCGTTCTGAAGCTCAAAGGTAGCAATGTTATCCAGCATGGGCTCCACAATGGCTCTGATGAGGCACACAGGGTACTTAAGGTACAGCATGGCCTTGATGATAGTGTGCAGTGTGACATTATCGAACGCCTTGTGTATGTCCAAGACTCCCACGTGCATAGACTCCGCCTTCCCCCACGCATTTGCATGTCTAGTAAGATGTGATAGTGGTGCCGTGACGTTAGTGACCTTCTGATCCTTCTCAAACCCGTATGTGCACAACCGTCGGTTCACAGGAAATGCATCAATAAACTGCAACACACATGCCATGTACCATTTACTCATCACACTGATCAGGCAAATCCCTCTGGTGTTGGAGAGTCGTGTAGCATCCCGCATCTTCGGCACAAGTTGGATACTGAGCTGCCTCCACGTCTCAGGGCTGGAGGCTCCCTGCTCGAAATCCTCTGGAAAGCACGCCGCACAAACAAGAGGCTCCTCCACGGCAACTCACGAATGACCTCAGCAACGACTCCATCGCTACCGGGTGCCGTGCCAGGCTTCAAAGACGCACGAGCCTGCATGAGCATGCCCATCGTGATGACTCTTCCCTCCACCCCACGGTCGTTGTGTCTGAGTTCCTGAAAGGCCTCCAAAGTCCGTTTTTCCTCCTCCGAGTTCGTGTAAGTCGCCGTCGCA
>CAUYUJ010015074.1:0-2500 GCA_963575745.1 Prorocentrum cordatum
TCCTCCTCCTCCTCCTCCTCCTCCTCCTCCTCCTCCGCGCGCACACAGAGGACATGGCAAACTGGGCAAAGTGGAGCAGAACCAACAGCGTAACACCAGACTACGACTAAGACTACAGCTCCGGCTACGACCAGGACTGCGACTACAACTAAATTGCAACAACAACAACAACAACAACAACAACACCAACACCAACACCAACAACAACAACAACAACAAACAAAAAAAAAACAACAACAACAACAACAACAACAACAATTACTAGCACGTGGGGACACTCCGTTCTCACCAGTGCCAGGGTTTTCATAGGAGGCGGGCAATACCCCCACTTTGTGGGGAGGCCGGTTCAAGCTCTACCAAATTTCCAAACGACTCTTCGCCACCACCCACACCCAGCTTCCCGCCCCTATGACGTTCGGACACTTCACTTCGTGGCATGCGGACGACCGTGGCTACTATTCAGGGCCCCGCGGCCGACGACGACGGCGTGCGCGCGCGAAGAAAACGAATGTGTCCCGCATGGTATTATTTGACAGGGATGATGGCCCTGGCAGGTGCGCAACCGTTGTTGCAGAAGTTCGAAAAAGTTGCTCGCAAAAGCCCGTTTGACAGAAATGTTTGAAAAGTGTTGGGTTTCCTACGAATCCGCAAGAGCGCGCGGGATGAAATTTTGACAATTTGTTTTTGAAAAACCATTGGTTTTTTGATGTTTTTATGTTAAAATCGCTACGAAAACTAAGGTTTTGGAAGGATTTCGTCTTGCGCGCGCGAATGTCCACTTTACCTTATTTGTTGCAAGGGGTTCTTGAAGTTTGGTTATGTTAGAACAAGAAATGTCCACTTTAGCTTATTTTCTGCAAGGGAAAACCGATCGTAACAACACAACCGGATCCGGACCAACCCGTTTTGCCTGAGACTTCCTCACGAAAATGATGAAAATGAGGCTGCGGCCTAGGCGCGGCGGGGGGTCGTGCACCAGGGGTCCCAACAATAATTATTCTTTAGAAGTAATAATGTTCAACAACAACAACAACAACAACAACAACAACAACAACAACAACAACAACGCAAGGACACTCTCTCAGGCCACCCCGGCGGGGCCCGTGGGTGTGTCCTCGCCCCCGGGGCGAGCGCACTGCCCCAGGCCACACGTTGCAGTTGTTGCCCCGGGGGGGGGGGGGAGCAACGCGCAACACCTCTGTCATACGCTAACGAAAATCTATATGTGTTTCCGAATCTCCGTTGGCTCCCTTACTGTTCCCCACGCACTCCTGTGTCCGAAAACCGACCACGCGCCAGCGAGGCCAGCTCCTCCTCCTCATAGGACTCCTACGGAATCGCGCAGGACCCTGTAAAGATCCTATAGGATCCCTATAGGATTCCTATGGAATCGTGCCGGACCCTGTAAGGATCCTATCGGATCCAGCTAGGGTTCCTATGGAATCGTGCAGGACCGTGTAAGGGTCCTATAGGCTCCCTCCAGGGTTCCTATGGAATCGTGCAGGACCCTGTAAGGATCCTATGGGATCCCTCGCGGGTTCCTATAGAATCGTGCAGGGCCCTGTAAGGATCCTATAGGATCCCTATAGGGGTCCCCTGTAAAGATCCTACAGGATCCCTCTACGGTTCCTATGGAATCGTGCAGGACCCTGTAAGGATCCTATAGGATCCCTCTAGGGTACCTATGGAATCATGCAAGACCCTGTAACGATCCTATGGGATCCCTCTAGGGTTCCTGTGGAATCGCGCAGGACCCTGTAAGGATCTTATAGGTTCCTCTTCTATAGGACTCCCATGGAATCGTGCAGGACCCTGTAAGGTTCCTATAGGACCCCTCTAGGGGTCCTATGGAATCGTGCAGGACCCTGTAAGGATCCTATAGGATCCCTATAGGATTCCTATGGAGCCGTGCAGGACCCTGTAAGGATCCTATAGGATCCCTATAGGGTTCCTATGGAATCGTGCAGGCCCCTGTAAGGATCCTGTAAGATCCCTAGAGGGTTCCGATGGAATCCTGCAGGGCCCTGTGAGGATCCTATCGGACCTTTATGAAGGTTCCGATGGAATCCTGTAGGACCCTGTAAGGATCCGATGAGATCCCTATAAGGATCCCATAGAATCGTGCAGGACCCTGTAAGGATCCTATAGGATCCCTCCGGGGTTCCTATGGAATCGTGCAGGACCCTGTAAGGATCCGATAGGATCCCTCTAGGGTTCTTATGGAATCGTGCAGGACCCTGTAAGGATCCTAGAGGACCCCTATAGGCTTCCCATCGAATCGTGCAGGACCCTGTAAGGATCCTATATGAACCCTATAAGGTTCCAATGGGAACCTGCTGGGCCCTGTCAGGATCCTAGAGGGTCCCTCTAGGGATCCGATGGAATCGTGCAGGACCCTGTAAGGATCCTATAGGATCCCTCTAGGGTTCCTATGGAAACGTGCAGGATTCTGTAAGGATCCTATGGGATCCCTCTGAGGTTCCGATATAATCGTGCAAGA
>CAUYUJ010015074.1:10000-35000 GCA_963575745.1 Prorocentrum cordatum
ACCCCTAAGCCGAACCCCGTAGGCCGTGGGAGGCCTTGAGCACACCGACACCTTCGAGCCCCTGCAGCCCCTGGAACACGTGGAGCCTGTGGAATCCTTGGGACCCCTTCATCCCCCGACCTTTAGACTGAACCCCTAGGCCCTGGGAGGCCCTGGGCGCCCCTGAACCCCTGGAGCCCCTGGAACCCTTGGAGCCCCTGGAACCCTTGGAGCCCCTGGAGCACCCGAACACCAAGACTGAGCCCCTAGGCATTGGGAGGCCCTGGGCGCCCCAAAGCCCCGAGCCACTGGGGCCACAAGACCACGCGAACATCCGAGACCCCGACCCCAGGCGTGAGCGGAGTGGTTGAGCCGAAAGGCATGTGACAGGTATATGGCTGCTTCGGCAACAAAGGATGGACTGTCATGCAAATCAATTGGCATCGATCTGGTAACGAAGCTTCGCATGGCAAATATCGTGCATCAAAGGCATGTGATAATCACAGAAAGCTGGCACCACCGATGAGAAGAAACACGCGCAGGGAGAAGTCTGCCATGACGCCATCCGCGCACAGCGATAGCTTGATAACGCATGGGCTACGCACCAACGTGCTTGCGCACAAAAAATAGAAGCGGTGCAACCAACCGCTGAGACCACCGATGAGCATGTCCCAAGCGAAACGCCCAGGAGCAAGTCTCAAGCGAACCGTCTAGGGTGCGTTTCGAGCTATACACCTGAGATTCATGGTGCCATAGGAGCCCCTGGAGCACTTGGGGCCACTGGAACCCCTGGGACCCATTTGACCCCCTAGACAGAACCCATTGGTATTGTCACGCCCTGGGCGCCCCCGAATAACCGAGCATCTGGGACAGTTGAAGCAAATGTGAATTGTGGAATCCCTGGAGCCTGACCCCTAGAATGGACCCCATATAAGTCGTGAGAAGCCCTGAGCGCACCGACACCTACAGAGCCCCTGGAACACTTGGAGCATCTGGAACCCTTGAAACCCATTGCCCCCGATACGTTCCCTCCTCCTCCCGGTCGCCCCCACGACACCACGCAGCGTACTTCATTGTTGTTCGGCGCCCGGTCGCGCTGGCAGGTTACACACGCTGCGCAATGCATGGGAATATCCTTCCCCCTCTTCCTCCTCCCACTCCTCGTCCTGCTGCTGCTGCTGCTGCCCCTCCTCCTCCTCCTCCTTCTAACTCCTCCTCCTCCTCCTCCTGCTCCTGCTCCTGCTTCTGCTCCTGCTCCTGTTCCTGCTCCTGCTCCTGCTCCTGCTTCTCCTCCCCGCTCCTCCTCCTCGTCGTCCTCCTCCTCCTCCTCCTCCGTCTCCTCCTCCTCCTTCCTACTCCTACGGCCCGCGGTGTTTCACTGATCCCGACCCGAGCGCTGCTAGACGCATGGTTCTGCTCACGCGCCTATGTGGTGTGTTCGCTCCCGGTCATCCCTTGAGATCCGACATTGCCGAGAACTGCAACATCGCAAAAAGACACGACTGGAGCCCTAGAACTTCAGTGTTGCATAACTGTTCGAGCCGCATCGATCCGTCACGGTCCCCAGTGGCCCGGACGCGGGCGACAACGCCCGGAGAAAAAAACTTGCCACGCCGGGATCTCGGTGCGGCCCGCGGCACCCTCCCCCCTCCGCTGCTCCCCCGCGGGACGCCGCGCCTGCTGCTCCTCCAGGCACTCGAGGCCCCCGAAGCCCAGCCCCCGGAGCTCCTGGCGGGCGCTCCGCGGGGCCATGCCCCTCGGAGGCGGCACGCGGAGCACGGAACACGGAGGGGGCGGCGAACCCGGCGCGCCGCACGCACACCCGGCGCTGCGCACTGTCAGTGCAGTGGAGGCCTGGCCACAGGGAGCCTTCCACGAGAGACCCAGCCCTGAGGCCCCAGGGCGTCCATTGATTCTTGGTGTGGGAACGTCACGCTTTCCACAGCAGAGCCATCGAAACCCAAGAAGCCCAGGGCACCATGGAGGCAAGCACGGTGCTTCTTGGCATGGGCCTCCAGTGTAGTCCGGAATCGCCGTGGTCTGCGGCCATAGACCTCCTCTGGCCATGACAAGATCATGACGGGAGACTTTTCGCTAGTTTCAGCCTCTGGGGGCCCTCCACTCGGGGCCATCAAGGAACGACTCGGGATGAAAAACAATTTGGGGACTGGGTCCAGCCCCATGTGGGGCCACGGCGTGTAAAAATCACGACGTCGGGGGTCTTGGGGTCGCTGCATTCGACGGCCGGCGGCCGCAAAACACCATCATCACTACAGGGCCCCGATCGGGGGCCGAGGGGGCGCGGCGGCGAAAAGGGGCATAACCCTGACCCCTTTCGGGCACTTCGAAATCAGCACTAAATTTGTTGTTGATTTCGGACTCTGGGGGCCCTCCCCGGACCCCGGTGAGAAATCGAGTCACACCCAGGGGGGTCCACACGATTTCTTCTTCATGCAGCAAAAATATCGAACCGCGAAAACATCAAAAATACACGTGTAGATTTCGGCCTCTGGGGTCCCTCGCCTGGCTCTGGTCAAAAATCGGTTTGAGATGAAAACGTGATCTGGGGATTGAGTCGAAACTTCTGGGGGTCGGCATGATGAACAAATTATGACGCCAGGGTCCAGTGTGGATGGGGGTTCAGCTCACCAACGGTCAGACTTTACCAGCCTGCGTTTCTTCCTTGACTTCGGCGCCCGGGTGCCGCTCTCAGGCCCTGGGGCCATCAGAAACGGACCCAAGACGCAAAACTGCCCCAGCGGAAGCGAGTGGGAAACCCTGGGGCTGCGGACGGCAACAACAATGAAACGATGTTAGGGGGCTCGCGACCGGACGACCGGGCGGGGCGACTGGTGGGGAAGCCGCTATTCCCTGGACCCCTCCCGGGGCGAGTTCAGACCCAAACTTCAAGGCGAGCCCGGCCGCGGCGACAAGGGCCTCCCAGGAAAGCCGGCAAGGGTAGCGGCTTCGGCGCGGGCGACGGACGAGCGGACGAAGAGATGTCATGGACGCCATTTCCCAACAAGTTTCCTCGCTGCACCGAGTGGAAGCACGCGGTGTAGGCAAGATGCGACGAGCTTTTGCTCGAGCACGCGCGGGCCGGCGCGCGGCCCTGGTCGTCGCGCGGTGGCGCCCCGTGGCACGATTCCACGGGGACCGGCGCGGCTCGCATGCACCTGGTCCCCACGGGCGTCCCAACAGCAGCTCCAACGGCGCAGCCATGAGCAGCAGCGAAGACCCAGATTTCAGTCCACAGCGCAGGCCACTCGCACACCGCCAAGAACGCCAGGCACACAATCTCTGTCCCTGGCGAGCATGACACCGCGCGGCGGAACGCAAGTGCTCAGCAATTGCGCGGGGGGTGGCCCGCGCCGACCAACTGGGCGACAGTGCCAACGTCGTCATGATCGCAACGAAGTAAGGTAGACGTCCTGGTGGCTCCCACTCGCGAAAACACTTGCTAATCGCTGGTGGGCCGCTGGTGGGGCGCGGTCGACGCTGCTGAAGCGCTGGCGCACGATGGCAACGGCAGCTGTGGCGGTCCGCGGGCGGGGTGCGCGTCGACGCTGCTGGGGGGCCGGCTGGCGCCGCTGGCGCTGGCGGCGGTCGCTGCCGACGCGGCTGGGTTGCTGGTCAACGCGCGCAACGGTGGTGGCGGCGCGGGTTCGTGACGCTGCCGTGTAAAAATGGGCGGCGCCAGCGGTGCCGTCGACGGTCAGCTGGCGGGGTGCCCGGCGGCGCCGGTAAAAAATAAAATCTGGTGGGTTACGTCAGTTTTTGTGGTGGCAACCGGCGCACGCGGAGCGTTGGTGGGTGCCGGCGACGTTGGCGGCGGCGGTCACCTGGCGGGGTTTGTCGACTCCGATGGAAATATTGTGAATGATGTGGCGCTGGCGGCGGTGGTCGACGACACTGACGCTGCAGCGCGGGCCCGCGCGGGCCCGCGCTGGTGGAGCGAGGGCGGCGGTGCGCCGTGCATGTGGAACGCCAGCAGCATTGATCGCGCACGTTTTCTGGGCGTTGGACGGCGCCGCCGCCACGTCTTCTGGGTGCTGGTCGAGTCGGCCAGGGCGTTGGATGGCGCCGCTGGCGCGGCGGCGGTTCTGAGCCTGGATTGCCACGGGCGCGAGGGGGGGGGCGGGGGTGGGGGCGCGGGCGGAGGGAAGAGAGGAGGGAGAAAGGACGGGAAAAATGTAGACGGTGAGGGTGAAGGACAACGGGGGGGCAATGGCAGGAGAGCGAAAGAAGGAGGGGAAAGGAGGGAGGGCGCACGGGGAGGGAACGATCTGGGGCGCGCAACGCTGTCGACTGAGCGCTTGCCTGGGTCGGACAAGCGCCTGGGCTGGGCCCGCGGGTTGGCGGGCGGAGAGGAGACCCGCATTTTCAATCAATCTTACCACTGTGGCCCGAATCACTTTCAACCCACTGGCCCAGCGCATGCGGGCCGGCCAAACCGGCCTCGGCTATCTTGTCGCGGCGATGTCAGATCGTCTTGATCCGTCGGCCTGACCCTTGCGGGCAGGGTGGACACAGCCCCGATCGGGTCAGCCTGCTCCTGCGGCATCGGACCATCCTGCCTATTATGGTTTGCTTTGCAGGGGAGCCCGGGCGCATGTGCATTTTGAGGGACTCTCATGATGTCAGCATTTGTTTTTGAATTGTTGGGCCCTCGAATTTTCATTTTTGCCAACCGCGGCCACCGAACGCATGTGATTTCATCATCATAAGTTGAAAATAAAGTAGCGGCGTGACCGCCAGCGCGCTTCCATCGCATTCGGGCAAGCGCGACACGCGGAAAAAACAAAAAAATGTTTGGCCAGCGTTGTAGAGCGCAACAAAAACACTTTCGGGCAAGCCCCGCGCGCATTGCGAGCATGATTAGTTGAATCTAAGACGGCAAGGACCCCCCCCGCTCAAAAGAACACGCGCACACGTTGAGGGGCCTCTATCCCATCTTGCGCATAAGGCGCGCGGGGCAAATTTCATGGCGTCTCGCTCCGCTACCAGAAAACGCGACGCGGCCACCTGGGAATGCAAACTCTTGCATGTCGGCGCCGCGCCGACCACCCAAGCCCCGGTCACGCCAGCCAAACGAGGGCCAACCGACCAATCAACCAACCAACCAACCAACTATTCAGCCAAACAGCAGGCACGCCAGCAAAGATAAGGCTTAATCAACGGGCCAACCAACCAACCAACCAACCAGCCATGGGCCAACGCAGGCGGACGGGGAGCGCATTCCATTAGTAATAAAAAGGCAAGGGTGGGCGAGAGGGAAGGCAGGGCGGCGACGATGGCGGCGGCGGCGAAAGCGGGAGGGGGGAGGAAGTAAGTTGGGAAAGCAAGTTAGGAGAGAACGGTCACCCAACCAGCCAGCCAGCCACCAGCCAACCCACCAATCCAACCAACGAGCCCACGCTTTCGGCCGAGACATCCTCGCAACAATGAGGGCGCGCAGGAGAAGGCGGAGGGCGTGCACTCATGATGACAATGGCCAAGTGAGGAGGAGAGGGGAGTCGCTGGGAGGATGAAGAGGACGACGACGGCGGCGACGGCGATGACAGCAACAGCGACGACGACAACAACGACGACGACGACGACGACGATGTCTTCCACAGCCAGCGGAGGTCAGGAGCGGCTGCGGGCACCACCTCCTCCTCATCCTCGTCCTCTGCCCCCTCGTTTCCGTAACCATTATGGCTCGAGATGTTGAGTTCCCCTGGGAGCAGAGAGGATACCGGTATTCCGCGGCTTGTTCCAACGAGTTACACCCCTGTCGGGGAGTTTGTGCTGTCATGGCCCACGCCTTCCTGGTGGCCTGGTTGCTCGCTTCTTCCTTTCGGCAGGGGCAAAGGCGCCTGGGCCGCGAGACGGGGAGAAACCATACTGGGCGCGCGTGTGACAGCCTAATGTCTGTCTCCTTCGCATTATCATCGCCGTCCTCGTCGCCACCGTCGTCGTTTTCATCGCTCGAACAGTCGCCGCCCAAAGTGCTGGACTGGCGCGGTGGAGGGGCTTGCTTCTGGCAGCTGGGCGCAATGCGAAACGCACTCGGCGAGGCGCACGCGGCGCTCTCTTCAGAAGACTCGCCCACTTCGTTTGGCTGTGCAACGCGAATCCCCGCGCAAACAGCGCGTGACATCGAAGCCTCGCTGTTAAAATGTGCGCTCGTGCGTTCGCGTGTTTCGCGCTGCGCGGTGCGAAACAAAACTCGCGCAGACAAGCGCACGCTCGCGTGCTCCGCGGCAACGAGCCGTTGGCGCCGCGGGCCATAAAACGAGCCACGCGTCGCGGGACCCAAGGGGAACCGCGCTGTCGGCGAGCGATGGTGCACGCAGAACTCAGGAAATCAAAACCGCCCCTCCGTCGCAAATCTGAAGTCGATCTTCGTTGTTCTACCATGTGGGCCGAGGTCGCAGACGGACGGCATCGCAAGACCGAGGCCGAAGACTAATACCGAGGCCAAAAACCAACTTGCATCGCAAGACACAACTGCAAAACCAAGGCCGAAGACCGACGCCCTGGGGCACTGGTCGAAGCCGGCAACCGCGCCTAACCCATCGGACAACCCACCCCGAATACCGACGTATATGCAGTAGTGAAGAACAAACGCACTTTCAAGTGCACACCAACAGCTACGAATCTGGAGCCACAGCTTAACCCAAACAAAATTCAAAACAACAAATGGACCCCAAAAACCTTCACACCAAAACGAAAATCGATTTCCGTTTTAATCGCTTTCCCTGCCCCTTCTGGGGCCAATCCTACAGACGACCCGGTTCTCTGACCCCCCGACAAACCCAAATCATCATCATCATCATCATCATCATCATCATCATCATCATCATCATCATCATCATCATCATCATCATCATCATCATCATCAATATCATCATCATCATCATCAACATCAACATCAACATCAACATCAGCATCAGCATCGTCATCATCAGTGCCAGCATCAGCATATCATCGTCGTCACCATCCTCGTCATCATCCCGAGAGGCAAGCGCAGCCATGCCCTGGCAGGACACGGCGGCGGCCGTGGCGAGCCAACCCTGCCGATGCGCTGACGGCGGGAAGGCAGGATCGCAGGGCGGCTCCTCGTCGAGCGAGTACTCCTCCTTGGACGGGCGGTGGTGTGGACGGAGAAACCGCGAGCGCGGCGTGGCATCACCACCACCATCCTCCTCATCACCAGCACCATCACCAGCACCATCACACCACTCCATGACCTGGGAATGCTGATCCGTCTGCTGCTGCTGCTCATCCTCCGTCTCATGCTCGTTCTCCTCTTCTCTGTTGTCAGGTCCATGGCAAGCATCATCCAGTTGATCCTCCTCGTGTGTTTCCTCATCGCGGGAGGGGAGGATGCCGGAAAGAGAGAAAGGGAAGGAGGAGCAGGGAGAGCAGGAGCACGAGAAGGAGGAGTCATCGAAGAGCAGGCAGCGGGAGCAGCAGGAGCAGGCCGCGCCAAGAGCGTCGTGCCCCGGGCGGGCCTGTGAGTCTGTTGATCCCCTCGGGCCCCCCTCCTCGCAATCCCCGTTTTGGGGGGAACGGTGAGGGAGGAGAGACAGCCGCAGCATCGATGGGCTGGCTTCAAGAGTCCCGGCCCCAAGGCCGCAGGCGCAGGCGGGCGGGGGAAGCACGCACGGCCTCTCCCGGCACAAGAGTGGGGCACGGCGGTGCTGCACGGCGGCCTGGCCCCGCGCGGCACGCACGCCGCAGAAAAACTGCCGCCCGGGCGAGCTCCGAGAATCTGTACATGCCGGCCGCCACGTCCGTGGTCGTCTCAGCCCGAGCTCACCCGCGCGGCGCGAGCCTTGCCCAAGGCAGGGTCTGGACGCGATCGCCCGAAGTCCTCCCGTCCGTGCCTGTGCCGCGCGGAAGGTGTGCCGTTGACACGGCGGTAGCAAAGACGAGGCCCCCAAGGCCTGCGCCCACGCGTCCGCTGGCCCTACGCCGACAGCAGGGGCTCCCGCGCCGCGCACGGCCGGAGCTTCCGGCCGGCGGCCACGAGCGCCCAGACGCAGCCCGCCCCGAGGGTCAGCGCCGCAAGGGTCACGGCGTCGGAGAGGCCCCAGGCGCAGCCCTCGTCAGCCCTGGCCTTGGGCTCTCTCGGCTCCTCCGTGAGCTCCGAGGTCAGGGCGCACATGCACATCTCCGTGAGGTCGCCACCCTGCAGCTCCCCGTACACCATGCAATTCGCGCAGCTCTCTGGGCAGCAGAGCTCCATCCCAGCAGTCTGCGCGGCACCTGGCCGCCCGCGGCACACGCTGCCCATTTCGCAACCCATCGCCTTCACCTGGGGCTTTGGCTGCTCCGTTGTCGTTGCTTCGAGCGCGCTGCAGACGCAGGTCGCCGTGAGCTCGTTGCCGCTCTGCGACGTGGAGGCGGAGCACTCCGCGCAGCCTTCTTGGCAGCAGACCGTAACGCCGTTGGACTGCGCCGCGTCCGGGCGCCCGCTGCAGACGTCTCCCTGGTCACAGCCGTGGACGAAGACCTTCTGCGGCTTCTCCGTCTTCATGGGCTCGAAGTGCATGGGCTTCATCGGCTTGAAGTGCATAGGCTGCATGGGTTTCATCGGCTTGAAATCCATGGGCTTCTCCTCACTGCTTTCCTGCATCTGCTGCTGGTGGCCACCGTCCGCGAGCGCGCTGCAGACGCAGGTCGCCGTGAGCTCGTTGCCGCTCTGCGACGTGGAGGCGGAGCACTCCGCGCAGCCTTCTTGGCAGCAGACCGTAACGCCGTTGGACTGCGCCGCGTCCGGGCGCCCGCTGCAGACGTCTCCTTGGTCGCAACCGTGGACGAAGACCTTCTGCGGCTTCTCCGTCTTCATGGGCTCGAAGTGCATCTTCTTGAAGTGCATGGGCTGCATCGGCTTGAAGTGCATCGGCCCCTCGCTCTCCGACTGCGCCTGCTGGCCGCCTCCTGCGCACAGCGACCCGAGCCCGGTGCACTGTGACCCTGGGCCGCACTGGCTGCCGATGCCGGAGCAGATGGAGTTCGCGCCACACGTGCTGCTGGAGCCGGAGCACTCGGAGCGGTCCCCACAGCGGGTGTCCATGCCCGAGCACCGCGCATCGTCGCCGCAGGTCTCCCCCATGCCCCAGCACTCCTGACTCAAGGCGTGAGGGTCGTCTAAATGATACCCCACCCCCACTGGGGCCACAGAAACTGAAAATAATTGGGTCATTGTTTTGGAAACCGAAATTGGCATCAGCTCTAGGCGCCCAAGGGGCCCCTTGAATGAGCCCTGGGAAAGACCCGACAACACCCAGCGCCCTCCTCCCGCCCTCCCCTGCCCTCCCTTTACCTTCTCTCCCTCCCTCGCTTGCCCCCACCTGCAACGTGTTGGGCTGTCTGTGGGCCCGCCTGGAATGGCGCCCCGAAAATGCCGGCCAGCGCGATATATTTATTGTGGCGCCGCGGGGGGAGGGGTAGAACTATGCCACGAAAAAGGCCTGATTATATACCCCCCACGCACGAATATAACCCACCCGCGGAAGGATAAGTTCGAAGGCGGCGCGGACGCTGGTCGTGGACTGCTCCGCCTGGAGAGCCCAGGCACTCCGAAATGTTCAGGAAGGACTGGGCAGAACGAAATATATGTCCTCGCATTACGAGATGCACTTGTCATGTGACGCGCGGGGGGAAATAATCGCATTTCGCTGTGTCAAGGCACAGGGAACCGAAATACGACTTGCAGAATGATAGAATCCACCCCGAAAACGTACATGCCCAGGGGTGGGCGTCATATCTCGGACCCGGAGGCGTGTCTATTCGGCGTCTGCTCATACCTGTCTGCGAGCGCACGAGCGAGACTTGATGGATAGGAGTACGTAGATTGCGCAGGGATTCTATGACGAATGTCCTGGCCAGAGGCAGCTGCGACGTAGCAGCACGCCGCGCAAAGGACGAGGGGCAGGGACCTTGTCGTCATGATGGGCCCTGACAGCTCGTGACTCGTCAGCGCTTGAGCCAAAACCGGCTTGAGCCAGAATATCTACGGAAACGGATGCCCCCAGTCTTGCTCCTATACTTCCCTGGTCACCCCTGACTATCCTGGGCATCGTTTCTGGATGGGCAGGTGGGGATACTTTTGGTTCGCAGGCACGCGAAGCGGGTCGGACACCGGGCAAGCAGGGGCAGGCCGGTTAGGATATTTTTGGGTCGCGGCCGCAAGCGAAGCCGCAGGCGGCGTCAGAAGTCGTCCCAGGCTACGGGCGAAACCTAATGAATCAGCGAGCGCCAGAGCTGCCGCCGAGGGACGTCGATTGGGATATTTTTTTTTATATTTTTCTTACAGCCGCAGGCGGAAGCGCCGGCGGCGAGCAGTCACGGTCGGGCTGCGGCCGCGACTAAATGCCCGGGCGCGCGCGGGGCCGCGGATCAGGCGGCAAAGCAGCGGCAACCCAGGGCGTCTGAGAGGCCAGGCGGTCGTGCAATCCCAAGGAGTCTGAAAGGTCAGTCACTTGAGGCGGTCGTGCAAGCTGCAACCCAGGGAGTCTGAGAATTCAGCCATCCGGGCGAGCCAGGCGCGGCCAAAATGGCGCGCAGTGCGTTCCAGGCCGTGATCGTGTCGAGACAACCGCGGGGTAGGGAACGATCTCCGTGCGGGAAAGTCAATCCAGGGAGTCTGACGGGTATGAGCAGACAGAAACTGGTGACGTCGTCCAGCAGGAGGTGATTCTGACAGCGCCAGCGAACCGTCGCAGCATCAGAAACGCATCCACGCAAGGGGAAGCCTAAGGCCGAGCAGGCAAAGGCAAGACCCAACCACTGCAGAGCGATGCGCCTGCGTTCAGAGGACCAGCGATCTAGTCTGGACGCAGCAGGGGTACAGTCGGTTGGGATACGCGAAGCGTCAAGCATCCAAGCCCAAACTTGCCCGGCTGTGTTGAAAAACACACACACACACACACACACACACAAAAAAAACAACTAATTCATTACCAATGATCCGCCACCGTGCCAATGGTTTTTTCCCAACCATCCTGTGGTGTTGGGTCCTCGTTTTGAAGAGACGGTGCCCCGCGTTCCCTCCTTCTCCTCCTCCCGCTGCCCCCTCCCTCCTCCCCCTCTTCCCTGCGTTTCACCCACCCAGTACAACGCTTCGTGGCTCCATAGGGAGCTCCACCGAAGGCCCCAGTGCCCGCGCCCGCATGCGTCACGCACACCCATTTCGGCACACCCCTCACACGTTTCGTGGCTCCATAGGGAGCTCCACCGAAGGCCCCAGTGCCCGCGCCCGCATGCGTCACCCACACCCATTTCGGCACACCCCTCACACGTTTCGTGGCTCCATAGGGAGCTCCACCGAAGGCCCCAGTGCCCGCGCCCGCATGCGTCACGCACAACACCGTTTCCCTCACACACGTTTCGTGGCCCCATCACCGTTGCCGGGGTTTCGTGTGCCCGCTCACCGAAGGCCCCAGTGCGCGCCCGCATGCGTCACCACACCCATTTCGGCACACCCCTCACACGTTTCGTGGCCCCATAGGGAGCTCCACCGAAGGCCCCAGTGCCCGCGCCCGCATGCGTCACCACACCCATTTCGGCACACCCCTCACACGTTTCGTGGCCCATAGGGAGCTCCACCGAAGGCCCCAGTGCCCGCGCCCGCATGCGTCACCCACACCCATTTCGGCACACCCCTCACACGTTTCGTGGCCCATAGGGAGCTCCACCGAAGGCCCCAGTGCCCGCGCCGCATGCGTCACCCACACCCATTTCGGCACACCCCTCACACGTTTCGTGGCTCCATAGGGAGCTCCGCCGAAGGCCCCAGTGCCCGCGCCCGCATGCGTCACGCACACCCAATTCGGCACACCCCTCACACGTTTCGTGGCTCCATAGGGAGCTCCACCGAAGGCCCCTGTGCCCGCGCCCGCATGCGTCACGCACACCCAATTCGGCACACCCCTCACACGTTTCGTGGCTCCATAGGGAGCTCCACCGAGGGCCCCAGTGCCCGCGCCCGCATGCGTCACGCACACCGATTTCGGCACACCCCTCACACGTTTCGTGGCCCCATAGGGCGCTCCACCGAAGGCCCAAGTGCCCGCGCCCGCATGCGTCACCCACACCCATTTCGGCACACCCCTCACACGTTTCGTGGCCCCATAGGGAGCTCCATCGAAGGTCCCAGTGCCCGCGCCCGCATGCGTCACTGGGGCACATCCCGGTACACCCCTCACACGCTTCGTGGCCCCATAGGGAGCTCCACCGAAGGCCCCAGTGGAGGCACTTACATGCGTCTCCGCCACCCATCCCGGCACACTCCCCGCATGTTTCGGGGCTCCATTGGGAGCTCCACTGGAGGCCCCAGTGGCGGCCCTCACATGCGTTTCCGCCACCCATGTCGGCACACCCCGCACGTGTTCCATGGCCCCATAGGGAGCTTCACCGAAAGCTCCAGTGGAACCCATCTCGGCACACCCCTCACACGTTCCGTGGTCCTATGGGGAGTTCCACTGAAGATGAAACCCACAACTGCGGTACTCACAACTGCATATGGTTGGGTTCTTCGCCAGGCTAATTTTGTGCACTGGTAGGAAGGGGTTGCCGAGATGTCAAGCACATCGCCACTCTCAACCGCTCAAGTGTCAGGCGAGAGGCCCGATTGCCACACGCTGTACTCTGATATCTGTCATCGGTGCGAAGCGACGAAGCGTTGCGGACGGCTCCCCACGAGAAGTAGTCGCATGTTCGCACCACGAGTCCCTCTCCATCGACATGCTTTGTATCCCATCGAAGCTAAATCCCACTAGCTCTCTGGTTATAGGAAGTTAAAGGGGTCGGCCATCCCTGCGCGACCCCTTCTGCCCTTCTGGAGTGAGGGTATCCCCCCCCGCCTCAACCCAGGGGTATGGCCGGGAAGGACCGCGAGGTGTCAGCGGGTCTGCTTGCGACCTAGATGGCACAAGGATGGCCCAAGATAGCCCTATGCAGTCAAGCTCCTGCCACAAGGAACGCTACATGAGTAATTCAGCCCCACGTTGGCCCGAAAAGCGCCCGGGCACACGAGGTGCGCTAGAGGACCAACCATGGAGGGACCTCAGGAGCAGCGAGCCCCTGTTCAATATTTCAACGCTTCAACTGAATGCGCCGACCCTGTCGGCATGTGTGAGGGGCTTGGCTGTTCGAATCGTCGTCTCCGTCAGTCCTCGTCTCCGTCGTCCCATTTCCCTGCACCCCTCCTCCTCAAGCCTGTCCGCGAGGGAACAGTCTAGCAATGCCGTAATGGAGTCGAAGGGAAGCCCCTTCCCTTTGATCCCTTCCCCGCGTCAGGGGGGGGGTCCACTGGGGGGGGGATCCTGGAGGGGTCCTGGGGGAGCTCGGGGAGGGTCCCGCGGGGGTCGCCACCCGGATACGTTTTCCCCCCCCCCGCCCCCCTGCCTTGCGGGCCTTCGGCCTCAGAAAATGCCAAGACAGGCCAAGCATGCCCCCAAGAGGCCGCCGAGACGGTCCAAGAAGGCCCCCAATCGCCAAACGATCGGTCCAAAACGCCTCCGCGCCCTCCAGACTGCCCCAGGAGGCCTCCAGGACGCCCGAAGACGCTTCCAAGAGCACTCCCGAGAGGGCCCCAAGAGGCCAACTTTATTGAGTTTTCAGGGGGTTCTGAAAGATTTGGGCGTTCTCGCCTTTTCCACTTCCCGCCGCTCCAAAACGGCGCCAGAGGCCCCCAAGATCTCCCCAAGAGGCCCCCACAGTAGCCCAAGAGGACCCCAAGACAACCCAAACCGCCTCCAAGACGGCCCCAGATGCTCCCAAGACGGCTCCAAGAGCGTGCCCAGACGGGGGACCCGAGCGGACATTTCGAGCCTTCGGCCCCAAGAGGCTCCCGTCCCAGGAAGCCCCAAGAGGTTCCCCAGAGGCTCCAAGCGGCCCTCAAGAGGTCCCCAGGAAGCCCTCAGAGGTCCCCAAGAGGTTCCCAAGAGGCCCCCGAGAGACTTCCGAAGAGACCCCAAGAACCATCCCTGAGGACTCTGGCCCACGTCAACGTCGTCGTCGTCGTTGCCGCCGCCGCCGCCTCCATTGTCGTCGTCGTCGTCGTCGTCGTCTCCCTTCAGGGTCGGCGGCACCGGCCGTGAGGCCTTGGCAATAGCATCCAACCCAAACCCCCGACGTCGTGATTTGTTCACGACGTCGACCCCGAAAGGTCTGGACCACTTCCCTGGGACCGGTTCTTCATCCTGAATAACTTGTCTGACGGCCCGGAGGCCCGGCAAAGGCACCCGGAGGCCGACCATGGCGAAAGACCTCCCGTCGTGTTCTTTTGCTTGCTTCAAAACGCGAGGGGGTCTGGGAAGGCGGCGCAATACCATCGTGTCGGCGGCGAGCGATCTTGCTTTGCCCCTGCGCGCGAGTGGCCGGAAGGCAAGGCGGCGCGCGGGGAGGGCGCGCGGGGATGGGCGCGCGGGGCGCGAACGAGGCAGCGCGGCGCTCCATGGCGCTGCACGCCTCACTCTTGCCCGCACTTGCGGGGGGCTGCGTACTCCAGCGTGGTTCAAGATAGCCTCCAGACCCAGACATGATCTCGTCGTGGAAAAAAAACGGTTGCTTCAAAAACAAAACACAATCCAGCCTCGGGGGGGGCATCGTCGGGCCTCGGGACCGTGAAAAAACGACTCACGAGGAAAAACCGGTCCTGGGGAACGGGTCGGGACTTCCTGGGACCCCGTACTGAAAAGATCAGGACGTCGCATGTCTGAGTCTGGGAGGGCAGGTCGGCCCAGCGGAGGCGGGCCACGGCCGGGGGAAGGAGGAGGAGGATGATGATGATGATGATGAGGAGGAGGAGGAGGAGGAGGAGGAGGAACCCAGGAGGAGGAGGAGAAGGAGGAGGAGGAGGAGGAGGAGGAGGGCGTCGGATCCCCTCTGGCCCTGCGCGCTGCAGGGGCAGGGACAAGAGCGGGAGGAGGAGGAGGAGGAGGAGGAGGAGGAGGAGGAGCAGGAGGAGGAGGAGGACGATAAGGATCAGGCTACTGGCGAACGCCTGCTCCTCGTGCGACGCCAGAGCGCGGCTGGGCTGCTCTGCAAGCAGCGCCCGGCCTCCCTGAGCCTGCTGAACATCCGAGCGGGCGCGCGGGGATGGGGGAGGCTCATATGTGGCGGGAGAAAGGGGTGGCTTACTCGAACTTCTGGACGGTTCTTGAGCTTACCGGGGAGACTCTCTAGGGGCGCGGGCCTCAGCTCCAAGGGGAATTTGGCTCCAGGGGGGGGCGTGCCGCCTGGGCGTCGCCGGTGCATCTCCGACAGCCCCAAATTCACAATGAGCAGCTCGTGGGTAGAACGAGGCATGTCACGCCGACCCATTGGCAAGTGTTGGTTGAATGCCCCAAGAAGACGGAAACAGACAAGATAGGAGGAGAAGGGGGAGGAGAAGGATCCGGCTTCAGAGGACATCTGAATACGGGGATGAGGAAGAGGCGCAAAGAGACTCCCCCACCCTCAGCCCAGCACCTGCCCCTATGGTACAGGCGGGCTCAACAAATTATTGTATTGCCACCCGTCGTCATCACCAGAAGTACCACCATCTGTATCACCATTACCACCACCATTACCTATCGGAGGTGAGGGGGTGAGATCGAAGTGGAACGGAGAGCCCCCCTACCGGGAAATCGGTTTCGGTTTCGTGTTCGTGCGTGCCGTGCGTGCGGGCGAGGCGAAGCTAAGTGGGCGGGCGAGAAGAAAGTCTCCTCCGGCTGAGGCGCGGCCGGACCAAATGATTCCTTTCCGGGGGCCGGTGCCCCGCGGTGTCCCGCCGGTGTCCCGCCTCCGGCTGAGGCGCGGCCGGACCAAATGATTCCTTTCGGGGGGCCGGTGGCCCGCGGTGTCCCGCCGGTGTCCCGCCGGTGTCCCGTCGGTGTCTCCCCAAGGCACTGCTTTTGGAAATTCCCCACAATCAAAATCAATTTGTAAATGGGTTACAAGTTGAATTCCTTTGTGGGGAATTGCAAATTAAATTTGACTGTGGGCCTTTTCAAATTGATTTTAATGCCGGAGATTTACAACTTGAATTTGAGTGTAGGGCTTTCCAAATTGATTTGAATTGTAGGGAATTGCAGGGTCTTGCCGTGCGGCCGCGGAGGCTTGACCAGTGAAAAATATGGAAAACCAAAGAAAACTTGTGCTTTCACATGGAAAAATAAGAAAACGCAAGGAAAACCTGTAACTGTCAGCGTTTTCTTTGGTTTCACAAGTAAAAATGACGACAGCCACAGGTTTTCCGTACCTTTTCCTATAGTTCCCAATGAAAACATATGTTTTTTATGTTTTTTTTTTAATGTTTTTCCTGTTTTGCCTATTTTCCTGGTAAGCTCCCGCGGCCCCAAGGCGCTGCCTCTGGAAATCCCCAGCATCAGAATAAATGTGTAAATGGCTTACACATTGATTATGATTGTCGATGCTTCTGGAAATCGTGTAGAAGCAAGAACAATTTCAAAATAGACTTTACATTGATTTTGCTTGTGGGCAACTCAATGTGATAATTTTTGTTGGAATCAAACAAACATCTGGTTGTGATCGCACGAACGGAGGGTCCTACGGCCCTCCCCCTCCCCCCCGTGCCCCCCTCCCTAATTATTCCGACCGACCGACTGTGCCCCCCCTCCCCCTGCCCGACCGTGCCCCCTCGTGTTCCTCCTGTCCCCCCCGTGCCCTTCCCCCCCTTCCTGCTTATTCCGACCGATCGACCGTGCCCCCCCCCCTTTTGTTCCGCTCAACCGACCGCGCCCCCCCCTGCCCGACCGTGGCCCTCAGCGTTCCCCTTCCCCCGTGGATTCCGACCGACCGAACGTGCCCCTCCCTGCACGACCGCGGCCCCCCGTGGCACCCCCATTCCCCCCGTGCCCCCCCCCCCTCCCTCTGCTTATTCCAACCGACCGACCGTGCTTCCCCCCCCTGCCCGACCGCTGCCCCCCGCGCCCTCTCCTTCTCCCATCGCCCCCCCCCCCCCCCTCTCCATCTGCTTATTCCGACCGACCGATCGTGACACCCCCCCTCCCCTCCCTGCCCAACCAGTGGCCCCCCCGCGCCCCCCTCTTCTCTGTCCGACCGACCGACCGCGGCGCCAAGTTACACCATGGTCCCGACGACCTCACAGTGACGCAACAATTTCTTCACACCAGGGCTCCCAAGAGCGAACAATCGTTCAATCGCTTACCAAGCATGTCTCATGTTTGTCTCTCGGAACCCTTTCGGAAGGTTTCTCGAAGGCCTCTTGGGGCGTCTTGGGGCATCTTGGGCCGTCTGGGGGCCATCTTGGGCGTTTTGGACCGATCGTTCGACGACTCGGGACCCTTTTTCCAACGTCTTGGGAGCCTCTGAAAGCCCTCTTGGCCCGTCTCCAGGCTTTCGCGGCGTCCCGGAAGCCCACGCGCCACACCCCGGGCCCGCGCAAAGGCGCGCAAGAGCGCCTATGAAAACAAGTGTCCGGGCCCTTGAGAACCTTACAACCCCCCTGCCTCTCAGAGCTGCATGAGCCTTGGAGCGCTCCACAGTGCTGAAGGCACGGCGGCGGGTTTTGGCTACGCATACCATCGCGTCCCCCTCTTGGGACCTAACGTCTCGCTCCATACAAGGGGCCTGACGCCGTTGAAGCCTCGCAAACCTCTCCCGTCATAATAAGATCGCCTTCAGATCGAACCTGGCGCTGCGTCCACACAGCCATGATGCTAGTCGCCGCCTCCCCATTATGGTCTCTCGCCAGCGTGTCACAGCACTCGCGCGCTTCCCAGAAACTACCACAAATTGGCGCCATCTCCATCTCCCACTGTCCCACATCCGTGATTGTATGATCCTTGGCACGCGTGCCTATTGTGCCTGAGCGACAGGAGCCAAGATCCGACGAGGAACGACAAAACACCGCGCGAACCTCTGCCAAAACACTCTGCAAATTGATGGATGCCACTGCAGGTTTCTAGCATAAGCGCTGGTCGACAAAAAACAGACTGCAGAAACCTCTCCATGACTTTGGCCAGCTGCGCTTGGAAATGCGCTCCCATATACATAGTTGACTCATATTCAACTGTTTTTTATGTCTACGGGCGTTATGAAATGCTCCCTCCACGCTAACGGCCACTCCCCCGTCTTCTTACTCGCTCTGCATGCCCTGCAGGGAGGCGAGGGTACTCCAGTGTCTCCGACATGTGCGACAGGCGGGTGGTTTTTGCCTGCGCGTGCGGCGTCGCTATATGAAGGTTTGAGCTGGCGCCGAACCTAGTTTTGCAGGGTTTAGTGAGGGCAGCGCGGCTGCTGTAAACTTCTCCCCTGCCATGTGTGTTCCTGGCCCTCACAAGCCTTCGTGTATGAGTGTTGACGGTTTCCTCCTGAAGGCGTGGGGCCTTGCTGCGGCGGGGGTGTCCCCCGGTGACGCACGGATAGAGAGTGGTGATGGCATGCCGTTCGTTTCAAGGCTTGAGCAGGTCAGCGTGCCGCTGGGACGGCTGTGAGGTTAAACTCCGTCGCCAGGAGAAGTCCGCGCTACTGTGGCATTGCGGGAAAATGTCTTATTAGAGGCCGCGTTGCCTAGTGCAGTGAGGTTGCGCTTCGTTGCGGGCGTGCGCCCTGAATGGCTTACGGACCAGGCGACATGTACCCTCCTATTCCTTGAATTTTTCATCCTGGCTATCATTCCTCATCCAGAATACATTTCCTCTTCCCCATCATCACCACCATCTTCACCGTTGCCACAATCACCATCACCACCATCCCTCCCCGTCCTCGCCACCATCACTGACACGCTCACCATCGCCAAAACCACCAACGTCATCAACATCATCACCACCACCATCTTATTCATTACCGTCCTCCTCACCGTCACGATGACAAACAGCATCATCACCATCATGAACATCATCCCCATCCCGCCCTCCTCGTGACCTTCATCATCCATATGATTGTCATTCGCATGACCGCCATGACCGCAACTTGTCCTCATCAACGCCGTCACCACGGTCCGCCATCTGATGCCGCTCCTCACCCGGTGGCGGCAGCGGCACGGCGGGACGCGGCCCGGTCCGTCCTCGCGGAGGAGGCCTGAAGGGCGGGCGCGTCCCGTGGACACGCGACGAGAGGTAGCAGCTCGGAGTCCTCCTCCTCCGCGCCGTCCCTCTCCTCCCCCATTTCTCCTGCTCCTTCTGCACCTCTAGCGTTCGGTCTCCTCTTCTTCCTCCTCCTCCTCCTCCGCCTCCTCTTCTGGCAGCGCCCGCATCCCGCAACGATCATGATCGAAGAAGGTATACACACAGAGAAGAACTGTGGCTAGCAGGGGTGTTTCGCCCCCACCCTGGTCTCGCCGCACTCGTCGCCGGTTCCTTGATGGGCCAAGGTTTGGAAATATGGTGGCCCTTAGGCTGCGGGAACCTTGCCTGCAGCTAGGACTGTGCTATGGGTTTTGAAGATTTTGTCACAGGGCCTCGGGGTCCCCGAACCAAAGATCCCGCACATTTTTCCAGAAAGCAGTGCCGACCATGTTCTCGAGGGATCAGCATTGACCTTGAGTATTCCCCCACCGCCATTCTTCTCTCGTGCCAGATATACCTGGGTCGGTCATCGACCCCCGCACGCCCGCGCTAGAAATAAACGCGGGTTGCCGTAATGCAAAGAAAGGAGCCGCTGCCTTCCTCTACTGGATCCTAGATGCCCTGCACTGCTCGTTTTCTCCTACGCGACTCGTGATCAAATCCTGGGTTGACGATTGATCTTCGGGCTGAATGGCCAAGGAACATCGCCGTCGATTGTTTAACTTACGCTGCTGATTCAATTCGCGGGCTACCTGCGACGCTGCGGGTGGGCCATGTCCGAGAAGTCTTCAGTCATCGCCTCTAGCATTAGGTCGGGCCTGTCCCCCTGCAGGGGGATTTTGGACGAAAAAAGCAAATCGTCCAAAAATACTCTAAAATACTCAAAAATGGTAAAACAAATCGTCCCCATACTATGTTTTGCCTACTTTTGAATATTCCCCCTGTAGAGGGACAGGCCCGACTTAACTATAGCACAAGCCTCGCGAATGAGATCGCCGTCACCGTCCGCGCTGCTGGCCTGAGCGTCGAGGACGAAAGGGCCGCGGCGCCTCTCTTGGAATCGAGAGGAGGCCCGAGGCGGCTTCAGAAGCCGACCAGACGGAGAGCAAGGAAGGAGTTTGCCGGCTGGCAGGTCGGCAAGCTTCAGATGGCACGCAGCGCCGAGGGATGCCCAAGGGCTGAAGCTGCGCACAGGGTCGCCACCACAGGCAGCATGCCTCGGACTGCCTGTAGGACGAAGGTGGCCCCTCCATCCCCACAGCCAATGCAGGAGCTCAGGCGCTCACCGGGGAAGTTCGTGACCTCCCGGGCCAGGGATAAATTATCTCACCACTGCCTTGCACCTGGGACTACGGAGACCAGGGCCCCGCCATCTCGCGCCCACTTGGCATCATCATTTTGCGGCTCCTCACGTCTTCCTCCAAGTAGTTGCGTCGCAGAGCCGCTAAGGCTTGACTTTGACCGTCGACGGCCTCGAGGAGGCCAAGCCTAGCAAACGATGGACAAAAATACAAGTGGCGTGAAGGCGGGAACGACCTTCATGCTTCAATCTGCGGGGAGGAAGCTGGTAGGCCCCTGGGAACCCACCCCTGCAAAGCGAGATACATGGTCACGGGTGGGTTCTTCGATGGCGATCCCGATTGGGAGCCTACCCTGGAAGTTTTTGAGAAGACCTTGAGGCTGTCGTGTTGGAAGGTCGCTGCCAAGCATTATGACGGCAAGCGTCTTGAGCAAGGCGCATAGAAGCTCTGTGAGCGATGGCCGAGAGAGGCACAAACAAGTTTAGCGCAGTCCGGTGCACTGTCATGGCGTCAGGAGTTTGGCCGCGTGATCGACTGTTCCAAGCATAGGTGAAGGTGGAGAGCATCCACATCCTCTCCCCAGAGGCTTGCGGGGTGAAGGGGGGTTCTGGCTGGCGGAGGACGGTTCAGGGGACCGATCTCAGGGCATCCGATCCTGAGGAGGACCACCTGGGCTGTTGATTCGGTTGACGAGGGGGCGACCCTATAGAGCCAGGTTCCCAAGTCGAGAAGTCGGGGGGGTTCGGCGGAGTCATCCCAGGCAGTAGACAGTAGACGGGGCACCAATCGAGCGGAGATGTTTGCACTTCAGGAGGCCACCTTGGCCACGGACAGGAGACTTGACATACGTTGCTGACAGTGCCTATGTTCAGCGAGTGCTCTTCCGGTTGCGAACAAAGGCGAAGTGCAAGCCAAAGACCAACAGGGATCTTTGGAACCAGGTTCGGACACTTTCCCAGGAGAGAGATCTCGATCTCATTAAAAAAGGTCGCGAATCATGTGTTCTCTGAGGATTTTGAACGCGCATCACCTGGCCTGAAAGCGTTTTTCCTGCTTACTACCCTCGCTGATCAACTTGCTGAGTAGTGAGCATGTCCCAGGAGCCCAAGTCCCGCCAGGCTTCTCGGAGACTCTGCGGGAGACTCTGCGGGGGCTGGAGCTCGAGTCTAAAGGTATACAAAGAGGGCTGGCCGCCATGTTGGCCGAGGTGCCAGCGAGCCGCGCAGACAGAGAAGCGCAAGTGGCATCGGGCTCGGTGAAGCCGAAGCTCGACCTGCCGCGTGCCCCATTTGAGACCCTGCACCTTCCTGGCCTGGCCGAAGGATCCAGTCGTCACCGTCGTTGGCACCGGCATGCGTGTGGTACAGAGCCAGCAAGGAGGTCCGAGGGTGCTATAATCGAGTGAGTCACGAGACCCTGTGCACCTCCAGCCCTCCCCAACCCCGGCTGTCAGGCCCCGCGGGGGGTAGGGCCTGTGCGCGGGGGCACCTCTGCGCACCCGTTGCACTCGATGAGGTGGTGAGAGGTGGGGCTGGGGCTTCGCAAGAAGCTCACTCTTGCGAGCACTAGGGGGCCACGTGCGAACCCTACCCCCTACCCCCCACGATTCCTGAGGAGGAGGGTGGGGTTCACTTCGTTCGGGAGCTCCCGAGCGAAGTGAACCCCAACCTCCCCCTCAGAAATCGCGGGGGGTAGGGGCAGGGTTCGCATGTGGCCCCCTACTGCTCCAAATGCGATGGCCTCGCCACGAACCACTACAGACGGAGCGGGAGACTTGTGCAGAAGTGCCTGGCCCCAACCAGCCCTGGGCTCGAGTACGAGCGCTCGAGGCGGGTCGAGCACCTGGCCACACCGAGATTGCCAAGGAAGTGAATCTGCTCAAGCGAGTGTGAGGAGCATCGCGCAGCGCATCGTCGAATCTAGCAGAATCTCCTCCTCCTCCTCCTCCTCGCTCCCTCCCTCCCTCCTCCCTCCCTCCCTCCCTCCCTCCCTCCCATCATGCCCATCCATCACCCCTCCTCCCCTCTTTCCCTCCTCGTCCACATGCCCGTCCTCCCCCAACGCTTCGACAGCTTGACAGGCAGCGCGGCTTCGACAACAAACTAGGAAAAACACAATCTGCATGGAATCAACACTGCGCCGGAAAAGCGCCGAGAATCGCGAGCGTTGGCAAGCCGGGGTCACAGGCATGGCCAGCGTCATTTTGACTGGAATTCAGATTGGTGCATGTCCCCCTCTTCGTGCCTCCTCCTCCGTCCTCCTCCTCCTCCTCCTCCTCCATCTCCTCGTGCCCTTTACCCGCCTCTGCCCCCTCCTCGTCCCGCTCTTTCTCCCTCCTCTTCTCCTTACCACTCCCCCCCATCCATCCTCCCACTGCTCCCATCACTCCCCCTCCCAATTCCCCTTCCCTCCCATCCTCCTCTCCGCCACCATCACTATCATGATCATCGTCCCCATCATCGCATCGTCTTCCCCCACCCGTCCTCCATTCCCACAATCATCTCCCTCACCTTCGCCTTTATCACCCCTCGTCCTCGAAGTTCGTTCCGCATCCCCCTTCTCCTAATTACCCGTCCGCCCTCCTGCACACATTGCGGACACGGTAAGAAGGCGTTTCAGAAACAGGGGCGGGGTGGGACGCGGGATGGGGGTTGGGTGGTGAAATGAGGGGAGGAGGGGGACATGAACGTGAGGCATGCAGAAAACGGAGGAGAGGGAGTGCGGACCAGGAGGAACAAGCGTGGGATGGGAGGATCTGGGAGCAGAGAGCAGAGGAGGGGGGGCATGATGATGTGAGAGGAAGCCGAGGAGCAATCAGGAGCCGCAGGTGGGCCCATGTCGCTGCCGTGGGCGCTGCCCGCGCCTGCGTACATGAGGCTCTGGCTGCAGCTCAGGGAGCATGTGCCACCTGGCTCTTCCTCCTCCCCCTCCCCCTCCTCCTCCTCATCCTCCTCCTCCTCCTCCTCCTGCTCCTTTGCCCTCCTCACTCTTTCTCCTCATTCCCCTACGCCCCGCCCTCCTCCTCTTCCTCCTCCTCCTCCTCCTCCTCCTCCTCCTCCTCCTCCACTCCTTCTCTTAACGAGCCAATTCTCCCTGCCGCACCCCAGAGCCAGTTTTTAGGGCGGGCCAGGCGTTTCGCCTGAGACTTCCTCACCAGTTCTGACTCTGGAGCTTAAGAATTGGCAACAGCTTCACACATGGAGGGCGGGTAGTTTTCAAAAACGTGGCTCTGGCGAGTGGTTGTCAAAATGAGACTCTCGCCTAGCCCCGCGCACATTCGGGTTAACAATTTGCAAAGGGTTTCACGGATTCAGGGCGGGTGGTTTTCAACACGTGGCTCTCGCCTTAGCGCCGCGCACATTCGTTTCAACATATGCAAGAGTTTCACGGATTGAGAGAGGTTCCTTTTCAAAATGCGGCTCTCGCCTTAGCGCCGCGCGCACTCGTCTTAAACATTTGCAAGAATTTCACGGGTTCCCATGATCAACGTACCAGAAACTGTGTTTTGGAAGGGCTCAAGCTTATGAGGGTGCACAAATTATGTTGGAGAGAGCGCGCGCGCGGAACTCGCAAAGGGGGGGGTCCCCCCTTAGCTACCCCCCCCCTTGGGCCGCCCTCTGCTGGAAGCTACCCCCCCCTCCCCCCCTTTTGCCGCTCCAGAACCTACCCCACCCTCCCCCCCTTTCCAAAAGGGAGGGGGGGCTTACCTGGGTTCGGGGGCGAATCCCCCCCTGCGATTTCATAAGTTTCGGTTTGCTGTTCCTTTTTCGTTTTTGGGGGTTTGTCATTCGCTTTCTTCCTTTGGAGGGTGGGGCTCTGTCTGAATCGTTTCCGTTTGGACTTCCTGTATTCTCGTGCGTCGGTGGCGCATGGCCAGGGATGCGCCTGGGGCTTCGGGCGGAAGGGTGGGGCACCATTGTGGAAGGGTGGGGGGCGCCCGTTGGTCACGATTTCGATTGTGCGACCCCTCGCGCAATCAGATTCGTGACTAGGGGAAGAGGTTTGCAACCACCTGAAGGGGGGGGCAACCCAAAACAATCATTCCCAACCATCCTGTGGTGTTGGGTCCTCGTTTTGAAGAGACAGCGCCCCGCGTCCCACCTCCTCTCCTCCTCCTCCCCCTCCTCGCCCTCCTCCCTCCTCCCCCTCCTTGCCTCTGCTCTCGGCACACCCCTCACACGTTTCGTGGCCCCATAGGGAGCTCCACCGAAGGTCCCAGTGGCACAGCCCGCATGCGGTTCCCCCATCCAGGGCAGCGATTCGTGGCCTCATAGGGAGCTCCACCGAAGGTTCCGGTGGCACAGCCCGCATGCGGTTCCCCCACCCAGGGCAGCGCTTCGTGGCCCCATAGGGAGCCCCACCGAAGGTCCCAGTGGCACAGCCCGCACGCGGTTCCCCCACCCAGGGCAGCGTTTCGTGGCCCCATAGAGAGCTCCACCGAAGGTCCCAGTGGCACAGCCCGCATGCAGTTCCCCCACCCAGGGCAGCGTTTCGTGGCCCCATAGGGAGCTCCACCGAAGGTCCCAGTGGCACAGCCCGCATGCGGTTCCCCCACCCAGGGCAGCGTTTCGGTTAGGGAGGCAGCGTTTCGTAGCCCCATAGGGAGCTCCACCGAAGGCCCCAGTGGCACAGCCCGCATGCGGTTCCCCCGCCCAGGGCAGCGCTTCGTGGCCCCATAGGGAGCTCCAC
>CAUYUJ010015074.1:40000-42500 GCA_963575745.1 Prorocentrum cordatum
AGCGCTTCGTGGCCCCATAGGGAGCTCCACAGAATGCCCCAGTGGGGGTGTCCGCATGCGGTTCCCCCACCCAGGGCAACGTTCCGTGGCTCCATAGGGAGCTCCACCGAGGGCCCCAGTGGGGGTGTCCGCATGCGGTTCCCCCACCCAGGGCAGCGCTTCGTGGCCCCATGGGTAGCTCCACCGAAGGCCACATTGGGAGTGTCCGCGCGCGGTTCCCCCACCCAGGGCAGCGTTTTGTGGCCCCATAGGGAGCTCCACCGAAGGCCCCAATGGGGGTGTCCGCATGCGGTTCCCCCACCCAGGGCAGCGTTTCGTGGCCCTATAGGGAGCCCCACCGAAGGCCCCAATGGGGGTGTTCGCATGCGTTCCCCCTACCCAGAGGTCGCGCCAACGAAAACGAGATTCATCAGAGTGAGGGGGCCGAACGGTCATTCACTGTCCCTGGGTGCGTGGCTGAAGTGGAATTCCGCGGTGCGGATTCTCGTTGTTGTTGTTGTTGTTGCTGTTGTTGATGTTGTTGTTGTTGTTGTTGTTGTGGTTGTTGTTGTTGGTGGTGTTGTTGTTGTTGCTGTTGTTGTTGTTGGTGTTGTTGTTGTGTGATGTGTGTTGTTTGTTGTTGGTTGTTTGTTGTTTGGTGTTTGTTGTTGTTGTTTGTTGTTTGTTGTTTGTTGTTTGTTGGTTGTTGTTTGTTGGCGTTGTTGTTGTTGTTGTTGTTGTGTTTGTTGTTGTTGTTGTTGTTGTTATTGTTGTTGTTGTTGTTGTTGTTGTTATTGGTGTTATGGTTTGTTGATTGTTGTTTGTTGTTTGTTGCTTGTTGTTTGTTGTTTGGTGTTGTTGTTGTTGTTGTTGTTGTTGTTTTTGTTTTTGTTGTTGAATATTATTACTTCTAAAGAATAATTATTGTTGGGCCCCCTGGTGCACGCCCCCCCCGCCGCGCCTAGGCCGCAGCCACGTTTTCATCATTTTCGTGAGGAAGCCTCAGGCAAAACGATGTGTACCAGATCCGGTTGTTTTGTTGACGCCCGCTTTCCCTTGCAAAAAATAAGCTAAAGTGGACATTTCTTGTTCTAACATATCCAAACTTCAAGAATCCCTTGCAAAAAAAAGGTAAAGTGGACATTCGCGCGCGCAAGACGAAATCCTTCCAAAACCTTAGTTTTCGTAGCGATTTTAACATAAAAACATCAAAAAACCAATGGTTTTTTCAAAAAAAAAAAAAATGTCAAAATTTCATCCCGCGCGCTCTTGCGGATTCGTAGGAAACCCAACACTTTTTAAACATTTCTGTCAAACGGGCTTTTGCGAGCAATTTTTTCGAACTTCTGCAACAACGGTTGCGCACCTGCCAGGGCCATCATCCCTGTCAAATAATACCATGCGGGACACATTCGTTTTTTCTTCGCGCGCGCACGCCGTCGTCGTCGGCCGCGGGGCCCTGAATAGTAGCCACGGTCGTCCGCATGCCACGAAGTGAAGTGTCCGAACGTCATAGGGCGGGAAGCTGGGTGTGGGTGGTGGCGAAGAGTCGTTTGGAAATTTGGTAGAGCTTGAACCGGCCCCCCCACAAAGTGGGGGTATTGCCCGCCTCCTATGAAAACCCTGGCACTGGTGAGAACGGAGTGTCCCCACGTGCTAGTAATTGTTGTTGTTGTTGTTGTTGTTGTTGTTGTTGTTGTTGTTGTTGTTGTTGTTGTTGTTGTTGTTGTTTGTTGTCGTCGTCCCACCCGCAACCCGCCCCGCGACCCACCCGCGACCCACCCCGCGACCCCCCCGCGACCCACCCGCGACCCACCCGCGACCCACCCGCGACCCACCCCGCGACCCACCCCGCGACCCACCCCGCGACCCACCCCGCGACCCACCCGCGACCCACCCGCGACCCACCCGCGACCTACCCCGCGACCCACCCGCGACCCACCTTCGACCCAAACCACGTTCAAGGTACAAACCACAATTTTCGGCGCCTGCGGCGGGCTTTTTTGCATTCCTTTCACGCGGAGAACCCGCGCCCCACCCGCGACCACGTTCAGGGTACAAACCATATTTTTCGGCGCCTGCGGCGGGCATCTTTTGCATTCGTTCCCGGTGGAGAACCCGCGGCCCACCCGCGACCCAAACCTCGTTCAGTGTATACAAACCATTTTTTCCCAACCATCCTGTGGTGTTGGGTCCTCGTTTTGAAGAGACAGCGCCCCGCGTTCACTCCTTCCTTCCTCCCTTCCTCCCTCTGCCCCCTCTCCCTCCCCCCCCCCCGCGTCAGCCACACCCATTTTCGGCACACCCCTCACACGTTTCGTGGCCCCATAGGGAGCCCCACCGAGGGGCCCCAGTGGCTGCGCCCGCATGCGGCACCCCCACACCCATTTCGGCACACCCCTCACACGTTTCGTGACCCCATAGGGAGCTCCACCGAGGGCCCCATGGCTGCTTCCGCATGGGCCACCGCACCCTGCGTCCACGTTTCATAGGGAGCTCCCCGAAGGCCCCAGTGGCTGCG
>CAUYUJ010015074.1:47500-145836 GCA_963575745.1 Prorocentrum cordatum
AAACCAAAATCAGAGCAAACGAGACCACGACCCAGGGGCCGAGAAAACGCGAATGTCGGTCCTAGAAAACGAGACTACGACCCAGGGGCCGAGAAAACGATTAAACGATAAAAGGAATCAGTGCCCGAGAAAACGAGACTACGAATCAGGGGCCGAGAAAACGAGGCAACGAGAAAACAAACCGGCGTCCGAGAAAACGAAAACACGAACCAGGGGCCGAGAAAACAAGACCACGAGAGAACTAACCAGGGTCCGAGAAAACTGGGCCACGACCCAGGCGCCGAGAAAACAAGAAACGAGAACACGAACCAAGGTCAGAGAAAACGAGACCACGACCCCAGGGGCAGAGAAAACGAGAAAACGAACCAGGGTCAGAAAAAACGAGTCCACGACCCAGGAGCAGGAAAACAAGAAAACGAACCGTGGCTCGAGAAAACCAAACCACGACCCAGGGGCAGAGAAAACGAGAAGGGACCACGACCCAGGAGCCGAGAAAACGAAGAAAACGAGAAAATGACACGGGTCCGAAAAAACGAGACCACGACCAAGGGGCAGAGAGAATGCGAAAACGATAAAACAAACCAGGGTTCGAGAAAACTAGACCACGACCCAGGGGCCGAGAAAACAAGAAAACGAAGAAAACGAACCGGGGTCCGAGTTAACAAGACCACGACCCAGGGGACGATAAAATAAGAAAACAAGACAACGAATCAGGGTCAGAGAAAACGAAACCACGACCCAGGGGCCGAGATCACCAGAAGACGCTTGGTTCGAGAAAACGAGACCACGACCCAGGAGCCGAGAAAACGAAGAAACGAGAGAACGAAGCAGGGTCAGAGAAAACGAGACCACCACCCGGGGGCCGAGACAACGAGAAAACGAGAAAACAAACCAGCGTCCGAGAAAACAAAACCACGACCCAGGGGCCGAGAAAACGAGAAAACGCAGCAGGGTCCGACGACCCAGGCGCCGAGAAAACGAGAAACAGAGAACGCGAACCAGGGTCAGAGAAAACGAGACCGCGACCCACGAGCCGAAAACACGAGAAAACAACAAAACTAACCAGGGGCCGAGAAAATGAGAACACAATGAACAAAAGGAATCAGAGCCTGAGAAAACGAGACTACGGACCAGGGGCCGAGAAAACAAGAAAACAAGAAAACGAACCAGGGGTCGACGTTATTGTCCAATCCGTTCTCTAGCGCTGCGGTGCGCACCTGTCGTCAGGGATCCCGCCATTTTGCCAGAGCCCCGGAAGGGAGGGGGGGGAGGTAGCTTCGGAAAACCACCCCCCTTTGCACATGAGGGGGGGTAGCTTGAAGCCGCCCCCCCCTGTGTCCAGACCAAAAGGGGAAGGAGGGGGGGTAGCTTCCGAAGCCCCCCTCCCTTTGAAAGGGAGGCCCGGGCTCACCTTCTGCTCCGGAAAAGGGAGGGAAGGGGGGGATAGCTTCGAAGCCCCCCCCCCCCCTTTAGCCAGGGCCCCCCTAGCTTAGAACCCCTTACAGAAGGGAGGGGGGGGTAGCTTAAAGCTGGGTCCCCCCTTCTAGTATTCAGTTCCGTACGGGCGCGCTCTTACTCATGTTGATTCGCGGTGTTCAAGTTCCAGTACCGGCTGTCTGGCATCAGGATCGTCGAGACGCTACAGTCGGCTTGATCCGTGGCGTTGGAATCCTGGGATTCATGTTTGGCATGCTTCAAGACCCTCATATAGATGTCTTCCAACGAGGGAGTTCCCTCGGTAAGCATGAACCGTTGTAGGGGCCTATGGAGAGGGAGCTTGGAGGGAGGGTTCATTCCAACATCGTTGATGCCTCTTAGGTTTATACTGGTCCTCCTCCTCCTCCTCATCCTCCTCCTCCTCCCTCCTCTTACTCCCCCTCCTCCTCCTCCTCCTGCTCCTCCTGCCCCTCCTCCTCCTCCTCCTCCTCTTCCTCCTCCTCCTCTTCTTCTTTTTCTTCTTCTTCTTCAGACTCGTCTTCTTCTTATTTTTCTTCCTCCTCCTCCTCCTCCTCCTACCTCCTCCTCCTCCTCCTCTCTCCTCCTCCTCTCTTCCTCCTCCTCCTTCTCCTCCTCCTCCTCCTCCGCCTCCTACTCCTCCTCCCTCCTTCCTCCTCCTCCCCTCCTCCTCCTCCTCCACCCCTCCTCCTCCTCCTCTCCTCCTCCCTCCTCCCCCTCCCCTCCCCTCCCCTCGCCCCACCTCCTCCTCCTCCTCCCTCTCCCTCCTCCTCCTCCTCCTCCTCCTCCTCCTCCTCCTCCTCTTTCTCCTCCTCCTCCTCCTCCTCTCTGCTCCTCCTCTCTGCCTCCTCCTCCTCCTCCTCCTCCTCCTCCTCCTCTCCTCCTCCTCCTACCCTCCCTCCCCCACTCCTCCTCCTCCCTCCTCCTCCTCCTCCTCCTCCTCGTCCTTCGTCTCCTCCTCCTGCTCCTTCTCCTCCTCCTCCTCCCCTCCCTCTCCTCCTCCTCCCCTCCTCCTCCTCCTCCTCCTCCTCCTCCTCCTCCTCCTCCTCCCCCTCCTCCTCCTCCCTCCTCCCCCTCCTCCCCCTCCTCCTCCTCCTACTCCTTCTCTTCCTCGATCCCTTTTCCATGTAGATAACTTCTCCCTGTCGAACCCGGAAACCAGTTTTGAGGGCGGCCCGGGCGTTTCCGACTGATATTTCCTCACCATATATGACCCTGAAACTTAAACATTGGCAAACATTCTACATATGGAGGGCGAGTTGTTTTCAAACGGTGGCTCTCGCCTTAGCGCCGCGCACATTTGTAAAACAAATGCAAGAGCTTCACGGACTGAGGGCGGATGGCTTTCAAAATGTTGCTCTCGCCATAGCGCCGCGCGCATTCGTTTTAACCAATCGCAGGAATTTCACAGATTGAGGGCGGGTCGTGATCAAAATTATCCCGGCAAAGCAACCTAACAGCGATGTGTAGGAGCATATCTGGAAGCATTCCCCTTAAGATTCAGATGATAATCCAGTTGTAGAAGTCTGCTCTTCTCGCAGTCGTAGTCGCATTCGCGATGACAGTCGCAGTGGCAACGGCAGTCGCAGTCACAGCCTCAGCCTCAGCCTGCCTCAGCCTCAGCCTCAGCCTGCCTCAGCCTCAGCCGGCCTCAGCCTCAGCCTCAGCCTCAGCCTGCTTCAGCCTCAGCCTCAGTCTGCCTTCAGCCTCGCCTCAGCTCAGCCTGCCTCAGCCTCAGCCTCAGCCTCAGCCTCAGCCTCAGCCGCCTCGCATCAGCAGCAGCCAGAGCCTCAGCCTGCCTCAGCCTCAGCCTCAGCCTGCTTCAGCCTCAGCCTCAGTTTGCCTTCAGCCTCGGCCTCAGCCTCAGCCTGCCTCAGCCTCAGCCTGCATCAGCCTCAGCCTCAGCCTCAGCCTGCCTCAGCATCAGCCTGCCTCAGCCTCAGCCTCAGCCTGCCTCAGCCTCAGCCTCAGCCTGCTTCAGCCTCAGCCTCAGTCTGCCTTCAGCCTCGGCCTCAGCCTCAGCCTCAGCCTGCAGCCTCAGCCTCAGCCTCAGCCTCAGCCTCAGCCTCAGCCTCAGCCTGCCTCAGCCTCAGCCTGCCTGCCTCAGCCTCAGCCTCAGCCTGCCTCAGCCTCAGCCTGCAGCCTCAGCCTCAGCGCCTGCTTCAGCCTCAGCCTCAGTCTGCCTTCAGCCTCAGCCTCAGCCTGCCTCAGCCTCAGCCTCAGCCTCAGCCTCAGCCTCAGCCTGCCTCAGCCTCAGCCTGCCTCAGCCTCAGCCTCAGCCTCAGCCTGCCTCAGCCTCAGCCTGCCTCAGCCTCAGCCTCAGCCTGCCTCTGCCTCAGCCTCAGCTGCCTTCAGCCTCGGCCTCAGCCTCAGCCTCAGCCTCAGCCTGCATCAGCCTCAGCCTCAGCCTCAGCAGCCTGCCTCAGCATCAGCCTGCCTCAGCATCAGCCTCAGCCTGCCTCAGCCTCAGCCTCAGCCTGCTTCAGCCTCAGCCTCAGTCTGCCTTCAGCCTTGGCCTCAGCCTCAGCCTGCATCAGCCTCAGCCTCAGCCTCAGCCTGCCTCAGCCTCAGCCTGCCTCAGCCTCAGCCTCAGCCTGCCTCAGCCTCAGCCTCAGCCTCAGCCTCAACCTCAGCCTCAGCCTCAGCCTCAGCCTCAGCCTTCAGCCTCCCTCAGCCTCAGTCCTTCAGCCTCAGCCTCAGCCTCAGCCTGCATCAGCCTCAGCCTCAGCCTCAGCCTGCCTCAGCATCAGCCAGCCTCAGCCTGCCTCAGCCTCAGCCTGCTTCAGCCTCAGCCTCAGTCTGCCTTCAGCCTCGGCCTCAGCCTCAGCCTGCCTCAGCCTCAGCCTGCCTCAGCCTCAGCATCAGCCTGCCTCAGCATTCAAAATGTGGCCCGGGAATGGAGCTCTGGGAACTCGAAGAACACGAAGTGGCCTACAGTTGGCTCCGGGCATTCAAAATCATGCCCAGGAATGGAGTTCTGGGAACTCGAAGAATACGAAGTGGCCTACAGTTGGCTCCGGGCATTCAAAATCATGCCCAGGAATGGAGTTCTGAGAACTCGAAGACCACGAAGTGGCCTACAGTTGGCTCCGGGCATTCAAAATCATGCCCAGGAATGGAGTTCTGGGAACTCCAAGAACACGAAATGGCCTGCAGTTGGCTCCGGGCATTCAAAATCATGCCCAGGAATGGAGTTCTGGGAACTCCAAGAACACGAAATGGCCTGCAGTTGGCTCCGGGCATTCAAAATCATGCCCAGGAATGGAGTTCTGGGAACTCGAAGAGCACGAAATGGCCTACAGTTGGCTCTGGGCATTCAGAATGTGGCCCGGGAATGGAGTTCTGGGAACTCGAAGAGCACGAAATGGCCTACAGTTGGCTCTGGGCATTCAGAATGTGGCCCGGGAATGGAGTTCTGGGACCTCGAAGACCACGAAGTGTGCAACTGTTTGCTTAAAACGACTTCCGCGGATTCTCCCCGGCACCCGTCTGGCATCTGCCCAGACCCCCCTGAGGAGTCAAGATGCTTTCTTTTGAAACCATTAGAAGCCTATCAGTCTTCGCTGTTAGGTAATGTGGCGCTCGCCATAGCGCCGCGCGCATTTGTTTGAATCAATCGCAGGAGTTTCACGGATTGAGGGCGGGTCGTGATCAAAATGTGGCGCTCGCCTTAGCGCCGCGCGCATTCGTCATTGAACATTGCAAGAATGTCGCTGATGAAGGGCGGGCAGTTTTTTTAATGTGGTCAGCGAGCAAGAAACAAAGGTGTTCTGGAAAGACGACTCATGATTATGAGAGCGCAGATGTTACGTTATTCGCGGTGTTGAAGTCCCAGGAATGGCGTTCTGGCACGATTCAGGATCGTCAAGACTTAACAGTCATATTGATATGTGGCGTTGGAAGCCCGAAAACACTGTTTTGGCATGCTTTAGGGTCGTCCAACGGTTGTCTTCTAACGAAGCAATCCCCTGTGGGAATGAACCGTTGTAGGGGCCCATGAAGAGGGAGCTTGGAGGGAGGGATTACTCCAACATCGATGATGACTGTTGGGTTTAATGTGGTCCTCCTCCTCCTCCGCCTCCTCCTTTTCCTCTTCCTCCCCTCCTCCTCCTCCTCCTCCTCCTCCTCCTCCTCCTCCTCCGCCTTCTCCTCCTCCGGCCCGCGACCCCGCCCACCCAACACCCCATTCCGCAGGCGCAGCGGCGGACGCGTGGCGGCAGCGCACATTGGGTGAGGGCGTGAGGGAGCGGGAGCGGGAGGAAGACGGCCAACAGGTCACGAGGCGGTGGACGAGGGAGAGGGAGGAGGAGGACGACGAAGACGACTCGTCCTCGTCCTCGTCCTTGTCTTCGTCTGCGTCGTCGTCGGCCCCGAGCCAGCGCAGCAACGGCTCGTCGTCGCGTCCAGGTCGCCGGCCGCCGGAACCTCGGCCTTCTCTCTGGCTGGAGCTCACAGCGGAAGTCACCATAGCTCGGGCGAGCCGAACAGGAGGGCGCAGGGAAGGGGGGCAGAGGGCGGAGGGACGAGGAGGGCGACGAGGCAGGCGAAGGCGAGGTCAAATTTGCTCGGCCAGCCCTGGGAAGCGGCCAGCCCAAACCATGGGACTTTTTGCTGGCCCTGCGCGGCAGGCGTGGACAAGACCCCGATGGGACGCACAATGACTAGTAGTATTATATGTCCGCCTTGGAGGCGTGCGTCCGACCCGAACACACAATATAACCATGTTGTAGTATCTCGTTTCCTGGGCGGTGTGTCCAGAAAGCACCCGGCACGGGGCTCATACTGTTGGATTTCTCGGCGCGCGCGCGTCGCCCCTGAGAGGGGGCGACGCCTTAGTGGGCCCCGGAAACGGCAGGGCCGTTTTTTCACCGTTTCCGAAAACGTGTCCCTTGAAAATGGCTACGGTAAAAAAACGGCGACCGGAAACGGCAGCAAAAACGGCTCCGTAAAAAAAACGGCGACGGAACCGGTACAACAACGGCGTCGGAACGGGCAACAAACACGGCAAAACGGAGCCGGTCACAACAACGGCGCCCTGTCGCTTCCAGGGCCCACTAAGGGCGACGCGCACGTGGTGTGCCCCGACTTCGGATCCGCCCTACATTGGGAAAATTCGTAAGTAGGGCTTGAAATTTCCGCCTTACTTTTCAAGCCCCGCTGATGCCAGTTTCCGCCCTACTTTTCTGTTGCTGTTTCTGTGGATTTCCGCCCTATTTTATGTTGGGTGCAGCAATTTCCGCCCTAACTTTTCGGCCCCTTCTGGGTGGATTTCCGACGCAATTTTAAGTTGGGAAAAAAAGCCAGAGTAGGGCGGATCTGGAGTCAGGGTGAGCAGATGGGGGTCACGCCGAGGCGCTCCCCGAGCCGCCCACGCCCCCGCTCGTGCACGGGACCTCGCCCCGGCCCCTCCTCCTCCTCCTCCTCCTCCTCCTCCTCCTCCTCCTCCTCCTCCTCCTCCTCCTCCTCCTCCTCCTCCTCCTCCTCCTCCTCCTCCTCCTCCTCCTGGGCGACGTGGGGGGGGGGGCTGGCGAACGCCCCGCCGCCAGGCGGCGCCCGCCCTCGGACGCGCGAGCCTGCCCCGCCCGAGAGCCCACGGTGGGTCTGTTTGCCACCACCACCACCACCACCACTTGGAGGGGGAGGGGGTCCTCCTCCTCCTCCTCCTCCTCCTCCTCCTCCTCCTCCTCCTCCTCCTCCTCCTCCTCCTCCTCCTCCCTCCTCCCCCCCCAACTTATGGTGGTAGGGGTGGTGGTGGAAAACAGGCCCCTCAGCCCAGGCCCCTCGGCCCGGCGCCAGTGACGCCTCGCCGAGAGGTCGGCGGTGGGCACCCGATGGCGGGTGCCGCGCGGTCCTGGGTTCGGCGGCCACAGAAAGTGGGGAAGCGGGAATGATCGAGGGCCGTCTCGGAAGGCGGCGGGGCCTCCGACGCCCTCGCGCCCTCTGAGAAGGCCTCTTTGATGGGCGATTGGGGGCCGATGCGTCCCCCCCCCCCCCTGAAACCTATACGAACCCCCTCTCACCCCGCTGATCCCCGTCGTCCGGTTTTCGACTCTGGGTTTCCGGGAGACGCTCGGGGCGACCCGGGCGCCCGGCAACTGCTCTCGGCGAGGCGCAGCTGCTGGAGAGCACCCGCTGGTTGGAAAACCAAGAAGAGCGCCCGACAGCCTCGACCGTGACGTCTGCCCCTGAGCGTGGGCGGGCCAGGGAGGGCAGCATTTGCCCCTGAAGGGCGGGGGGGCAAGGGGAGGAAAGGGGAGGAGGGACGGGGAGCAGGGAAGGGGAAGGGGAAGGAGAAGAAGGAAGGGGGAGGAGGGAGGGGGGAGAGGAAGGCGCGAAGGTGACGAGGGGGAGGGGGGCGGCGGAGACGGGAGGAGCGGGCGGCACAGTTGGGAGGGGGGGGGCCTCCTGCAACGCCCCAGGGGTGCTTCCCAGAAAATGTATGGGAAACGCCCCAAGGCGCCTCCCAGGAGGCCCTCCACAGCGCCCTCCCACATGTCCGCCTGACGACACGAGCTAACTACGCACGAGGAGGAGGAGGAGGAGGAGGAGGAGGAGGAGGAGGAGGAGGAGGAGGAGGAGGAGGACGAAGAAGAGGTTTCCCCCCGCCGCGCACGCGGCCCGTGCGGGGCCCAGGGCAACTCCCCTGCGCGCCTTGAGCCAAAATTGCCCCTGCAGTAAACGAGCTGCACCGACGATGAGGCCCATGCCGACAGCGCCAGACAGTATAATCGGGCTAAGCGGCCATGGGCACGAACTCGTTGCGCTTGAGCCAGAAGTACTGCCTCAGGATGACCCGCGCGCCGCCGTCGGTGTCCTAGTGTTTGTGGACCTCGTACTCGCCCTGGTGGAAGCCGTAGCCCCGCGCCACGACGACGCCATCCATGTAGTCGCCAGCGCACTTCCACCTGCCCCTCGCGCCGTTCGGGATCAGCGGGTCGCTGAGCTGGCAGCCGTCCGCGGAATTGCCCTTGCCGTCCGCGGGGTAGCCCTTGCCGTCCGTGGAGCTGTCCGCGCCGTCCGTGGTGCTGCCTTGCCGTCCGTGTAGCGGCCCGCGTAGTCCAAAGGCCCGAGGAGCTGTCCATGCCGCCCGTGAAGTTGCTGCCCTAGCTGTCCTTGGAGCTGCCCTTGCTATCCGTTGAGCTGTCCTGGCCATCCGCGGAGTTCTCCCCGCCATCCTCGGCGCTGCCCGCGCCGTCGCTGGAACGGCCCGCGCCGGCAAGGAAACAGTTGCCCTTGGAATATCACCTGCCGTCCGTGAAGCCGTTGCCCCTGCAGTTCTTGGAGATGTCCGTGCCGTCAATGGAGCTGCACTTGCTGTCCGTGGAGATGTCCTTGCCGCCCTTCGAGCTGCCCTTGCCGTCAATGGCGCTGCCCTTGCCGCCCGTGGGGCTGCCCCTGCCGTCCGTGAAGCTGCACTTGCCGTCCGTGGAGCTGCCCTTGCCGCCCGTGGAGTAGCCCTCGCCGTCAGGGGAACTGCTCTTGCCATCCGTTGGGTCGCCCTTGCCGTCCTTGTCGCTGCCCCTGCCGTCAACGAAGCTACCCTTGCTGCGTGCAGAGCTGTTCCTGCCGAGCGTGGAGATGCTGTAGCCGCGCAGGTCGTGGTCGTTCTCACCGGGGCCGCTCATGCCACGCGCAGGTCGTAGTCGTTCTCGTCGGGGCCGCTCACGCCGCAAGTCATTTTGTCCACGAGAGCCTGGAGGTCATCGAGCCACGCTTGAAGACGCCCGAGATCAACTCCAACAACTTCCGCGTGTTGAGCCGGCCTCTCGCGGGCCCCTGTCGCACCGGCGGGGTACGCGGTGGCCAACGCCCGAACGAGCTGGTCGGTGACGTTCATAACCTACTCTTTGGTGAAGTGCCTGCAAGCCTTGCGCGCGAGACTGAGGGTGTTCAGCTGCCCATGAGCTTCGGGCAGAAAGCGGCAGGCGCACCTCGCTGCCGTACGTGCCACAATCCATCCTTCAAAGTACAGACGTGCCGCTGCTGCGCGGCCGCCATCATCTGCAGAGCACTGGGTTCGAAATCGCCGAGGAAAGCTAACGTCGTGTTAACCTTCGGGTACCTTCCCATCGCGAGCCAGGGGGCGCTAGGCAGGGTCCGACCACAGGGCTCGGGCGTGGATGAACCAAGAGGAGATTGAGCCTTAATGGCTACAGAGGAGGACGAGGAGGAGGACGAGGAGGAGGAGGAGGAGGAAGAGGAGGAGGAGGAGGAGGACGAGGAGGAAAAGGAGGACGAGGACGAGGAGGAGGAGGAGGAGGAGGAGGAGGAGGAGGAGGAGCGCGGCCGCTGCCTCGCCCCGCTTCCCCGCCGCGCGGGCGGGCGGGCGGGTGGGTGGCCTGCGCCCGCTGCGCCGTCCTGGCGCGCGGCCACGCGCGCGCGGGAGGAGGAACGCGGTAGGGGAGTCGTACAGCATCCACCGCCTTCTCCCTTCTCCTTCCTCCCGCTCCCCTCCCCCTCCTCCTACTCCCCCTCCTCCTACTCCCCCTCCCCCTCCTCCTCCTCCTCCTCCTCCTCATCCGTTTCCTCCTCCATCCTTCCACTCTTGGTAAGACGGCTTCCCGGGGGCCCTTTACTCCACTGCATGCTCCTCCACATCCCTGATCAGGGCAACTCCCCTGGGCATCGTCTCCGGATGGGCTGGTGGGGTCACGAGAGGCGTCCATAATCATCCGCAGTCACCGCCTGCGGGATCGATCCCACGAGCGGCAAACGTATCGCATGCGCGCCCTCGAAGTCTGGATTCCGGGGCGCGATCCCGCGGATACGCGGTCGCACGGGCACGTTCCGCGCAGGCCATCCTCGAAAAAGCGCCCCGTATCTGCGGGGTCGCGGCCGAAGGGCCCCGCCCGCGAGGCCGCAGATACGGACGCGTGCTTCGCCCACGACGATCCTCGGTGGCCTCGGGCAGGGCCGTGGGCATGGGTACGTCTGAGCGGTTTTCCTCAATGCCAGCCTCTTGGCCTGCCGCCGGGCGCTGGGGCCACCCAGTGGAGCGACTCGCCTCGCGCTGGCGCCGCCTGCTCCTGGCAATCTGCTCTGCGCGGCGACGGAGAGGGAGACACGGGAACGAGAAGCGGGCAGCCGGCAGTGAACACGCGGGCGGGGGGCCGGGGCCGGCGGGACGAAGCAGGCGGGTAACCATCTGCCCCCCCCCCGGCGTGGGCATGTCCACACCCACCGTCCGCCGAGCCTTCCGAGGAGCGATCCCCCCAGGCGGTGGTCCTGGATGAATCCCCGGTGTGTTTCGTGCCCCCCCCCAGACCCCCGACGTCATGATTTTTTCATGACGCGACCCCCAGAGGTCCAGACCCATTCCCCGGGACCGGTTTTTCGTCCTGAGTCGTTTTTTGACGGTCCCGAGGCCCGGGAAGGGCCCCCGGAGGCCGAAAATAGCGAAAAACCTCCGTCGTGATTTTTTCACGACGCGAGGAGGTCTGGGCCTCCCGCTCCCCTGGGCGCGGGCATATCCACATCCACCGACTGCCGAGGTCCCCGAGGCACGAGCCCCTGGGGCGGCGGCTCAGCAAGGGGTCCCCCGCTCGAGCCTGCCACCGCTCGGGCGGCCACTCCCCGCGCACCGCTCTGGCTCCGCGCGCGCCCGTGCTGTGTCGCCAGACGACCCGAGGATGCCCCTCGCCGGGACACCGCGTGCACGCTCGGGACCGGCAGAGAGGGGGGTGCCCAAGAGGGGGGGGTGCAGATCAGGACCGGCGGCACGTGCGCGGCCCAGCGGGGGGGGGCCAGGGACGTAATGAAACAGGAAGAGGCGCCGCGAAATCTGGGGAAAAATATCATGGCCCCCGCCATGATATCCACCCCCCCCTAGTCATCACCCCCCTCTTTGCCGCCCCCGACACACGCGGAGGAGGAGGAGGAGGAGGAGGAGGAGGAGGAGGAGGAGGAGGAGGCGGAGGAGGAGGAGGAGGACCGAGCGATGCCAAGCGGGAGGGGGGGCTGGGCACCGCTCCGCCGAGGGGCGGGGCGCGCCGAGCGGGGGGGCGCCTCGAGGAGAGGCGGCCGGCGGCCCCCTGGCCGCCCAGCGGGGGGGGGGCAGCCCCTCGGCCGGGGGGAGCCCAGTTCTCCGACAGCGGGGACGTACTGGCCCAGCGCGGTGAGCAGATGTTCCACCACCACTGCCAGATGCAGGGCGGGGGAGAAGTGAGGATGAGGTCCTCCTGCTCCTCCTCCTCCTCCTCCTCCTCCTCCTCCTCCTCCTCCTCCTCCCCCTCCTCCCTTCCCTACCTATGGTAGTGGTGGTGGAACATGGGCCCATCACAGCGCCCCTCTGACGGGGACTCCACAGACGGGTACTTTGGCAAGTGACCCAACGACACCAACCCTCCCCGATGTGGGCAACGCCGCAATGTTTCCCACGCCGACGTCGCGGATGCATCGCCAATACATCGGCGATGCATTGGCGATGCGGCGCGATCCTTCCACACGATTTACTCGGACCCCATCTGGGAGGCCTTTTACACTGCCGGCGCGCTATGAATGCGATGGCGGCGAAGGCCATCACCTTCACCGTCCCCCTGCCGGCCGAGCAGCTCAACTCCACGACCTACCAAGACGTGCGCCTGTGCCAGCGCTGGGACGGGCGGGGAGGGGGCTCAGGCGCGCAGGTCTAAGTCGGGCCTGTCCCTCTACAGGAGGAGTATTAAAAAAAATAGTCCAAAAATAGTCTAGGGACGAGTTGTTCTATTATTGTTTGACCATTTTGGTACCAGAAAGAGGCCCTGAAGAGGCAACTTTCGGCAACCTCCCGAAATACCCGTTAGTGAATATACCCGTTACGGTGCCGCTGACTGACCCGGGCCAATCCAAACCCGGTTCAGTCGGGCTGTGCAAGATCCCGCGAAAGCCTGCAGGAGATCCTGCAGGACCAAGCCCGGGTCAGTGCGCGCGCCCCTCTGGCTCTGCAGGACCCTCCGGGATCTGGCGCTCGGACCGACCCCCCTTTGCATGGACCCCCGACGACGATCTGACTTTGCTCAGCCGGTCTCTTTTCTTCCCTCCTCCTCCGCCTCCTCCTCCTCCTCCTCCTCCTCCTCTCGTGGGCCCCTGGTCGGGCCCCCGGGGCCCACCCCCGCGAGAGCGGTCGGCACCTCCGGCAGTCCTTCGCCCGCAAAGGGGTCAAAGGTGGCGGGCACCAGGCGCCTCCTCTCGTGGGGAGCCTGTTGGGCCCCCAAGGGGCCTTGGCCCCAAGAGGAGAGTCAAGGGGGGCAGAGGCGCAGGCGATGACAGGCGATCTGGGGGAGGCGAGGCAAAGCGAGGCGAGCGCGCGGTTCCGCCAGCAGAGGGGCCCTTTCGGGCCTGCGCGGGGGACCAGGGCCCTCATCGCATGTTGTCCTTGTTAGCTGAGGTCGGGGTGCTGAGTTCTGAGCTGGTGGGAAATAAGTTCAGAGCTGGTGGACGCTGATCTGGGGGAGGGAGGGGAGGAAAAGACAAGACTGGTGGTGGCGAAGGGGAGTGGACAGGGGTAAGGGGAGAACGATAAGGTTGAGGGAGCTCAAGTAGAGGCCTCCTAGATCGGGTCCGAGTAGATGGGATCGCAGGAACGCGCCGCCGTCGGCGATGCATCGCCGCCGTCGGCGTGGCGAAAATCGGGCTCCACATCGAGCCGCATCGCTGATGCATCGGCGATGCGGCGCGACCCTCCGACCCCATCTGCTCGGACCTCATCTGGGAGGCCTAGATCAGGAGGGAGGCGCGAGCGGAGTGAAGGCGTCCTGGCCGGGCTCGCTCGCGATGCCCGTGCCGCCGAAGACCATGCCGGCATCCTGCGCGGCAGGCCAAGGGGGATCGACACACTCAGGGCGGCTCCTGCTCCTCGTCGGCGTCGTCGTCGTCCTCCCTCACCAAGTCCGTCTTCCTTGAGAGATAGCTCCCCCTCGTCGCACAACCCGACGTGTCAGTCGGGCGGGCCAGGCGTTTCGGCTGAGACCCATCATTGAGGCTTCGAGGACGGATGGAGCACAAGGTCGTTCTCAAACTGTTATCGCCTCAGCGCTGGGCGCGGTTGCCTTCATAATCCTGGCTACACGGATGGGGCACAGGTCGTGTAACAAAAAACATACGCTCGAATTGACGCCGCACTCTGTCGTTTCAGAATATGTCACGAATACAGAATGGAGCACAAGTGGGCCGTTGCGCCTTTTAGATTCGTCTCCAGATCTAGCACCGGCTACACGGATGGACGGCGTCTTTTTCAAAAATCTGGCTAGAGAGGGGGGAGACGCTCAGTCGCTGCTGACCCCTCCACCACAAGCCAGCTCGAGAAACGCCTGCTTCGATCTAGGTTGGATGGGAAGCGAGAGAGAGAGAGAGAGACAGAGATCAAACAAAGAAAGAGAGAGAGAGAGAGAGAGAGAGAGACAAAGAGAGAGAGAGAGAGAACAAACAAAGTGAGAGAGGGAGAGGGGGAGAGAGAGAGAGAGAACGAAAGAAAGAAAGGAGAGAGAAACAGAGAGAGAACACATAATCCAACTCCTCTTCCTCCTCCTTATCATCATCATCATCATCATCATCATCATCATCATCATCATCATCATCATCATCATCATCATCATCATCATCATCATCATCATCATCATCCTTCTCTTATCATTAGTCGCACTCGTCTTCCTCCTGCTTATCCTTCTCCTCATTCTCCTCTTTCTCCTCCTCCTCTTCCCCATCCTCCTACTCCTGCTCCTGCTCCTCCTCCTCCTCCCCCAAAAGCTTCGGAGTGTTTGAGTAGAATGATTTCTGCCATGGAGTCTCTGGGCTGTCTTCCTTCGCAGTTGTCTGTTTCCCTCTTGGCACTGCTCCCCCGAAGCCGACTGGTGGCTGCAGGCCGATTGGGGTGCTCTGCTCCTGGTACAAGGTCTGGGGGCGCCTCAGGCGACCCCTTGTCCTGGACTGGAAGCAGCAACACCCCACGAAGTAGTGGGTCGCTGGTCAGCGTCGAGGAGCGGCCGACGTCGTTTGGCGCCAAGCCGTCAAAGCCGAAGCTGGAGCTCGAGAATCGGTCCAATCGTTACGGTTTCCCCCTGGTGCTGACTAGGCTCGCTGTTGTGCCTAACGATGCGGGCGTGTCTTATGCATTAGAGGCTGGGTCGACGGACCGTACTTCCCTCACGGAAGCGTCATCGCTGGCTGCTCGTTCGCGACGATGTTGATAAAAGTGTACGGGATGGAAGGATACACGTCGGTCGGAAAAAGTAGGTAAAAACATGAAGTAGGAAGGCGGATCAAGTTGATTGTGTCCAGGCCCCCCCAGAGAATAACAAACCACAGCGAAAGCGTGTCGATTATTGAAGTGGGAAGGCGCTTGAAGTGGATTGGGATCTGGGAATCCAATAATACCTACTTTCAAGGACCGGCGTGTACGGGATGGAAGGATATGACCGCCTGACCCCCCAGCCCTCATTGGACCTCGACGTCTACACAGGCGAGCAGGGCCTGTCCTGCATTGCCCACCCCGGCCAGGTTGTTTCTAGCGTTGTCTCGGGGGCCAGGGAGCGTCAGCGCGTGGCGGGGAAGTTGGAGTGCAGCGTTGCTGTTCAGAAGACGAGCATCGTGTCCTCCTCCAAAGTGTGTGGGTGCGCAGGTGTCCGAACAAGCAGAACACATGTGAATCGTGCTCCCCCAATGCGAGCAGCTTAGGCATTGACGACACGGCCTTCAGAGCCCCCTAGAGTTGGATATACGGCCTCCAAGCTCGAGTGTAGGCTTGCTGCGTCAGGACGAAAGGCCAGCCGCCTAAAGAAGCAGAACACAGTGCTCAAGCGAATCACAATCATAAAGGTGTTGTAGTTGCTGGGCTGATTGCTGGCGCGAGGTATGGGAGCGAGATCGCAGGGACCTGCGATCATGACCTCCTCCTCCCCCTCCACAGGGAGTTGTTTAGCACGGTTCGCCACATCTCGATTCCCCTTGGCATCCTTCCCCTACAATCATCACATCTCTGTGCAAGGAAGGATACATGAGAATGCTCGAGGGAGCCTCTTGCAAAACGGGGTGTTAAGCATCGCAAGCGCTGTGACATTGCGAAAGAGGCCCTCGCCAATAAGACGTATTCTGCCTTAGGGAAAGGTAGGGAAATAAATGTTGCCACTAGGGAGCGTGCGCTCCAGCTTGGCTGCCAACTCGAGCTTGAATGCCCTCTCTGTGGACAAGTTGACAACAATGTTCACCATATTTGGAAATATCCTCGCTGTTCGGGTGCGCCCGTCAGGACAACGAGCAAAGGAAGAGTTGTTTCGAACTGCCCTTGATGCGGAGGTGAACGGAGGAGGTGTGCTCCCCTTTTTATATTTGGAGCGTTCGCTCATCCCGCCGATTCCTACCCTCGGCCGTGCGCCGTTGACGATGATGGCCCCACCATCAAATGACAGTCCTGTGACCTCACCTCTCTATCCTGGAGGCCCCTCTGACAACATTTTCTGGGGGAACCTGCTCATTGACGGTTCCTGTATGCGACACCCCCTTCGTGAGCGTTCGCGTGTTGCTTCATGTGTGGCTATGGTGAACCCTGGAGGCGCTTGTGTAGTTGAGTTTCGTGTCCCCTGCCTTGGCTCCCTATCCTCAGACCTCTCAAGGAGCCGAGTTCTCGGTTCACACGTGGTCTCACATACTCGTCACGGGCCAGGATGCTTGTGCTTTCTCGGACTGCAGCACCATTACTAAGCTTGCGGGTCGGCCCAAGGCCGAGCTAGTTTCTGAGAAGCTGGATTATGCTGGAGCGTTCCTGCATATGTTTCTCCACAGACTGAGGCTTTCTGAGTTGCGTCGAAGTTACAGTCCACAAACCATTCTAGACGAAAAGACATTGCCGATTGGAAAATCCGCCGACCCTGTCGGCGTGTGTGAGGGGCTTTTCCGTTTGAGCCGTCATCTCCGTCATTCTTTGTACTCGTCGTCTCTGTCCTTCCCTTTCCCTGGGAGACCTCTTCCCCTGGGCTCCAGCCAAGCCGACCTTGAGCAACCTCGTAATTGAGTCGAAGGGAAGCCCCTTCCCTTTGATCCCTCCCCCGCCGGGAGGGGGGGGGGGGTAGCGACCCCCCCCCCGGGTCAGATACGACGCCCCCCCCTGGGACTCCTCTTCCCCTGGGCTCCAGCCAAGCCGACCTTGAGCAACCCCTGGGCTCCAGCCAAGCCGACCTTGAGCAACCTCGTAATTGAGTCGAAGGGAAGCCCCTTCCCTTTGATCCCTCCCCCGCCGGGAGGGGGGGGGGGGTCGACCCCCCCCCCGGGTCAGATACGACGCCCCCCCCTGGGACTCCTCTTCCCCTGGGCTCCAGCCAAGCCGACCTTGAGCAACCTCGTAATTGAGTCGAAGGGAAGCCCCTTCCCTTTGATCCCTCCCCCGCCGGGAGGGGGGGGGGGGTGTCGACCCCCCCCCCGGGTCAGATACGACGCCCCCCCCTGGGACTCCTCTTCCCCTGGGCTCCAGCCAAGCCGACCTTGAGCAACCTCGTAATTGAGTCGAAGGGAAGCCCCTTCCCTTTGATCCCTCCCCCGCCGGGGGGGGGGGGGTCGACCCCCCCCCCGGGTCAGATACGACGCCCCCCCCTGGGACTCCTCTTCCCCTGGGCTCCAGCCAAGCCGACCTTGAGCAACCTCGTAATTGAGTCGAAGGGAAGCCCCTTCCCTTTGATCCCTCCCCCGCCGGGAGGGGGGGGGGGTAGCGACCCCCCCCCCGGGTCAGATACGACGCCCCCCCCTGGGACTCCTCTTCCCCTGGGCTCCAGCCAAGCCGACCTTGAGCAACCTCGTAATCTCTTGCTGCGCATTGCGAACAGGGTCGGCGGCACCGGCCGTCAGGCCTTCGCAATCTTAAAACGTCGTGGCGACCACCACGCTGATATAAGAGCGAAGCTTCTGATTCACATCTACACGAGGGATGAGGCGGCCCTTGAGGCCATTGTTCGCTCTGCTGCAATTGCCAGGGCCACTCTCAGGCTGGCGGCGAAAGTCTTGCAGCTGTGGGACCCCCTGGATCTCTCAACATGTGAATCCATACATATATATATATATATATGTATTTAGACACATACAAACATACTATAACCATCGCGCGCTTCGCGCGCGCTTAGGTTCTAGCCGGTCGGGTGCTGACTGCATTGAGACAACAAGGCGTTCATGAATAATGAGGTCAACCTGATATGTTTCCTCCTGCCTCTTCCTCATTCCTCCTCCGCTCTCATAGACCCGTCGAACGGTGATATGTCGCCAAGTCATGGGCCAGGAAAAATGAAGCGCTACAGCGCCATGTTGCACGATGCTATGGAATGCAATGATGCACCATGCTACGCTATAAAGCGCAACGTCACGATGCAGTATGCAATGCAATGAAATGACATGATATACTCGGAGTGCGCAGTGCATGTCATGTCATGCTGTGCTGTGGAATGCTATGGTAATATATAGGACGACCACGCTGAGCCATATCGTTATATGTTCCCTATGGAGGTCGATGCTACTGCGTTGCACGGTATGCACAGACACGGCATGCCGGGCTATGAAATTCAATGCAACGCTATGCCGTGTTATGAGCTGCTAGGCTAAAGTAAACAAGACGACAGCAAGAACAACAACGAGGGTGTGATAGTTGCATGTGTTCTGTTTACTGCTGCACAGAGCCATACGGTGCTGTTCGATGAATGTACGTGCATTGGAATGCCTTCGTACGCCACGATGTGGAATGAGATGCAATGCCATGCTAGGCAAGGTCACGTCATGACGTGCAGTGCTAGGCTCAACTAAACACTGCAATTTAACGCAATGCTATGGCATGCTGAACCATTTTGTGATATGCACTGAAACGGTTAGCTCTGTCGTGCTGTGCCGTGCCATGTCATGTCCTGCAGCAATGCGATGCCACGATAGGTTAGGCGGCCCTTTGCTATACACCAGTATGTTTCATTATTATTATTATTTTGTTTGCATAGCATTGTGTCTCATGGGAGCGCATGTCTGTGCGCATGTCTGTGCCTGCAGCAACGTTCTACCACTAACTGGGTTCGCGCAGTAAGCCCCTCACCCTCGAGGATTACAGCGGTGAAGCCACGCCGTCAGAGCATGCTGGTGGCAACGCGCCACCACCATGAGAATTGTCGAAATCACATGCTGAAATCATAAGTGCTGTCGCCACCACATAGCTGCGGCAATGTTTCTACTAACAAACGAACATGCAACATGTAAAGAGGTGGGGCTCTAGGGGCTCTTTAGGGGGCCTCTTGGGCTCTGTTGGGCGCCTGTTGGGGCCTCTTGGGGCGGAAGGCTCGAATTGTCGGTTCGTGTTTCTTGGGCCCCTCTTGGGACCGTCTTGGGGCCCTCTTGGGCGATCTTGGGCGCCTCTTGGGCCGTCGTAGGGCACTCTTGGGCCGTCTTGGGACTCTCTAGCGCCGTCGTGGCGCCCTCTTGGGGTGCCTCTTGGGCCGTCTTGAGCTGATTTCTGGGGCCTCGTGGGCTGTCTTGGACCGTCGGAAGCACGAAACAGCGAGAACATGAAAAACCATCGAAAACCATTGAACAAAACATTTTCGTTTCGCCTCCTGAGTGCCTCGTGGGAGTCCCTTTGAAGGCATCTTGGCCGTCTTGAAGCCCTCTTGGGCTGTCTTCAAGCCATGTTGGACCAATTTTGAAACGCTCCTGTGCGGTCTTGGTCTCTCTTGGAGCGCTCTTGGGCCATCTTGCGCCCTTTTGGACTTCTCTCGGCCCCCTTTGACGTTTTTTCGCGCCACCCGCCGGGCCGGAAACGGCCGGAAGACAAATCAGTGCACTCCGGGGCCCGGGACCCCCTCCGCATTCTATAGATGTGTATTTCTATATATCTATATATATATATATATATAATCGCAGCCCCCCCCCCAGCACCCACGAATTTCACATCGATGGATGGGGCGTCCATTCGCATTTTCACTGATCGATCCTCCGTTGAGCATCTGTCTCCAGTCGTCTTCCTCCTATTCCTCTTCCTGCTGTCAGCCCCCTGCAGTTCTTGGCGTTCCTCGCTATTACTCCCCCCATCGTCCTCCCTATGTTGACTCATCTCTCTTCCTCGGCTTCTGCCTGATTCCTTCGATTCCACCCCCAGTCTTCCTCATTGACAGGGATCCTTTTGAAATCGGTTACAACAGGAATCTTATTGAAATCGGATACACAAGGAATCCTACTGAAATCGGCTGCAAAGGGAATCCCATTCAAAACCCTTACAACTGAATTCTTATTGAAATCGTATTCAAAAGGAAGACGATTGAAATCAGCTATATAAGGAATCCTTTTTAAATCCTTACAAAAAGGAGCCTATTGAAATCGGCTACATAATGAATCCTATTGAAATCGGCTACAAGAGGACTCCGATTGAAATCCTCCCCAAAAGGAATCCTACTGAAATCGGCTACATAAGGAATCCTATTGAAATCGGTTGCGCAAGTAATCCTATTGAAATGCTCCACAAAAGGAATCCGAATGAAATCGGCGACAAAAGAAATACTATTGAAATCGGCTACAAAGAGAATCCGATTGAAATCGGCTATAAAAGGGATCCGATTGAAATCCTCCGCAAAAGGGAATCCGATTGAAATCGGCTACGAAAGAAATCCTTCTCAAATTCCCAACAAAGGGATCCCATTGACATCGGCTACAAAGGGAGTCTTAGTGAAATCCAACGCAAAAGGAATCCAATTGAAATCGGCTGCAAAAATAGTTAATTCAAAAGAGAAGGAGGAAGAGGAGGAGGAGTAGGACAGACATGAAAAGGAGGTGGAGGAGGATTCCGAGAAGGAAAAGGAAGAGGAGAAGGAGGAGGAAGAGGAGGTGGACAAGGAGTTTAAATTTGAGGAGGAGCGGGAAGAGGAGGAGGAGGAGAAGGTTTGGGAGAAGGGAACAGTTGAGCTGGCGCTGGCGCTGGCGCTTTACCAGCGATTCTATGAACTCCAGTGCCGACTCTGCGAGCGCCGACAGCCAAACGCCACGCGCAACCATGAAAACGCAGGGTATGCGAGGTCATGGCTAAGGACACCATGTTTTTTTTTGTTGGATGCTTGAATATGTTTGGGATGGAAATAAACGATAGCTTGTGTTTGCGGGGATTGTTCCCCACATGCTTAGTGGGGTTATGGTTTTCTTCCCTGCCGCGGCGCACCCGCGTCTAACTCAAACCTCTCTCCCTCTCCTTCTCACACAGCACAGCACACCTGCACAGCACAGCACAGCACAGCATAGCACTGCTCAGCACAGCTCACCACAGTTCAGCTCTGCACGGCACAGCACAGCACAACACAGCTCAGCTCAGCTCAGCACGGCACAGCACAGCACAGCACGGCTCAGCTCGGCACAGCACAGCTCAGCAGAGCAGCGCAGCACAGCACTGCTCAGCACTGCTCAGCACTTCTCAGCACTGCTCAACACAGCTCAGCTCAGCTCAGCACAGCACAGCACAGCTCAGCTCAGCACAGCACAGCACAGTACAGCTCAGCTCGGCACAGCACAACACAGCTCAGCAGAGCACGCAGGGCCGACACCGTAGGGGGTGCGCAGGGGGTGGTCCCTGAGCGCGGCCGCTATCCGAGCCGGCCGTCTACGGCATAGCAGGAATGGCATTTCCCGACACCGTAGGGGGTGCGCAGGGGGTGGTCCCTGAGCGCGGCCGCTATCCGAGCCGGTTGTCCAGGGCATAGCAGGAGTGGCATGTCCCGACACCGCAGGGGGTGCGCAGGGGGTGGTCCCTGAGCGCGGCCGCTATCCGAGCCGGTCGCCCAAGGCATAACAGGAGTGGCATTTCCCGACACCGTAGGGGGTGCGCAGGGGGTGGTCCCTGAGCGCGGCCGCTATCCGAGCAGGTCGTCCAAGGCATAACAGGAGTGGCTCTTTCTCGATACCGTAGCGGGTGCGAAGGAGTATATCAATGGCGAGGCTATCATCACTCCAGCCGTAATCGAAGTATGTGGGGTTCCTCGGTAGCGTAATTTTGATCATTTGGATTTGGAAGCCCTGCGAAAATACCGCCGCCGCTCCTCCCCCAGGCGGGCGCTCTCCGAATCCCAGAAATCGAAATGAAAATGCAAGGCTTGCGAGGTCAGGGGTAAGGGAACCGTGCGTTTTCATTTGGATGGTTTGGGAATTTGTGAGCGAAAATCAACGAAACCCTGTTTTTCATGTGGATTTGTTAGTTTTTTCTTGGGGGGGGACCCGACGAAAATGCCACCACCACTCCCCCACAGGTCGGCGCTCTCGGAATCCCAAAAATGCAAATGAAAACGCAGGGTTCGTGAGGTCAGGGGTGAGGAAACCGTGCGTTTCCATTGGGTTTTTTAAATAAAAAATCTGTGATGGAATTCAACGGACCCCTGCGTTTTCGTTTGGATGTTATTTTGGAATTCTGGAGCCCTACGAAAATACAACCGCCGTTCTTTCCCCAGGCCGGCGCTCTCAGAATCTCAAACATCCAAATGACAACACAACGTATCCTCACCCCTGACCTCGCAAACGATGTGTTTTCATGTTGTTTTTTGAGATTCTGAAACACCGACCTGGGGGAGAAGCGGCGGTGGTAATTTCGCAGGCCCCCCCCCAAAAAATGAAGCAATCCAGATGAAAACGTAAGGTTTCATGGATTTCCATCCCAACAATCGTAAACATCCAAATGAAAACGCAAGGTTCCCTTTCCCCTGACCTCGCGAACCCTGCGTCTCTATTCTGATTTTCGGGATTCTGAGAACGCCGACCTCAGGGAGGAGCGGCGGTGGTATTTTCGCATGGCTCCAGAATTCCGAAATACAAATGAAAACGCAGGGTTTCGTTCATGTCCAACCCAAAAATCCAAAACATCAAAATGAACACACAGGGTTTCCGTACCCCTGACCTCGCAAAGCCTGCGTTTTCACGTGGATGTCTGGGATTCTGAAAGCGCCCACCCGGGGGAGGAGCGGCGATGGTGTTTTTGCAGGGCTCCCAAATTCCCCCAACTTCCAAAAATCCGAATGAGAACACAGGGTTTCGTTGATTTCCATCCCAAACATCCAAAACACCCCGATCAAAACACAGGGTTTGGTGAGTCGACGTGTCGGCGTGAAGGTTCCTACACGCTGGTGTCCTCCGTGGTGGACGATGGTGTCCTTTAGCCTTCCACTGCGCTCTGAGGCAGAGCGAGCGCCACGCCGCCGTCAGATGTGAGAACAAAAAGAGCCGACGCGTAGCATGCTGGGAAGCGAATGCCGAGATTGGGAGGGAAGGGGGGAGGCAGAGAAGGGGATGAGAAGAGAAGAAGAGCCGAGAGAAAGGGAGATGAGTAAACACGTCGTCTGCGAATGCTGCAGGTGCTGGGGGCTGTCCATATATATACATGTATGTATACACTTATATGTTTATACATATACAGGTGTATATATATATGTGTGTGCATGCATGCATGCATGCATGCATGCATGTATGTATGCATGCATACATGCATGCATGCATGCATGCACGTATGTATGTATGTATGTATGTATGTATGTATGTATGTACGTCCGCCCTATGCCCCCTCGGATCCTGGCCATTTCTAAATGTCCTGGGCGGGGGCCTGGCGTTGTGAGGTTTGCTAGAGGGGAACTCGGAGCGCTGTTCTGCCGTTCGCTGTTATGCGCACTGGAACCAGCGATGACATTCTGGGAGACTCGAGAACCCTGAACACAGAGTCCTTGCCTTCGACTGCGACGGTCGCAGCAATTACTCTTTCTCATGAGCGTCAAATGTAAATGCCACTCTTGGGCCATGAGTGCCCGTGGCCTTGGCAATCCGTGTTCTGGTGTGGGCTCTGCAGCCACGCGTTTCGGCTGGAACACCTCTGGCAACAAGGGGCTGCACCCTCATTGCAGTCGAAGGGGTGAGAATTCACACGTGGAACCTCGTGCAGTTGTTTACCTCTTACTCCCCTGTGAACTGTTTTAGTGGAAAGGAGCTGTTGAGCTCAAAAAACCTCCTCCCCCCACCCAAATCCTATTCCGAGTCCTCCCACCCCACCCAGATGAAGGCGAGGAGGACGCCAACGGGGTCAGCACGAGACCCGGACATCCGAGGTCTTTCTTTTGATTGTGATGCCCTCACGGTGTGGTCGATCGCGATCTGCTGCGGTCGCAAAGTGCCCGTTGAATTGTACACGCGCCTCTGTGCGCACATGCCCAGCCCTGGCGCGGCCTTGATTGCGCACGAGCCGTGGCGCAAGGTGTCGCCTCGCAGGTTCTGTGACCGCCTCTCGCAATGACATCACAAAAACTGAGGCTCCACTCCGCGTGCGCCGCCAGGGGGCGCCCGGGCCAGGACTGCTTGGCAGTCCCTGTGGCCCCAGCGCGAACCCAAGCGGAGATCGAAAAAAGCCCTGGGACTCCTACCGTTGAGCCCAAGGACGCACAGAAGCTCATGGAAAAATTACTGAGACAGTGGGTTGCACTCGGCTGTCGTCTCCTCAGAACTACAGCCGGCCGCAAGCTCCCCCCACCGCCCACACGGTCGGGGCAACTCACCACTTTGGAACAACCCCAACTGCTGCCAGTCACCTATGACACAAACATTCGGCGAGAGCTTGCAATCGTGTTTCGGTCCTCTCCCATGTGCCATCTCCTTCTCCTCCTCCTCCCGCCTTCCCCTCCTCCTCCTCCTCCTCCTCCCTCCTCCTCCTCCTCCTCCTTTTCCTCCTCCTCCTCCTCCTCCTCCTCCCCCCCTCCTCCTCCGCCTCCTCCTCCTCCTCCTCCTCCTCCTCCTCCTCCTCCTCCTCCTCCTCCTCCCGCCTCCTCCTCCTCCTCCTCCGCCTCCTCCTCCTCCTCCTCCTCCCGCGGCACGTGCTTTTTTGGGTAGTGGCCCTGTCGGCTGGTCCGATGGGTCGGAGTGCCGTCGGGCTGCATAGGGCTGCGTCGGGCTGCCGTCGGGCTGCGTCGGGCTGCGTCGGGTTGCGTCGGGTTGTGTCGGGTTGCGTCGTGCTCCTTGTATTTGGGTAATTCCAGTGGTGCTCTGTTGTTTGTCCGCAACACTTGCTTGTGCTCTTTGTATTTGGGTAATTCCAGTGGTGCTCTTTTGTTTGTCCGCAACACTTGCTTCGGTCTTTTGTCTCTTGCTTGCTGTCAACCTCGTCGTGGAGAGGTACTGCATCGTTGATGTCATGAGGTCCCCCCGGGCAGTTTCTCCCGTACCAAACAGGGGCCCGTTTGGTACCCCAAAAACTGCCCAGGAGGGCTAGGCAGGGCCCGGCCGCGCACTGCGACCTCCATGAGGGGCCCGGCGGTCCCCCCGGGCCCCCCCGGGCAGTTTCTCCCGTACCAAACAGGGGGCCGTCTGGTACCCCAAAAACTGCCCGGGAGGCCCCGGTAGGGCCCAGCCGCGCCGGCCGCGCCTGGCGGCCACCGCCTCGGGCTTATTCGCGGGATTGCTTTTCATTACCTTCAGCTGTCTCGGCATTGGGTTCGATTCCAGGGCAGACGCCCTCCCCATGTGTCCTTTTGCGGTGCCGCATTGTGGCTGTGTGCAAGGGGGGTATGTTGTCCCCACCGTTGTAGCGTTCCGGTTCCAGCGCAGCGTCCATTGTGTCAGCACCGTCTGTTTTACCACAGTCAGTATGCAAGGACCCGGCAACCCGAGCGCCCGCTCGGCCTTTGTGGCCCTTGCCCGCACTCGGCTTGTAATTGGCAAATTGTGCACAACCCGGGCGGCTACGCTTGCAACCGTGGACTCTACTGCCCGCACCTCAAAGCGGAGGGGCCAGCGGCCACAAACGATCCAAAACTCCCTAAGCCTTCGCAAGCTCCTGTTCTCACCGGCCATATTGCCCGCCTGCACAAAGGAGCGGGCAAGGGGCAGGACAAAGGAAAGGGCAAGGGCCCGAGTGGACCCCTAAACCGCGGCACCGTCAACACCTAGAACAGCATGAACGAATGGGCGGGCGGCGCAGAAATGAGCACAGCCGCGCCGGGTGCCCCGCCCATGGCGCCGCGCGACCGCCACAGCGGAGGCTGGCGCCGCCGCGGACCCTACCATGAAGAGCAGCGTGGAGGGGGCTCCCAGCCCCACGCAGGCAGCGGCGGCGGCAAGCCCAAGCGCAAGGCCCCCGAGGATGCAGGAGGTCGACTCGACAAGCAATCGAGGGCGCAAGAGACCGCGCCCCCCAGCGGCCCCCTCTCCAAGATCGCGATGGCGCAGGCGGAGGTCGCCTTCTACGAGCAGCACTCCGCTCGGGGGTCAGATGGGGCATCCCAGAACCTCTTAGCGGCCCGCGAGAAGCTCAATCGTCTCAGGGACGAGCAATTTGACACCCTTGCCGTCTCGGAAAAAACACCGCATCACACGGGACAAGCTCGATAAGGCCAGCAGCGAACTGGAGGAGGATCTCCAGGCTCTGAACGACATTGAGGTGCAGATCGACCAGTTGTGCGACTCCCACGACGTCAAAGCAGCAGCCATTCAAGCCAATATCCTCGAGGTGCGCGGCCTCCGCGAGCAACTCGCGCAGATCACCGCCCAGATGCCGGCCCCCGCCGCCGCTGTCCCCAAGGGGCCGACGTCCGCTGAGACGCTGGAATTCCTTCAGAAACACCCGGACATCAAAATCCAAGAGATTAGTGCGGAGGAGCTTCAGAACCAGGTCGTCGCGTACCAGCGCCAGCTTAAGACCGAGGCAGCAGAGGCCGTTGCCCCCCTCCCTGAAGCCCCGGCGACTGGGCCCCAGGCGCCATCTGGCGCTAAGATGGCGAAGTTGGTGGCCAACAGCCGGCGCGTGGACGAAGCAGTCGCGGACCTCGACCCTAATGCCGGCGCCCCCGAAACCGCGGCGCCGCCAGAGACAACGGGCGGCGCAGGCGGGCAGGGTGGCGCCAGCAAGACCTCCCCGGATGGCGCAAAGGAGGACGGAACGGAGGTCAAAAGGGGCCGCGTAGCCGAGCCCGGAGCCCGCGATGACGAGCCGCGGGTGGCAGGGGGCGCCGCCGCTGACGCGGCCCACGCCGCGGCCGCCTCTGCAGCACCGGGGGCGCCGCCATCGCCGGGGTAACACAGGTGAACCCAGTTGCGATGAAAATTTGTCAGCCCTTGCCATCCCGCGGAGTTCTGAGGCGACGCAGCTCCAGACATTTCACGGGGGCGCTTGGACATCGGTCCGCCCCCAGCTGGAACAAGGGAACCTTAGTAATACCAAGGTATTGTTTTTGCAGAAGACCTTGTTGGTAGACCAGCACGATATCCAACTGGCGTCCGAGGCCTGCCTTCGCCTCGGCTGGTGCCCGCTTTTTGCCCCGGCCGTCCGCTCAGAGGGCAACAGACCAATTGGGGGGGTTGCAATTCTGGTCAGGCGAGCGAAAGATGTGGGCATCTCGGCATCTCCCCTCTTCCTGGTTCCCCTCCGCCTCCTCCCGAACCATCAAGGCTTCTGGCAGTCAAACTTAATATGCCAGGTTTTGCGCCTGTGATTTTGGTCTCTATTTACCTGCATCCTGTGATTCGACTAAGCCATGAGAGCCTTGCCCTCCTTGCCCACTTGGGAATTCTACAGCACCGCTGCAAGTTGCCCCTGTTACTGGGCGGCGATTTCACCCCCCCCTTCCATGCTCCAGCAGAGCGACTTCCTTGAGCGCAGCGGATGCTGCGCAGTTGCGGCCACGGACCCAACGTATTTTACAAAGAAGTCGAAGTGCGAACTCGATTTCTTTCTCATCTCCAAATCGCTCTTCCCGCTTGTGTCATTCCGCTTTCAACCCTCACCCCCTTCCTCGCCTCCTGTCCCTCGCCCAGCCCATCCTAACCCGCCCCCCTGGCGCGTGGGCCCAGGTAAGGGGCCCTTTCGGCGCAGCCATTCTATCCTTGGCTCGCATAGGGTGGTCGTTTCACACGCCGCTTGTACTGCGGGACCCTGCGGGCAGGAGGTGGCCCTTCGCATCCTTTTCTCCTAAGTTCATGGGACTCCAATTCCAAGAATATTGGGCGCAAACCCATTCCAGCGCCATTGCAGGCAAATTAGACCAGCCTGCGTCCACTACTTACGATTTCAGTGTGGCCCGGCGCTTAATTCAAGAATGCAGCCTGCAGAAGCACGAGCAAGGGCTACTTCTGTCATTCGTCTGCCAGTCGCTGTGGACAGCACATCAACTCAGGCAGGCAGGATACGACGTCGACACCACTTGCATTTGCGGGGCGCCTTCCGATAGCATCTCTCATCGCCTCCACTTCTGCCCCTGCGCCCGTGGCCTCAGGGACGAGGTGCTAACTGAGGGTGACAAGGCCCTCATTTCTGATTCGGCCAGGAACTTCCCATTTGTTTGCGGGTTCCTGGAGCGTCCGGAGCCAGTGTCCACGCCGCCGCCAGGCACTGGCATTGCCAATCGTCGGTTCTGGTGTGCCGCCGAAGGCACCACCACAGCGGAGGCCTTCATCGGCGATGTGTTCACGGACGGTTCCTGCTTCAAGGATGGGCCCGTCGTTATCCATGCTGTGGGGTGGGCGGTGGTGAAGCTGACGCCAAAGGCGAGCTCTTCGCCGCCCTCTGGGGGGCAGTCGGCGCGGACTACCCGCAGACCTCCCCAGCAGCTGAGCACATTGCCGTACTCGCGGTAATGAAATTGTGCCCGCGTGCCACTCTTATTTACTCTGATTTTTAGGGCTCGTCAAGCTCTCGGAGACTCCGTGGCGGCAAGTGGCGGCCCGGCAGCACGTGTACGCTGGCCTCCATGTGCAGATTCGGGGATCACCGGCCTGGTCCCACGATTTCCGCATTGTCAAAGTCCCAGCTCACGCGAACCCTTCTGATCTGCCAGCTGGATCGTTGGAGTGGTATCGAGCCGTGGGCAACGACTTTGCTGACAGGTATGCAAAGAAAGGTGCACCCACTTTAGGGCAGCCGTCTGCGTCAGAAATAACGGCATGGATTGAAGAGAGCGCCTCCTTGAGGCGATATCTCATGCATGCAGCACGGGCGTTACTTTTATACCCGAGACTCGCCCCTTCCAAAGCCATGCGCTCCTCTTTCAACGCGCGGCGAAGGGCACCAGGTTTCAAAACGGGCATTGCGGCTGCCCGCCAGGCGCTCCTGTCCCCACCGCCCCTGGCCACGCCCCCGCCACCGCCGCCCCTTTCCCCGCCCGACGCGGCAACTTCGGCAGCTGCTCCGGCGAACGCAGAGGGGAGTTCGTGGGCTTGGCGTCGCAACCGTTGGGCGTGTCAGCGCTGTTTGCGATTTGTGGCGAACGACCACAAGCCCGCGCCAAACGTGACGCCGTGCCCAGGGTATAATGCAGCCTTCTCTGCTCTGGTCGCCAACCCAAGGGGGCACCGACTGCATGTAGCAAATTACTCCCACGGTGTCATCTTTATTTGCGGCAATTGCGGCGCTTACTCTGAAACTGGCGCTTTGCATTCTTTGGGAAAGGAATGCCCACCAGGACGAACTTTCCCGTAATCGCTCTGCCAGGGGACAACACCCCAACTCGAAAGTTGGTCCCGCTTATTGCCTTGACGAGCGTCTCCCCGTCTCCGCCCTCTGTTCGTCCTAGTGCACTTTGAGTCCGTGGTCTGTGAAAAAGTTGCTTCGCCTAACGCAGGCGCCATCGCGAAGTCTGCTGCTCGGTTTCTTCTGCGGGGTTGGGGGCCCATTCCGACTGTGCTCTCTGCATGTCGAGATATGTCGCCCCCGGCGCCCTTCTGTGCCTCTCATACATATCCCTCGCGTGCTGGAAGACCAAGGGGGGAAATTACGTACACAGAGGCAGTTTTGTACGGAATTTCCCCCCTCCCCCCTTTTCCATGCATCTCTTTACTGTACATGAGCGCGTGCTGCGAGCGGCCCTGCCGAACACGGGGGGGCACAATTTGGTAACATCGCTCCGTCTTCCTTCCTTGGTCCCTGCCCTGAGAAGGGCCATGCGCACCTCCGAAGCAATCTGCATCACTTGCGCGAAGCCTCTCCCGCGCACCTGAGCAGCCCTTCCGGCTGTCGTCTCCGAGGATGGCCGAAACCAAGCCGGGGAGAGTTCAAAAATCGTGGGGGGCGTACCACGACAGTGGCCACCTAGCCCATTCATAACACTCATCCCCCATGCGTTAAGATCCCCGGAAACAATTTGATTCAAAGGATTGGTTTCTGTCATCCTCAAGACTGTAAGGATGAGACGTCCTAGAGCCTTTGCAACTCCCTTTTCTGCATGGGCATGCTGCTTTGGGCAGCGGGTGAGTGGGAAACCGCAATCACCCTGACCAAGGCTCTGATGGTCGCCTCATCCTTAAAGATGGGTTTAGGTGCCCTCAAAGCCTATAGCGCACCTGGCAGTCCTCCCGCCTTCTCCTCCTCGGGAGCGGCCAAGAGGGGGGTGTCCAAGAGGGGGGGGTGCAAATCATGACCGGCGGCATGTGCGCGGCCCAGCGGGGGGGCCAGGGACGTAGTGAAGTAAGAAGAGGCGCCATGAAATCTGGGGAAATATCATGGCCCCCGCCATGATCTCTCCCCCCCCCTAGTCATCCCCCCCCTCTTTTCCGCCCCCGACCTCCTCCTGCGCGCCGACGTTGTCGCGTCGCCGGGGCCGGCGCCGCCTTCTGGCGCGCGCGCGCGCGCCTCGGGGCGCTTCACTCCGACGTGCCCGCCGCGCCCTCGTCGGCCAGAGGCGCCCCCGAGGCCTCCTGCGGCTCGGCCGAGAGCACCGAGCGGACCTCGCCCGAGGTCGCCGCCACCCTGCCGCGGCGGATGGCGACCGCCAGCACCGCGCACGCGGACGCCACGAGGACGCAGGCGAAGGCGGCGACGGGCAGGCTTGCCTGATGGGCCGATTTTCCCCCACCACTACCATAGGTAGGAGAGGGAGAGGGAGGAGGAGGAGAAGGAGGAGGAGGAGGAGGAGGAGGAGGAGGAGAGGAGGAGGGAGGGAGGGGGGAGGGAGGGAGGGAGGGAGGGAGGGGAGGGAGGGAGGGGGGAGGGAGGGAGGGAGGAGGAGGAGGAGGACCTCCCCATCCTCCCTTCTCCCCCGCCCTACTTATGATAGCGGTGGAGGAAAATTGGCCCCTGATGGCCCGGGACTTCGGCGACGCCGCGGGCACGGTCGCATCGACCAGCCTCACAGTCGCGGTCGGGTCTTGCGCCAGGGAGTCGTCACAGGTCGAGCAGACATCGCACTTGGTGGCGATCGTCTGGACCGCCAGGCTGCACAACGTCTGGCCTTCGGGGAAGTCGGCCTCCGGGTTGTTGGAGCCGAAGCTGCCCTGAAGCTCGGAGATCGCCGTCTGGAGCAGGCCCAGGCAGGTATCTTCGCCGCAGCCGGCACCGTTGTCCATGCCGCACCAGTGCTGGACCCGGCAGTTGGAGACCGAGACGTACTCGGCCGCGGCGAGGCCGAGCAGGGAGGCGAGGGCGGCGGCGCGCGCGAGGAGGGCCATGGCAGGGCGGAATGTTCTCTGGTCGCTCGGGGGCTCTCACTGGCAGCTGAGCTGAAGGAGGGCGGTTTGGGCCAAAATGGCTACGGAATCCGAAGTCTTGTTTTTGCTCAACACGGCGCCTCGGAAGGCCCTTTCCCGAGGGCCGGTGTTTCATCCCGAGCCGGTTTCTCGCGGCCCCGGGTGCGGGAAATACTTACATCCATATCCAAAGCGTCGTGGACTTGCTGGGAAGGGGTGCCGCAAGGCCGAGCCACACCGGATATGGAGAAACATCAAAACCCTTCTGGGGCCAAATTTCCATCCATATCCAGTGCGCCTCCGGTTTCTGGGGAAGAGAGCCCAAAGCTCCAAGACGCACTGGATGACAACAACGCCGACGACAACGCCGGGAAAGACACCCCAGAGGAGCCCCGAACCTCGAACAGGGGAGATGTCGATCCCTATCCTAGACTTCGTGGGGTGTTTTCGAATGGACCAAACATCTGGGAACCAACCGTGGGACATACGATGGGGGGGGGCGTCCATCCTCGATAGGGGCGCGTCCGAATGGCCCCCTTGGGGTGTATGCCAGGGTTCTCTTGAGCCCCGAGTCCATTCCCGAGGGCCGGTGCTTCATCCCGAGCCGGCTTCTCGCGGCCCCGGGGGCCCCGCGAGGGCCGCCAGAAGGCCGAGCACGGACCCGCAGAACCTCTTCACGGAGCGGGTGCTGTCAGGGGAGCCGCGCGCCGCAGGCGGCGCCCCTGGACCTCTCCCGGGTGGCATTCAGTGAAGGGGCCCTGGGGCACACAAATAAATACACACAGATAACAAAGTTCCCAATCTTTTCCCATAACTTCTGGGCTTTTCCCAACCATCCTGTGGTGTTGGGCCCTCGTTTTGAAGAGACGTCGCCCCGCGTTCCTTCCTCCTCCTCCTCCTCCTCTCCCCTTCCCACACCCATTCTGGCACACCCCTCACACGTTTCGTGGGCCCCATAGGGAGCTCCACCGAAGGCCCCAGTGGCTGCGCCCGCAAGGCGTGGCCCCGCCCATGCACCAGTTTCGTGGCCCCACTCCACCGAAGGCCCCAGTGGCTGCGCCCGCATGCGGTTCCACCCCCATTCTGGCACACCCCTCACACGTTTCGTGGCCCCATAGGGAGCTCCACCGAAGGCCCCAGTGGCTGCGCCCGCATGCGGTTCCACCCCCATTCTGGCACACCCCTCACACGTTTCGTGGCCCCATAGGGAGCTCCACCGAAGGCCCCAGTGGCTGCGCCCGCATGCGGTTCCACCCCCCATTCTGGCACACCCCTCACACGTTTCGTGGCCCCATAGGGAGCTCCACCGAAGGCCCCAGTGGCTGCGCCCGCATGCGGTTCCACCCCCCATTCTGGCACACCCCTCACACGTTTCGTGGCCCCATAGGGAGCTCCACCGAAGGCCCCAGTGGCTGCGCCCGCATGCGGTTCCACCCCCCATTCTGGCACACCCCTCACACGTTTCGTGGCCCCATAGGGAGCTCCACCGAAGGCCCCAGTGGCTGCGCCCGCATGCGGTTCCACCCCCCATTCTGGCACACCCCTCACACGTTTCGTGGCCCCATAGGGAGCTCCACCGAAGGCCCCAGTGGCTGCGCCCGCATGCGGTTCCACCCCCCATTCTGGCACACCCCTCACACGTTTCGTGGCCCCATAGGGAGCTCCACCGAAGGCCCCAGTGGCTGCGCCCGCATGCGGTTCCACCCCCTCACACGGCACACGTTTCGTGGCCCCATAGGGAGCTCCACCGAAGGCCCCAGTGGCTGCGCCCGCATGCGGTTCCACCCCCCATTCTGGCACACCCCTCACACGCTTCGTGGGTGGCTCCATGGGGAGCTCCACCGAACGCCCCAGTGGCTGCGCTCGCATGTGGTTCCCCCCCCCATTTCGGCACACCCCTCACACGGTTCGTGGCCCCATAGAGAGCTCCACCGAAGGCCCCAGTGGCTGCGCTCGCATGCGGTTCCACCCCCTTTTTCGGCACGCCCTTCACACGTCTCGTGGCCCCATAGGGAGCTCCACCGAACGCCGCAGTGGCTGCGCTCGCATGCGGTTCCACCCCCCATTTCGGCACACCCCTCACACGTTCGTGGCTCCATAGGGAGCTCCACCGAAGGCCCCAGTGGCTGCGCTGCATGCGGTTCCACCCCCCATTCTGGCACACCCCTCGCACGTTTCGTGGCCCCATAGGGGGCTCCACCAAAGGTCCCAGTGGCACTGCCCGCTTGCGTCCGCCACCACCCAGCACAGCCCTTGTTCCCTGCGCTTCACCCACCCAGAACAGCGCTTCGTAGCCCTATAGGGAGCTCCACCAAAGGTCCCAGCGGCACCGCCCGCATGCGTCCGCCACCACCCTGCGCAGCCCTTGCTCCCTGCCTGCGTTTCACCCACCCAGTACAGCGTTTCGTGGCCCCATAGGGAGCTCCACCGAAGGTCCCAGTGGCACCGCTCGCATGCGTCCGCCACCACGCAGCACAGCCCTTGCTGACCGCGTCTCACCCACCCAGTACAGCGCTTCGTGGCCCCATAGGGAGCTCCACCGAAGGTCCCAGTGGCACCGCCGGCATGCGTCCGCCACCACCCAGCACAATTGCGGCATTCACAACTGCATATGGTTGGGTCCTTCGCCAGGCTAATTGTCTTCCCCCCCACTTCCCAAATTTCCGATATTTTCCGGGGAATCAACAATTAATTGTGTGTGCTTTTCCCCTCCTGATTCAGACCATGATACTCGTCGGCGAGAAATAAGAAGGAGAAGGCCTTCTCAGAAGGCGGCGGGACTTCTCAGGAGCCCTCGCGCCTTCTGAGAATCTGTCCCAACCCTCATGCGTTGGGTTCATGTCTTGGATAGAGCTCTACGGTCAGACACTTTCTCCTCCCCCTCCTCCCGCCTCCCTCTCCCGTTCTGTCCTGCCGTTCACATCGTTCCTTCCTGTGTGCCGGCTTGCCTCCTACTTGGCCATCCCTGGGGGGCTGCGATCTGCGAAACTGTCGCCATTTTAAAAGGCTGCCGGGGGGTGCCACCGGATTGGGGAACCACCCCGACTCAGATTAGACCTCGCCTCCCTACGGGGCTGCGATGGCAAAACTGTCACCATCTTCGAGCGCTGCCGGGGGGTCCAGCAAAGTGGGGAACCACTCAGACTCAGATTAGACCTCGCCATCCCAAGGGGGGTCGCGATCTGCGAAACTGTCGCCCTTTTCGATGGCTGCTGGGGGGTTCAGCGGAGCGAGGCACCACCCAGACTCAGACTAGACCTCGCCATCCTTGGGAAGCTGCGATCTGCGAATTTGTCGACACTTTAGAGGGCTGCCGGGGGGGCCAGCAAAGTGGGGAAACATCCAGACTCATATCAGACCTCGCCATCCCTGGGGGACTGCGATCTGCGAAAGCGTCGCCACTTTAGACGGCTGCCGGGGGGGGCCAGAAGAGTAGGGAACCACCCAAACGCAGATTAGACCTCGCCTCCCTGCGGGGCTGTGATCTGCGAAACTGTCGCCCTTTTCGAAGGCTGCAAGGGGGTCCAGCGAAGTGGGGAACCACCCAGACTCAGACTAGACCTCGCCATCCCTGGGGGGCTGCGATCTGCGAAACTGTCGCCATTTTCGAAGGCTGTTTGGGGGTTCAGCAGAGCGAAGCACCGCTTCGACTCATATTATTAGACCTCGCCATCCCTGGGGGGCAGGGGGCTACTTGGGGGTACAGCGGAGCGAGGCACCACTCAGACTCAGACTAGACCGAAAAGGAACCTAGTTACCGCGCCCGAATCGCGTGCTCTGAATTCCTGGGGGTGGCGTGGGACACGTAAAATACATGAAACTCGGGGCCCCGAGGCCATATACCTTCATGAATTACTCGCAATTCGCGTCCCCGAAACCATATGCTCTCGCAAAATAGGCCGCACTCGTGTCCCCGAAATCATAATCCCGTGTACATTATAGAATACTTGCGTCCCCGAGGCCGCAAACGCTCGCACATCATGCCGTATTCGCGTCCCCGAAGCCATAAGCCTTTTTTGTAATTTACGCGATGCTCTCGTCTCCGAAGCCATAAACATGCGTAAATGACGCAATACTTGCCACCCGGAAGCCATACACCTTCGCAGTGTACGCACGAATCGCGTGTCCAAAGCCATAAACCCGCGTCCCCGAAGCCTTAAACCTGCGCAAATCAGCTATAGCTGCGACCCCGAAGCCATACACCCTCGTAAATTACGCACGGTTCGCGTACCCGAAGCCATAAACCTTCGAAATACAACACCGAAGTCAACAATATCATCATGATCTCCATATGTCTTGCCGATTACTCATCGTCTCCGCGTGAAGTCCCGACGCTGCTTCACGGCGGCGCCAACGCTTCATGATTTTGCTCTTGCATTGCCCATTATCCGGGAGAGTGGGCCGGCGGCAGGAGGCGAAGCCCTTACGGATAACAATTGTCGAACGCCGCACCGTCATGTCGCAGACCGCGCTGTTTTTTTAACGCGCTGCCGACCATAGCAACACTCTTAGGTCTCCTCCCGTCGCGTTCGTCGTCATCCTCTGCCCCCTGCCACCTTCCCTGTGCTGCTGCCGCGCTGACGGTTCGGCCCCCCGCGCGCCCTTATCCTGCCCTTCGTTCCCGCCCTCATGTCCTCCTTCAGGCTGGGCCCTCTCTCCTTGTCTTTCGGTTGTTGTCCTGTGAGACGGGCCACGCGATGCAAATGGGGTTGGGTGCGTCGCAAGGTAATTATTTGTCTTCGGAAAAGGCCTAGAAAGCTTCTCAAAAGGCCGGGGGACTTCCGAACCTTCTGAAAAAGGCCTTCTCCTTTTCACTTCCCCCCCTCGCTCGCCACCGACATACTCATACCGATAGGACCACCCTACGGGTGAGAATGAGGTGGGGGGGAGGGGGGGGCGGTCGTTTTGCGATGGCTCTGGATTCTGTGGTGGCCGTTTCAATTTCCAACTGTCGCACAAACATTTACCCATCGATCGGTCGACAAATTTACCGAATTATAGGCTCAGGACACCCATGTACATACACACACACATATGTATATCTACATACAGACATATATATATATATATGTATATCTGTACATGCCCATGCTTCTCTCTATATATAAATATGTATATATCGAACAACATATAAACATATATATATATATATATCTCTTACATATGTGTATATGTATATACATATATACTAGAACCACGCGCGCGCTACGCGCGCGCTTAGGTTCTGGCTTCGCCCGGGGCAACGGCCAAACAACAGACGAAGAGGTTGAATGCTGAATGCACTTCGGTGATTTGTCGAGTTTCGCGGTCGTGGTTCGAAAAGTTTTTGGGCGCTCCTCGCCCCCAGGCGGCCCGAGGCGGCCGAAAACGGCACCTCTTCCTCGTCCTCCTTTTTCCCCCTGCTCTTCCTCCTCTCCTCCTACTCTTCCTCCTCCCCCCATCGTCCCCTACTTTTCCCCCTTCCTCCTCCTCCGCCCCCCTTCCTCCCCTCCTCCTCCTTTCCCCTCCTCATCCTTCTCCTCTTCATCCTCGTCCGCCTCCTCCCCTTTTTCCTCCTCTTTCCTCCTCCTCCTCCTCTCTCCACACCTCCTCCTCCTCCTCTCTCCTCCTCCTCTCCTCCTCCTCTTCCTCCTCCTCCTCCCCCCTCCCTCCTCCCTCCCTCCCCCTCCTCCTCCTCCTCCTCCTCCTCCTCCTCCTCCTCTCCTCCTCTCTCCTCCTCCCTCCTCCTCCTCCCCTCACTCCTCATCTCATATCCCTCCTCCTCCTCCTCCTCCTCAACATCATCATCATCAGCATCATCACCATCCCCTCACCATCACCATCTCCCCCCCCTCCTCCTCCTCTCCTCCCCCTCCTCCTCCCCTCGCCTCCCCTCCCCTCGCCCCCTCGTCGGTCCTCCTCCTCCCCCTCCTCCTCCTCCTCCTCCTCCCCTCCCTCTCACTCCTCCTTCCCCTGCTCGTCCTCCTCCTCCTGTCCAGACTACGTGGCTCGCCAAACGCCTGCGACGCCCGCGCAAGCATTGGGCCTCCCTCTTCTCTTTCCTCCTCCTTTTCTTCTCTTCCTCCGCCCCCTCCTTCCTCCTCCTCCCCATCCTCCTCCCCGCCCCTCCTCCTCCTCCTCCCCCTCCTCCTCCTCCACCTCCTCCTCCTCCCCTCCCCCTCCTCCTCCCCTCCTCCTCCGCCCCATCATCGTCATCTTCATCTCCTCATCTCATCCTCATATCCTCATCCTCATCATCATCATCCATCATCATTTCATCATCATCAGCATTATCATCAGCATCATCATCACCATCCCTCCTCCCCCCCCCTCCCCCCGCCCCCCTTCTCTCTCCACCCCACTCCTCCCCCCCTCGTCCTCCTGTTCCTCCTCCTCCACCTCGCCCATCTCCTCTTCCCCCTTTCCTCTTCCTCCTCCTCCGCGCGCAAAAAATCCAGCAACATATCGCAAAAATCAACGAACTGTGTCCCTCCGGTTTTTTCGAGCGTCCTTCTAAGACTTGTCGGGGCCGTCTTAGGGCCTCCTTGGGCGCCCTGGGGACCCCGAAGTCATGTTCCGATAGAGGCTTCGGGGAACATGATGTCGGACACTGCGGAAGAGGCCTCCCGAGAATCTCTATAGGCAGCTCTGCTTGCCCCCGTTGTGGCTCTGTTGGGTGCCTTTTGGGGCTCGGTTGGGCTGGCTTGTAGCTATCATGGGTCATCTTGGGTCCCTCTTGGGCCGTCTTGGGGCTCCTCGGGGTGGCGCTGTGAAGACGTCGTCGTCGTCGTCGTTCGCCGATCGGCGGCGTCAACTGTTGTCATCGTCGTCCATCGTCGTCGTCGTCGTCGGTCGTCGCCGTCGACGACCGTCGTCGTCATCGTCAATCACCGTCGCCGATCGTCGATCGGCCCCGAGCCCTCCCGCCCACTCATCCCCCCCTCTCCTCCTCCTCCTCCCCCTCCTCCTCCTCCTCCTCCTCCTCCTCCTCCTCCTCCTCCTGATCTGCCTCCTCTTCCTCTTCCTCCTTCTCCTCCTCCTGAAATCATGTTCCCGGAGACGCTTCCGGGGACAGGATTTCGAACGATGCAGAAAAGACTGGGTCCAGGGTGGCTCTGCACACGCGGACAGCGTCGCCGCCGTCGGCGTGGCCGTCGTCGTCGTCGCCGTCGTTCGTCGATCGGCGACGTCGACTGTTGTCATCGTCTTCTATCATCGTCGTCGTCGTCGGTCGTCGGTCGTCGACCGTCGTCGAGGTCGTCGTCGTCGTTGTCAATAACCGTCGCCGGTTGTCGTCGCCGATCGTCGATCGCCCTCGAGCCTCCTCCTCTCTCTCCCCCCCTCCTCCCGTCCACTCCTCCTCCCCGCCTCCTCCTCCTCCTTTTCCTCTTCCTTCCTTCTCCTCCTCCTCCTCCTCCTCCTCCTCCCCCTCCTCCTCCTTCGCCCTCTCCGTCTCCTCCGCGCGGAAGAAATCCAACAACATCTCGCGCAAATCAACGAACTATGGCCCTCCGGGCCTTTTTGAACGTCCATTTAGGGCCTTTGGGGGCCGTCTTAGGGCCCTCTTGGGCGTCCTGGGAACCAGGAAATCATGTTCCCGGAGAGGCTTCCGGGAACATGATTTCGAACGAGGCCCTGTTGGGCCTCCCTGAGGCCGGGTTGGGAGCCTCCTGGGCCAACTTTGGGGCCTCTTGGGCCGTCTTGGGGGTTCCATGAGCCGCACAGGACGACCCTTTTGGGCCGTCTTGGGCCCTCTTGGGTCTCTCTTGGGCTGCCTTGGGCTCGGGGGCGTCTGGGGCACTGTGAGAACCAAGCAAGCAAGTATGCTGGAAACGTACGTTGGACAACGGGAATGGGCCGATTGTTGCCTCTTGATGGCCCTCTTCGGCCAGCTTCAAACCATCTCGGGCCCTCTTGAGGCGCTCTTGGACGTCTTGGGGCCCTCTTGGGCCTCGCTGAGGCTGTCGGACAGCGTCGCCGCCGTCGGCGTGGCCGTCGTCGTCGTCGCCGTCGATCATCGATCGGCGGCGTCGACTGTTGTCATCGTCGTCGATCATCATCGGTCGTCGTCGTCGTGGTCGTCGTCGTCGTCGTGGTCGTCGTCGTCGTGAATCACCGTCGCTGGTCGTCGTATCCGATCGTCGATCGCCCTCGAACCTCCTCCTCCTCTCTCCCCCCTTCTCCCGTCCACTCCTCCTCCCCGCCTCGTCCTTCTCCTTTTCCTCTTCCTCCTCCCCCTCCTCCTCCTCCTCCTCCTCCTCCTCCTCCTTCGCCCTCTCCGTCTCCTCCGCGCGGAAGAATTCCAACGACATTTCGCGAAAATCAGCGAACTGTGGCCCTCTGGGAAATTTTGAATGTCATGTTAGGCCCTTTTGGGGCCGTCCTGGGGCCCTTTTTCGGCAGGACCATAAGAGGTACTAAAACCGTAGGGATACCAAAACCGGGTGGGGTGGGGCGACAAAACACACATGTTCATCAGAGCACAAATGTTAACTTTGACCTGATCCAATGTGGCCCCCTCGCGCGCCCATGTCTACATCCGTCTCGCCCGCGCGCGTGCGCATTGGCTTCTCACTTTGAACCCCGCCCTCGCTTGAAAGCCTTCCCTCCCCTCTCCCCTTCCGTCTCGTCATCCTTTTCCCTATCCCTCACCCTCTCCCTCTCTCCCTCTCTCTATGAATATAGTTTGCTTTCCCTCTACATATACACATGCACAGGTATACGTATCATTTTCTCTGTCTGTCTGTCTGTCTGTCTGTCTGTCTGTCTCTCTCTCTCTCTCTCTCTTTCCATCTCTTTCCAATCCTCTCGATGTCGCGTCCGAAAACGTCCGAAAACCTCGACACTCGTTTGTTGTAAACGCCCGAAAACCTCCGGAGACCCAAAACGTCCGAAAATTTCGACACTCGATCGATCGATCGACGGCGACGGAGACAGCGACGACGGCGACGACGACAACGGCGACGGCGGCGGCACGGCGAGGGCGAGGGCGAGAGCGACGGCGACGACGACGGCGACGACGGCAACGGCAGCGGCGGCGGCGGTGACGACGGCGACGACGAGGACGGCGACGGCGACGACGACGACGGCGGCGACGGCGACGACGGCGACGGCGACGACGGCGACAACGGCGACGACGGCGGCGGCGACGGCGGCGGCGGCGACGGCGACGACGACGACGGCGACGACGAGGGGATCTGGTGCTCCGAAGGCCGCCCAAGGGGGCCTTCAACCCGAGCTCCCCGCCAGGGGCGGGACGCCTCGTCGTCGTCGTCGTCGTCGTCGTCGTCGTCGTCGTCGTCGTCACTCGTCGTCGTCGTCGTCGTCGTCGTCGTCGTCGTCCGTCGTCGTCGTCGTCGTCGTCGTCGTCGTCGTCGTCGTCGTCGTCGTCGTCGTTCGTCGTTCGTCGTTCGTCGTTCGTCGTTCGTCGTCCGTCGTCCGTCGTTCGTCGTTCGTCGTTCGTTGTCCGTCGTCGTTGTCCGTCGTTCGTCGTTCGTCCTTCGTCGTCGTCGTCAGAGTGGTCGTCATCGTGGTCTTCGTCGTCGTCGGAGTGGTGGTGGTCGTCGTCGTCGCCGTCGTCGGTGTCGCCGCCGCCGTCGCCGTCTCCGTCGCCGTCGTTAGAGGTGGCGGGAGAAGGAGGAGGACGAGGAATAGGAGGAGGAGGATCGAGGATCGAGGTTGAAACTTCGAGATTCGAGGGAGTCTTCTGTCGCTTTTCGGCATTTTGGGGCCTCCTTGGGCGTTCTCGTCGTCATGGCTGGAGACCACTCTCAAGAATCTGGCGGAATTAAATATTTTATGGAATGTACACCTCCCCGGTCCGGTCCCAGTCCCGGTCTGGGCCCCTGAGAAAGGACTGCGAGTCCAGTCCTGGTCCCGGTCCTGGCCCGGGTCCCGGATGGAGAACCCTCATGGATCCCTAGGTATCTTGGAAACTTCGTCGGCATTCTTTGGGAATCGTCACTGGTTTTGAAGAATTCTTAAGAAGCCTTTGTGTCAAGCCCCGCTCCATCTCGAGGAACCGGGGCCCGGTCCCACTTTTGGTGCCTGAGACATCCTGAGGAATCCGTGTCCGATCCCGTTCCCAGTCCACGTCCCCGAGGATGGACCCCCAGGAGTCCTGCAGAATCTCGAAGAAATCGTGGGAGCTATTCTACTTGGAATCATGACACATTCTCGGGGGGCCCGAGGAATCTGCATAAACCTTGGGACTTGTTCGGAACCTGTTTGAGACCCCTGGGGAATCCTCACGAATCCTTATAGTTCCTGGACCCTTCCCAATCCGAAGACTCCGGGCCCAGCTCTTTTCCCATTCTGGATGCCTGAGAATCCTTCGACCGCGACAATCCCTAAAAGCCCGGGCCCCTGGGGATTCTGACAAGAAACTGTTCTGAAGGATCCAGAGGAATTCCGAAGAAGTCTGAGGATTCCATGGAACCCGATGGAGTGATGAAGATTTGCGGAATAATCGGTGAAATCCCCAAGCATGGAAAACAAAAGGGCATCAGAGATCCTGAAAAAAAACCTGCAGGGGCCCCGAAGACTTCTGAGGGAACCTGAGGGCACCTAGAGAATCATGAGGGGAAGTCCTGGGGCATCCTCAGGACTTCTGAGGGATCCTCCACACTCCTCCGGAATCTCAAGAATCCCCGATGTTTCAAACGCGTTTGAGTTTAATAAGGGCAAATGAACGTTTAAAACTTGCGTTTGACGCGCAACAGGTTCAACACGAAATCGAAAAACGAAACGATGCCGCCATGCAGCGAGACAGCAGTACGAACAACGAAACGAACTTCGCAGATCACGTGGGTACCAAAACGGACAACGAAACGAAGACTCGGAACGATGGCTGGGGGCGGGGCCGCATTGGCCGCGGTTTAGCGCCGGGGCAAACGAGGGGGGCGAGGTTCTGGCCAGGGTTTGACGCGAACAAAACGACAAAACAAAGAAAACGAACAACGAGACGAAACAGGCCAGGGCTGCGGCGAAGGCTACAGGGCGAGGGCCAAGGCGAGGGGTGAGGTCCCGCTTGAGGCTTCGGCGAAAATCAACGAAGGACGAAACGAAAGAACGAACCAGGGCTGCGGCGAGGGCGACGGCGGGGCCAGGGCTAGGGCGAGGGGCGAAGTCCCGTCGGAGGCTTGTGCGAAAACAAAAAAAGAGAAACGAACAAGCAAACCAGGGCTGCGGCGAAGGCTACGGCCAGGGCGTCCTGAGGCATCCTGAGAGATCGTGAGGAATCCCTCGGGATCCTGATGCTCAGATCCTACCTCAATCCCGAGAAATCCAACCCCGGTCGCGGCCTGGGTCCCGAGATTTCTTTTTTGCCTTGGGCATTTCCGAAATGTTCGGGTCTGGTCCCGCCCCCAATTGGGGCTTTTGATTCTTACAAGTCCAAAGGGATCTCAAAGAATTTTCGGAAACGCCAAAGACTCGTGCAGAGTGTGTAGGGGGGGCTGACGTGGGTGGTGCAACGGCATGCGGACGCAGCCACAAGGGCTTTCGGTGGATTCCTGGAACCACCACACCAACCTGTGAGGGGTGCGCCGAAATGGGCGATCGGGACGCATGCGGGCGAAGCCGCACTGGCCTTCGGAGGAGCTCCCTTTGGGGCCCCGAATCTGGGGAAGGGTGTGCCGAAATCAGTGGCGGGGAGGCCTGCGGGCGCAGCCACTGGGACCTTCGGTGGGGTTCTCTATGGGACCACGAAACTTGTGAAGGGCGTGCGGAAATGGGTGGTGGGGGGGGGCATGCGGGCGCAACCTCTGGGGCCATCGGCGGAACCCCCTCATGGGGCTGCGAAACTTATGAGGGCCATGCCGAAATGGGTGGCGCGGAGGCAGGTGGACGCAACCACTGAGGTTTTCAGTCGAGTTCCCGATGGGGCCACGAGACTTGTGAGGGGGGTACCGAAATCAGTGGCGACGGGGCATGCGGAAGCAGCCGCTGGGGCCGTCGGTGGGGCTCCCGAAGGGGCCACGAAACGTTTGAGGGGGGGGGGGCGAAATGGGCGATGCAGAAGCCTGCGGGCGCAGCCTCTGGGGTCTTCGTTGGGGTTCCCGACGAAGCCATGACACATTGGACAGGTGTGCCGACAGGGTGGTGGGGGGGCATGCGGACGCAGCCACTGTGGCTTTCGGTGCATCTCCCCATGGGGCCACGAAGCTTGTGAATGGTGTGGTGGTGGGGAGGCATGCGGGCGCAGCCACTGGGGCCTGCGGCAGGGCTGCCGATGGGGCCACGAGAATTAAGAAAAGTGTACCGAAATGGGTGGTGGAGAGGCATGCAGAAGCAGCCCCTGGGCCTTCCGTGGGGCATCCCATGGGGCCACGAAACTTGCAAGGGGGTGGCGAAATTGATGTCGACGACGGTGATGGTGGCGGCGATGATGGCGGCGATGACATAACCCTGACTATGATGATGATGGCAATGATAACGGCGATGGTGATGATTATGATGATGGTGATGATGATCGCGATGTCGGCGACCGAGTGATGCTGACGATGACGATAAGGATGATGATGAACGATGGTGATGATGATGATGATGATCCGTACGGAGACCACGATGATGAGCATGATGACGACGGTGGGAGGAGATGGCGGGGGGGGGGAGAGGAGAACAGGGGTGAGTGACGCAGGGTGCTGCCTTTTTACAGCGAGGACCCAACGCCACAGGATGGTTGGGGATATCAGGATCCAGGGGAGATCTGGACCGCCCTGAGGGAGCCTGCGGACTCCTTGGGGGACCTGCGGCCATTGACGCACCCTGGCGAACCCATCACAATCCAGAGAAGTCGCGTGGAACCCAAACAAATCTGGGAAGTCTTGGGGAACCTTGCGGCATCCTCGGGGGGTGCGTCTATTTAGGAATCCGCGCGTATCCCAGGCAATAGTTTACAACGCACCAAACGCCTTCATTACGCAATGTCACGACAGGCGAGCAAAACGAACGCACACATGTTGATGTAACATAACCCACTTAGCACCTAGCCGCCTGCACGAACCAGATGATGGATTCAACGATACACAACGCGGACCGCTGTGCAAACTAATTGAGAATAGAAATGGATAGAAAGGGACGACAAAAATAACTGCGCGCTGCTGAAATCTTCGGCAACTCAGGCGAAGCCACCAGAATCCGCACTTCTCTAGCTGGGCGAGGTCCTCCGTGGCTTCAATTGCCCCGTCCAAGCCCCTCAGCCACGACCATTCGGCCCAGCCCGAATATCTCTGGAGAGTCGCATTTGGCCCATGCAACGTCTTGGCGCACGTGCCGTGCGCCAAGGCTTCCCCGCTCGTTATCAAGGCGATGACCATGCAAGTGCATAATCCGCCACAGTGCCGTCAGCACGTAGTTGAATGCCCCAATGCTCATGCAGTTTTGACACGTCATCGGGTTGAAAGGGTTCGTACGCCGGTTTCCCGGGAGCTGCCGGGAATTCCTGGGGTGTGTCGCGGGAGTCCCCCGGAAGCTAGGGCGGTCCCAAAACTGGCCACGAGGGTCGCCCCAAACGCCTCCCGACCCCCGCGATGGCCCCAAAAGCCTCAAGAGAAGCCAAAGAGTACCCCCCCAAAAGGACGATCCCAAGATGCCTCTGGCCTCCGACCCACAACCAAAGCACGGTGACGGGATGGGCCGAAGGCCACAAGATAGATCTGGGTCCCCCATCTCCTTCGTGATAGTCACAAAAGTGTCCTTGTCTGTCTTCAGCGGCGTCGGGGTCGCACGGGCTGGCGGCTCGCTGGCGGGTGCTGGTGCCCCCGCGGCGCTGGGCGCCGCGCCTGCGCTCCCGCGCCCATCGCCGGCGCCGCGACCCCTACCCTTGCCGCCGCTTCGCCGGCCGCGGCCGCTGTGGGACGGGGCTGGCCGCTCCAAGAAGTCAGCCCAAGCGTGCACCCAGTCGCGGACCATGCACGTGTAGACAAAGACCAGCAGCCTGGTGCGGTGGTACATGTCTTTTTCGCGGAACGCCGTCTGCCAGCTCATCCAACGCCCCGTGGCCACTTTGGCGCCTTTCGCTGTGAAACATGGCTCTTGAGGCAAACCCTGCAACCAACTTTCATGGGCTTCGACTCCAGTCTGGCTTGGATCGGCCCACCCACGGTCCTTGCAAACGCCGGGCCACATGTGCAGCAGCAGGGAATCATCCACGGTTAGGTTCACGCTGACCTCCATGGCGGACGTCTGCATGTCTTCAAACCAGCCAGATAGCTGCCACGGCCCGCATGCTAAGTTGTACTCGGCCACTTTTCGCACGAAAGCCGACTGCAGGCCGGAGGCCTTCAAAGCCAGCGTGATATCATTGTGCCTCCGGTGGTACGGGTCGGGAAAGACGACAACGCTATCCGCCGGCGTGCCTTCGGCGCATCTGGGGCGCGTTGGAATGGGCATGGATTGCGAGGTTTCTTGGGACTTTGAACGGCTGCCCGGCCGCCTTGTCGCGACTGTGTCTTAGAGGTCGCCCTGATTTGTTACCTGGCGCCCCTATTGGCCTCAAGCAGCCCACTGAGGCAACCTGAAACGTGTTGGGCCTCAACATGGCCCCGAAGCCAAGTTCTCATCCTCCGCGGTTTCGGATGGCCTCGGGGGGCCTGCCGAAAGCCGCGAAATTGCCCAAGACAGACCCATGACGACAAACACGAAACACGTTGTCATTACGGCTCAAATGATCTGCTTCGGGAAAGCCCCAAGGGGGGCGCCCCAGAAAGCCCCGAGAACCGAGGAGCGGCTCAGTGGCGGGGCGAGGGATTTGCCGCAAGCAATTGGATACGGCAGGTTCGTGTCGTGCCGACCCCAGCGTTGGTTTTTGACACAGCAGGGATCGTTCAACCTTGAACGGTCGGCCGCTGCCGCAACGTCCGATCGTTCAACATCGATCGATTCTGGGTCGCCGGCGGCGTTCAACCTTGAACGCCCGCGCTGGGGTCGCCGCTGGTCGACACGACGCAAACCTACCGTACTTGGTGGGCCCGTGCATCAAGTAATGCGCAACAGACCACTGCTTGCTCTCCTGGTCCAGGCATAACGCGAGCACCGGCGGCGCATCCCGGGCAGGTGCGGTGGGCGCAAAACGATCCAAGCCCGAGCCAACCCCATGCCGCAAAGCGTTATCCAAGGACGTCAACCACTGCAGTGTGGCGACCCTGTCGACACCGAACCTGACTTTGGTAATCTTGCTGGCTGACTTCTTATCCTGGAGGGCGCCAGGGTCAGGGTCGACGTCGACGTCACCCTCGAAATCGCGATTGTGGTAAAACGCCCTCACCTTGGCCAGCCATTTCATGAGCTCTTTGTGCGTGAACGGCTCGCCTGGATCTGCCGCGCGATGGGCAGCCCGCTTGCTTTCCTGGCAATGCACAGACTCACGCACACAGACAGACAACTCACACTGCGGGTCATTCACACTAATGGGGAGCCGCCGGGGGCTATTGCACTCGCCTGTTCGCGCCCAGATTGTGGGGATGTATCAGGCGGTTTGCTTGCGTTGCCCCCTCGACCTCCGCTGCTTTCAGAGCAGATGCCCGTTCGCGATCAGATTGCGGGGATGTCTCAAGCGGGTTGCTTGCTTTGCCCCGCCGGCTCCTCTGATTTCAGATCAGATTGCGAGATGTCGTGAGCGAGGCACTCGCTCCAGCACCCCAAGCGGGAGACGCCGAGATGTATTGCACTCGCCAGGTCGCGCCCAGATTGCGGGGATGTCTCAGGCGATTTGCTTGTTTTGCCCCCCCGACTCCTCTGCTTTCATAGCAGATTGTGAGGATGTCTCGAGCGAGGCGCTTATTTCAGCACCCCGTGCAAGAGCCGCAAAGAGATATTGCACTCGCCCAGTCGCGCCCAGATTGTCAGGATGTCTCAGGTGGTTTGCTTGCTTTGACACCCCGACTCCTCTGCTTTCAGAGCAGATAGATTGCGAGGATGTCTCTCGAGCGAGGCGCTTGCTTCGGCTCCCCAAAAGGGAGCCGCCAGGTGGTATTGCACTCGTTGCTGGGATGTATCAGGCGGTTTGCTTGTTTTGCCCCCCCCCCCCCGACCTCCGCCGCCTGCTTTCAGAGCAGATTGTGGGGACGTCTCCAGCGAGGCGGTTGTTTCAGCACCCCACGCGGGAGCCGCCAGGGTGCATTGCACTCGCCCGTTCGCGAGCACATTGTGGGGATGTCTCAGGTGGTTCGCTTGTTTTCCGCCCCCCCGACTCTTCTGCTTTCAGAGCAGATTGCGAGGATGTCTCCAGCGAGGCGCTTGCTTTGGCACCCCAAGCACGAGCCGCCAGGGGGTACCTCACGGGCCCCTTCGAGGCCAGATTGCGAGGATGTCCCGGGCGAGTCGCTCGTTTTGCAACCCCGACTCCTCTCCACTCAGAGCCCCATGATCACCGCGATGTAGCAGCCTAAGGCCCTCGGACACTCAGTCACTCACAGTGGAAGTGCCAAGAAATGAGACGAACATATTGGGATCTGCACGTCGAGTAATTTCTGGTCGCTGAGATCGGCAGTGGTACGTTCTCCCTCCCTCCTCACCCTCGCAACTGCGAAACCCTGGCGCTGTGAACGAAGCCGACGCCGCCCAGATTGCTGAACATGCGGCCTGGGAACCCCAATATGGTCCGAAGATGCCCCAGCCTCCAACGAGGGGGCCAGGAAGAGCCCCCCACACCCGAAGAGGCAGGACCACTGTTTGCCCACATGGCGCGGGACATCCTCTGAGTTACGTGCCATGTTTCCGACCCCCTGGGAGGCTTAAGCCGCCGAATCTCCGGGAACCCTACATCATCGCGAAGGACCGCCAGGAATTCTCATGAGTCACACAGCGGGGGTCCCTGAGAAACGAAACAGAATAAGTAAACTGTGAGCATTTCTCAACCCCTAAAAAGGGCCCCTGCGGAGTCCTGAAGAATCCTGCGAAACCCGGAGCAATTCCGCGCAAAGCCCCAGAAAACGAGAGGTCTCTGGACGAATGGGTCCTATGGGATTGTGAAAGGGGCCTTCCTGTGAGATCCTGCGGGGCCCTCTGTCCTCGGAAAGCCGAAGGGGGTCCTGAAGAATTTTGGGGGACTTGTCGAGGATCTTGCGCAATCCGAACGAACCCTGTGGGGTCCTGCGGATATAATCCCGAGGGATCCTGGGGGATCCCCAGGCACCCCGAATCACGCGGACTCCTGAGGCATCCTGGGGAATCGTCACGTATCAAGTTGATATGCAATATCAATCGGATGCAGGGGTACCCCGAGGAGTCCTGATGAGAATAGGAAGAATATGAGAACATAGCAGGAAGTCCTGAGGATTCGTTTGGGGCCCCGTGGAACCCTCAGGGATCCTGCGGTCCAGGCTTAAGAAATCTGGAAAGGCTTGAGAAATCTGGAAGAGACCGCAGAAATCCTGAGGAATCCTGCACCGTTCAGCATCCACAGGAATCCTGCAGACCCCTAGGAACCCCGCGGGGCCCCAAGGAGGAAACCAAATCCGGGTGGGCAGGCCGCCCAACACCAGCCCCCCGGCGCCAAATCCGGGCGGGGTGGCCGCCCGCCCGGGTGGCCGCCCGCCGGGCGCAAAGTCCGGGTGGGGTGGCCGCTGTCTCATTTCAGCCGACGGGTCACCGGAAATTTCTGCTGAACCAATTCCGGGTGGGGAGTGGGGGGGGATGAAAAACAGCCCCCGGCCTTTGACATCTGCTATTTTCCAAACAGAAAAGCGCGACCGCCCCCGGGTGGGGTTCCAAATCCGGGAGGGGTTGCAGAGAAAAATCTGACCAAAAAAAACACGAAACAAACCGAAAATCTGGCCTCGACCGAATCCTGGTGGGGACGAAATCCGGCTGGGGTCGCCCTCCAGTTGGGCTGCGTAGACTCCAAATCCGGGTGGGGTCGACCTCCACTTGGCCTGGGTGCCCCAGAACAGGCCCAAATCCGGGTGGGGTCGCCCTCGGAAGCCCTGAAAAGATCCCGAAGGGCTTCCGAAAGAGCCCCCCAGGGCGCAACGAGGGCAACACGAGGCCTCCGAGAAACTCCGCGGCGAAAAAGGGGGAAGGTCATCGTGATTGGGGCGCGCGGTCGCAAACGCATCCCCACACCAAATGAACGTGGCGAAGGAACCGACCATATTCAGTGGTGGGTGTGGCGGTTGTGGGTATCGTCTTCGGTGGGCCACCCTGTGGGGCCACGAAACTTGTGATGGGTTTGCCGAATTGGGTGGTGGGGAAGCATGCGGACGCTGCCACTGGGGCCGTCGGTGGAGCTCCATATGAGGCTGAGGCTACGAAACTTGTGATGGTTTTGTCGACTCTGATGGCGGGGAGGCATGCGGACGCTGCCACTGGGGCCATCGGTGGGGCTCCACATGGGGCCACGCAGCCTTTGAGGGGTGCGCCGACATATTTGCTGGGGAAGCATGTGGTGGGGAAGCATGCGGGTGCAGCCACGGGGGCCTTCGGTGGAATTTCCCATGAGGCAACGAAACGTGTGCGGGGGGATGGGTGGTGCAGAGGACAGCCACTACGGCTTTCGGTGGAGCTCCCGGGGCCCCGAACTGTGCAGGTGGGGTCCTGAAATGAATGGTGAGGTGCGGGCGCGGCCACAAGGGCCTTCGGTAGAGCTCCCCATGGGGCCACGAAGCGGGTGAGTGGTGTACCGAAATGGGTGGTGGGGGCGCATGCGGACGCAGCCTTCGGGGCCTCAGTGTAAGTGGTGTGCCGAAATGGGTGGTGGGGGCGCATGCGGGCGCAGCCTTTGGGCCTTCGGTGGGGCCCCCTATGCGGCCACGCAACGTATGAGAGGTGTGCTGACTTGAATGGTGGGGAAGCATGCGGGCGCAGCCACTGGGGCCCTCGGTGGAGCTCCCTATGAGGCCACGAAACGTGTGAAGGGTGCGCCGAAATTGTTGGTGGGGAGCATCCGGATGCAGCCGCTGGGGTTTTCGTTTTATACCTTAGGAAGGCATTTCTCCTAAGGTTTCTGTTTGGTCCGAATTGGTGGGTTCTGAGGTGGGTAATAAGCTGGGCAAAAACCAGTCAAAAAGCATGCAAATCAATGATAGCCAAAGCGCACTGCAAGTATCAACGGCCCGGCCCTGAGGGTGACGCAGGAGGATACCATAAGGGGAGAGGAAGGAGTTGGCGAATGCGCACAGCAACGGTAGTAGTGCATGAATGAATCGCAGATCCTCCTTCTCCCTCCTCCTCCTCCTCATCATCATCCTCTTGCTCCTCCTCCTCCTCCTCCTCCTCCCTCCTCCTCCTCCTTCTCCTCCTCCTCCTCCTCCTCTGTATCCTCGTCCTTCTCCCCCTCCTGCTCCTCCTCGTCGTCGTCCTACACGTCCTCCAGTGGCGACAGCGGGGCCAAGTGAGCGGCAGCAGCGTGGTCGCCTTCAGCGGCGGCAGTCTTCTCTCTATCTCTCTCTATCTCTCTCTCTCTCTCTCTTTCCCTCCTCTCTCTCTCACTTTCTCTCTCTCTCTCTCTGTATTTTGCCTCTCTCTGTATCTATTGTGCCTCTTGGGTTCTCTTCTTCCCCCCCTCCCGATCGGGGCCAGAAATCAGGACTGCCGCGAGGTGGAGGGGATTTGGGATTTGAAAAGGCATGGACCCAGGAAGGCCGAGTTGCACGAGTCGGCGCTCCAGGCCCGTCGCACAGACAGAGGGTCGGCGTGAGCGGGAACAAGGGAAGATGAGAGTAGACAAAGCGAAGCGAACAGGCAGGAGGAGAGAGAGGAGGAGGGGGCGGAGGAGGAGGAGGATGAGACGGTGGAGTAGGAGGAGGAGGAGGAGGCGGTGGAGGAGGAGGAGAGAGAGAGAGAGAGAGAGAGAGAGAAGAAGGAGGAGGAGGAGGAGGAACAGGAGGAGGAACATGAGCGAACGGGTTGACATTAAAGAGGGAGGAGGAGGGGGAGGAGGAGGAGGAGGAACAGGAGCAGGAGCAGGAGCAGGAGCAGGGAGTGGTAAGAGGGGCAGAGGGGAGGAGGAGGAGGAGGAGGAGGGAAGGGGGGCAGAGGGGAGGAGGGGAGGAGGAGGAGGAGGACAGCAGAGGAGGAGGTGTACGGTACACCTCCTCCTGCGGGAAAAGTTGGCCGCTGCAGCGGCTTCAAAAGTACTGAATGAAACGCACAGCACCTGTAACAGCAACTCCGCCTGGCCTCGCTACATAGCGTAGCCCTTCCACGCCGTCAGCCGCTGACGAGCAGGCGTTTCGCCGGTCGGGCTTCGCGATCTCGCCTAAGACGCTTCGTTAGTTCAACTCCTCATCCTTCGTCCCCTCGACCTCTTCCTCCTCCTCCTCTTCCTCTTCCTCGTCCTCCTGTCGAGCTGGGCGTCCCAGCTTCTACCGCCTAAGACAACTCAGGGCGAAAAAATGCGAAGCCCGAAGCCTGAAACCCAGGAACCTAGGACTCACCCTCCTCCTCTTCGGCCGCAGCAGCGGGCTCGCCAGGAGCCTCTTCCCCCACCTCCTCTGGAGCGCTGGTGGCGGTGGGAGCCAACTTCTCCAGCTCCTTCCGAAGCTTCGCGGGAATGGAGCTCTTGGCCGCCCTGAGGTTCCTGAAGAAGTCCTCGATCATCGTCGGAGTCTGCTGGTCCTTCTGGCTCAGAATCAGCAAGGCTGAGCGAATGGCAACCGTCGTCCGAGCTTTGTCCCGGAGCTTCAGCGCCATCTCCACCTGGCCCTCCAAGTCCGTCAGGTCGATCGTCCCCATGACGAAACCGCTCCTGGTCTTCCACTCGGAGAAGCTGATGTTCGCGGCCTTCACCGCTTGAATCAGCACCGGGCGACCAGGATGGTCGATCACCTTCTGCATCTCCTCCAAGTCGAACTTCTTGAGCGCAGTTGCGGTCGGGACCAAGTTGGCCTCGACGTCCTTCGTTGCTTCCACCATGCTTTTCACGGCCTTCTCCAAGGATGAGCGCAAGAGCTTCTCCTTCGCGTCCGCGTACATCTGCAGGACCTGCCGAACGTTGTCGACCGCCGAGGCGTAATCCTTGACCAGCTCCGCGTTCGCCTCATGGTCGAAGAAGTTCAGCGCCTCTGATTTTTTGAGCCTGAACTTGCCGAACGCCTCGAACATCTTGTCGTCGTTCTGGACCTCGGCATCGAGCGTGATCATGCTCTGAATCAACGGGATGATGGCCATCTTCAGCGTCACGCCCGAATGAAGCATGTTCGTGATCTCAGTGGCGTTCTGAAATTCCTCAGTTTTCAGAGCCTTGTTGCAGAGCGTCTGGTACGCGTTCGCGATACCAACGTGAGTGTCCATATTGGCGATGATAGCGTCGATGCTTTTTGCCATCAGGCGACCCTTGATCCCGTGCTTGTCCACGAGGCAACCACTGGCATCGAGAGCGAGGTACTTCAAGTCTGACTCGGACAACACGCTCGACTCCTCGAACTTAGTGATATCACCCTTCATGTCCAAGAAGCCCTTGACGGCAATGAGCATTGCTTCAGGTAGACAATCGCCCATCTTCATTAACTTCACGATGATGTCATTGATGTCTGACACATGATCGGCAGGCCACTCCATGCACGAGGCGACCGCCTGCCAATCGCCAGGCATCGGCAGCTCAATCAGGTTCAAGTGCTTGGTCAAGTTCATGAGATCCTTTGGGCCCATCTTGAGGCACACCACCGTCAGAAGCTCGACGCTGATCTCCGAATCCCCCACGAAGCAGCGCTTGACGATTGCTTTCGGCACGGTCGCCATCATCAAAATCTCCTTGAATACGATTGTAGGCAATTGCGGTCCGGGCCTGATCGAGTCGTTCACTTTCACACCGTAATCGTAAAGCTTCTCGCCAGTCTCGGTCACCCATTTCATCTTCTGATCGACTGGCGCCTTGCCCTCATCGAAGAAGTCTGGCGGAACCTGAAGAGGAGGAGGACGAGAAGCTGAGTAGGAGGAGGGTGTGGGGCACCCGAACCTTAGCTAGGATCTCGTAGGTGAGCTTGGCGTAGAGCTGGCGCAGCGGGTCGAACACCTCGGCCCGCTCGAGGCCCACCTCGTCCCACTTGATCTCGACGAAGCGCTTGGCGATGGCCACGAATTTCTCGACCAAGTTGGCAATGCCAGCGGCATCTGCGCCGGGGGTGACGGCCGACAACGTAGAATCGATCGTCTTGACGATGTCGTGTACGGACTGCTGCTTGGACTCCATCTTCTGCCTGTCTCGCAAGCTCTGAGTCAGCTTTGCAATGCATGTGTCCCATGCGTCGAGCTTCTTTCTCTTGATCATGGCCACGAACACTGACTGGTCCTTCTTCGAAGTTAGACGCGTCGCTGCCCACTGTACATCGGCTGTCGATGCAGACGGCTTCTGAGAAACACCAATGGCCTTGGCGTCGTCAACGATCGCCTTGGGCAGAGTCATGGCCTCGATGACCGAGATGTTGTTGAAGAAGTCCTCAACGGCTCTGTCCGTGTCCGAAGTCAATTTGATTTTGTCCAGCATCGCCCCGAGCACCTCGGGGCCAGAAGAGAAGGACAAATGATGGATGAGCAGGAGGTCGAGGAGGACAACGAGGAGGAGGAGGAAGAAGAGGGAGGAGGAGGAAGAGGAAAAAGAGGAGGAGGAGGAGGAGGGATAGGAAGAGGAGGAGGAAGAGGAGGAGGAGGAGGAGAGGGACGACGACGAGGGAGAAGAGGAGTGGCCCAGGGAGGGGGAGGAGTAGGGAGCAGGAAAAGCACCACGGAGAGAGAAGGAGGGGAAGCACAGGAGAAGACAGTGGAAATCAGAGGAAAAGGGGGAGGAGTCAGGAGGAGGAGGAGGAGGAGGAGGAGGAAAAGGTGAGGAAGGAGGGTGGGCAGGAGGAGGGGGAAGGTGGAGGGAGAAGGAGGAGAATGCTCGCCTGCAGCAGTACACCCTGAACTACGACCGCACGATCGTCTGCAGCAACCATCTGGGCGCCATCCGGGTTGTCAGCCTCGAGGGTTCTGAGCTGTCCCTCCCAGGAATCGCAATCCATGGTGATCTTCTTGGGCACGACTTTCATGATGTGGGTCGGCACCGGCTTCCCAGTCGCTCTGGACAGCTGCTTCGCTTGAGACAGGGCCGCATCTGCTGCACCCTTCGAAACTTGGTTCCAGCTTTTGTTGAACTGCAGCACGCACTTGAGGCCGTCGTTCAGGGTTGTCAATTCCGAAAGTTCGGCAGGCAGTTCCAACCTGCCAAGAGCCTTGAGAAACTTGTCTGCCGCCACGTTGTGCTTCGCCAGATCCTTGACGTGGCTCTGCAGCTGCCTCGGCTGGAGATTCCCCCAATTGCCCTTGTTGAATCCCTCGATCGCCTCCTTGAGCTGCTTTATGATCAGATGCCCGTGCTTGCGAGAGTCGGCATTCATCGTCAGTTTGCTGGAAGTACCGCCGGTGCCGCCAGTAGAAGCTCCAACCGTCGGTGCAGGCGATGGGGGGACCGAGGATGAGGTACCTCTGTTCGGGGTAACAAGACCAGAGGCTAAGAACTTCGCTTTGGCTTTGCCGCTAGTCTTCTGCGTAACGGCCTTCCTCTTCCTGCCCTGCATGTGCTCTCCAACGCCGTCGTCGTCCGACATGTCGTCGCTGTCCTTGTTTGAAACGCTCATGCCGTCCTGCTCGTCGCTGTGGTCGCCGGGCTCAGACTCCGGAATTGCGCTCTGGTCATCCTCTGGAACTGCAGCCGTCGCCGCTGCGTCGCTCCTCAGCCTGTGAAGGCGCTGGTTCTCATGGATATCCTCAGCAGACTGCGCCACGAAGCCGTTCGCGACGAACTCTTCCGCCTTGGCTGCCCACCACCACCCCTAAAACTCGGACAAAATTTCGGATTCCTCTGAACCCTACACTGTGTAGGGGTCAGAGGAATCCGAAATTTTGAAATCCTTTTGGCTTGGGCCCCTGGACCACCGTTGCCTGTACCTTGGGTAGCTTGATGGACTCGGCTAGTCCAGGCCTGCGTAGGCCTCGATCGTGCAACTGCCAACGCTCCCAGGAGGTCCAGGGCTACCGGGCTACCCTAGTCCCTGAGCTGAGTCCCTGAGCTGAATTTCCCCCCCCCAGCCCTGAGCTTAACTTCTCCCCCAGCCTGAGCTGCCTGGGCAACCTCGTCAGCGTGATCCTCATACAGGTTGTCTTCAGCAGCCAGTAGCTCACCAGAGTTCATGACGCCAATCGCCGAGGACCCCTCCAAGGTGTAGACGCCCTCCTCCCCTTCTCTGACGACGTAGCCAACCAAGAGTTTCCCTGCTTTGTTTTTGAATCTGAACGGCTTGGCCTTATTGACTTTGGGATCCCCGAAATGTTTGATGTAGGCCTTCTCAGTGTAGAACTTCGCGGCGGGGTCCTTCAGGGCCAGCTCGTGTTTCTCATACCTTTTGACAGACGCCCTGGGCTTGTTCCCGCGGATGCGAGCCTGCCCACCGGCCTTCTTCCTGATCCAGTTCTGCCGAGCAGTGTCCCATTTTTTTTTTCCACCCTTAGCGTGTTTCACTTTTTCGTCAAAGTCTTCTAAGTTCTTCATCACGTGCGTGTAGTTGCTCCTCCAGAAGTTGAAGCAGTTACGACACCATTTCCCCGATGCAATCTGCTTAGACTTCTTAATGACCTTCCCGTTCTTGATCTTTTTGATGACCTTACGTTTCAGTCGTGCCCAGGGGACTTGCAGGGGGGTCCCTTTGATCTCGGAGATCGGGCACATGCTGTCGCTGTTGATGCCGCACCCGTCGCACTCAGCGGGCGGATCCATGTCGGTGTCCGACAGCTCGCCAGCGCTCGGCTCCTCACAATCACTCTGCTGCTGATCACCTTCTGCATCGCTTCCACAAGCTCCCAGTTCAGCTAGGTCCATGTCTCTGCTCTGCCGGGGAAGCCAGAAGACCAAGCCACGAGGAGCTCCGATGCTCCGAAAGTCCGATGGGCCGGTGGGCCACGCCTGAAAGTGGTTCCTTCAGAGCCTAAAGGCTCTTGTTACAAAAAAGGGGGAGGAGGAGATTTGGGCGAGGGAGATGAGCAGTGGAGCGGGAGGGGGAGAGTTCAGGGCAAGGGGTACCAGGGGTATTCTGACATGAGAGGAGCAGTAAGGGGGCAGGCAGAGGATAACCCATGCGAAGACAAATTGAGGGGTTCCTGTGCACCAGGGGTTCTGAGCTCCCAATAATGTGACTTTTTTCAAACTTCAGTTGTATTGTATTTAGCCCCCAGGACTTCTCAGGCGAGAACTCGATTCGGAATGAAACCACGGAGGACGTCTCAGGCGAGAGTTCAACCGCCTCGTCTGGCGGCAGCCCGATTCGGAAGCGTAGTGCTAGGCGCACAGGGTCACTCGCCACAGCACGTCAGGCCCTCCCAGTCGAAGTTCCAGGAGGTGTAGGGGGGAGCAGGCAGTGGAGAGGGGCAGCGACGACCTGCCCTCCTTGTCGCCCTCGTCGTCGTCGTCGTCGTCGTCGTCGTCCTCCTCCTCCTCCTCCTCCTCCTCCTCCTCCTCCGCCTCCTTCACGCCGTCGTCGTCTCCCTCCTCCTCCTTCCTCTCACTCCTCATCCTCCTCCTCCTCCTCCTTCTCCTCCTCCTTCCTCCCTATCTTTCTCCTAGTAGCTGACTCCCATTCGCATTCCTCCCCCTCCTCCCCCTTCACTTCCTCCTCCTACTCATCCTCATCTTAGTAGCTGGCTCGCTTGCTCAATGTTTGCCGTGGTTTGTCACGTTTTCATCGATGGCCGACTGTCCGGGACGCTCCAAACATCAACTCGAGGCGACGTCAGATCTGACTATCTGACTTAAGCGAATCGGGCCACTCACTCTCTCCCAATCTGGACTGAGAGATCCGAATCACTCGTCTGCTGGGCGATAATCGACTGGGTAGCTCGGAGTGACCCACGAGTCTTGGGAGGCGCTCTCGGGCCCTGGGTCCACCTGGTCCACCTCGACGGAATCCTTCTTCAGAGGCCCGAGCTTTACGTTGGCCAGGACCGACCCAAGGACGGAGGCAACGCACGGCAACGCCATCATGTTGCCCACTAGGGACATCCACTTGCTCCTGACCGTCTTCGGCAGCTGCCCCAAGTTGAGATGCTCCTCAGGCCACCCCATCGTCTGGAACAGCTCCGGGGCCACCAGGTGCCGCTTCCGAGACATGCAGAAGAGCTCTGAACGAGTCGTCGGGGTCCCGATAGAACCGTCGGAACGCCACATCTCGCGCCCAGGGTTCTGGCTGAGGTCAACGATGGTGTTCTCCTGGAGAGCTCCGAACTTCTGGTATTGGTCCAAGTAGGCCAAGTCCAAGAGCTCGCACCTCCTGGGCCCGAGCGCCTGGCGCTGGCAGCTGTTCAAGTGCTTCTTGCTGTAGGGCTGCCCATGCATATGATCACGAGCTGGGAACGACTTCCTGGCCCGGTAGTCGTCGCATGTTTTGAGGCCTGCCTCTGTCATCGGCTGCGGCCTTGTCACAGTCGACCCCCAACCATCATCGGCGTACTTTTTGGCGATGTCCTCCCGAAGCATGAACTGGGTGATGTCATTTTTGATCTTCGGGAGCTGGTTCAACTTGTCGATCGACTTGCCGATGGCCTCGATCTCTGCGTCCCCTCCGATCTCGTTGTGGATCCCCACGATGTAAATCCGTCGACGCCTGTGCGGGAGGCCCCACACATTTGCTTGGACGCTGTACACTCCCCAGGTGTAGTGCGGGATGAGCTCGAGCCCGACAGGAATCTCATCGCCTTGTGGCGTGACAAGGATGCCTCGCATGATGATGTCAAGTGCGGCCTCGGCCCCACGTGAGGCTACCTTCACTCTCTTGGCCGCCTGCTGGAAGTCCCCATCATCATCTGGTTCGCCCTTCATGCTGATGCCTGGCACGTTCTCCATGATCACCACTTTCACCCTCGTCTCATTCTCGCGGAGCATCCTTGGGAGAACCAAGAATCCCACCAGCTTTGTGGGCGTCAGTGGTTTAGGTTTAGGTGGCCCGCTCTGTTCGACGTCCTTCCCCTTCGGAGAGGGCGTTACCGCTCCCCCCCTGGACCTGGAGGGGGGAGAGACGCAAGGCGTTGGAGCATCCCTGTTCGGCCCATGGGAGGGCCACTCCGCTCATGATGATCGTGGCCCTGTCAGGATGGCCTCCAAGATGGCCCCAAGAGACCTCCCAGACCACCACTGCTGCCCAAGAGCAGCCCCAAGAGGGCCCCAAGAACCCACTCAAAGATCTTCAGGAGAGCTTACAGGGACCCTATAGGGCACCGGATGCCTCCAAGAGACGACCATTCAACCCAGGCAGCCGCGGGCAGAGAAGCGTGGAGAATTCGTTATTGTCAGGCCAGCTGCAGCAGACTCATCTTCCTCAGCCTTGCCGCCCATCCTCCTTCCTGGCCCAGTCCTGGATAAGAGGAAGAACGGCTGCGCATCCTTGTCATCGAACTTGCTCTGCGGGTACCTGTTGAACTTGGCAGTATTCGTCTGTGAGAAGGGCTTGCAAGGAAATCCGTAGATCCCGATGTCGATCTCATCTCCTCTCATATGAAGGCCGCAATGCCGATCAGGGTGAAGATAGCATGTGAACTTCTCAGGTGACCTGTGCGCCTCCACATCCCTGAAGAGGTGCTGCGGGTTACCATTTCTCAGAAGGAACAACCTCGCGTCTCTGTCTGTCTCTGCACTGGAGATGTGATTGATATTGAAACTGCCATCTAAGAGCATCTGCAAAGCCATTACCGGGCCGTCTGTGCCGCTGCAGCCTGTCTCTATCACGATCCGCCCACGCTTGGACATCCAGTCCTTTTGACCCCAGCAAGTTGTACCCAACGCCTCTCGAATGCGAGATGGCCACAATACCCAGTGATAGTCATATGTATCTGCTGCTTCGTTGATGATAGTGCCGCTGGCAGGGAATCAAAAAGGATAGCAAAAACACTCCTCTCTCCTCTTCCTCCTGCTCCGTCCTCTGATCCTCTCGAGGAGGAAGCAGTTTGGGTTTCGGGGCCGCCGGATTTCAGGTAGTTGAGAAGAAAGCAGGAGGGGGGCCAGCAACAGCAGCAGCAGCATGAGAAGGATGGGGGGGGGGGAGCGTGATCAAACATCAGGACCCCCAGGACGATTCGCCAGCAGCGGCATAAGCAACTGCAGCTGCAGCAATAGCAGCAGAGAGGATAGGAGGAGGAGGAGAGGGAGGAGGAGGAGGAGGGGAGCAGGAGGAGGAGGAGGCGGAGGAGGAAGAGAGAAGGAGGAGGAGGAGGAGGAGGAGGAGGAAGAGGAGGAGGAGGGGAGGTGACCTCCTACTGCCGAGGATGGAAAGGCAACCTCGACACCCCCGAAGACCCCAATGTCAGATCGCTCGCCAGGCGTCCCCAGCCCGAGCCGCCCGACCCAAGGAGGGATCGGGCCACGCAGAATTTCGTTGAAAATCCAGCTTTTGCGACCCCTAAAAAATCGATCCCAGGATTCGCTCATCGGCGAGCTCCGATTAGATATTCACCGGGAGACGCCCGAAAATTCCTGCCCCACACAGACGCGAGATTCACATAGATTTAACCTACATTTCAGGTCGTTTTGGTTGGTCCCAGGCCTTTTCTCACCAGAAAAAGAAGAACCACAGAGTTTTCGGCGCTCGATTGGGGTAATTAACCCGTAAACCGTCCTCGGGTGGGCAACGGTGGTGTCGCTGTCGGAATCGCCGGGGGCCTCCTCCTCGGTGGCCTGCTCGGAGCTGCCAGACTCCGACTCCTCCTCCTCGATGGTCTCAGGATCGGTCTTCACCTCGAGATCGTCACCTGGGCTGGTTTGGGGCCCCATACTCGTCTCAGCCCTCCTCCCCCCTCTCCCTCCTCCCCTCTTCCCCTATCCTGTGCCCCCGCCCTCCTCACACTCCTGCTTACCCTCCTCTTTCTTCTCCTCCTGCTCCTCCTCCTGCTCTTCCTCCTGCTCCTTCTCTCTTCCTCCTCCCTCTCCCCCTGCAACCCTGCAACCCTCCTCCTCCCCCACTCCTCCTCCTCCTCCTCCTCCTCCTCCTCCTCCTCCTCCTCCTCCTCCTCCTCCTCCTCCCCCTCATCCTCCTCCGCTCCATCTTGATATGTTTTCCTCTCTGGCCCTTGTCAGAAAATCGGTTGGGGGGAGTGCGATTGGTTTGCATTCATAGCTCGTGGCCGTGCTGAGCGATGTCAGCAAGGTCATCTAGTAGGCCAGCGCCCCCACTAGCCATATCGTCCCAGTAAGAGGAAACAAAATAGTTCGGACTTGAGCCGAACTTGCTTACTTACATCATGCGCGAGACGGTCTTCACATCTTGATATCACACCTCAACATACCGTATCATACCCTCCTAAGAGCCGACCTCTAATGTCCGGCCATTGTCCGGCCATTGTCCGGCATCCATGGATTTGAAGGAAAGAAAGCCGCTCTTGTACATTACAGCAATGTCCGGTTGTGTCCGGCATGTCCGGCGGCCACCTAAACGCGGTCAAAGGCACGATGTTGTACATTCTTACAGTGTCCGGCTGTGTCCGGATATGACCGGGCCCATTGCAGATATGGGCAAACGGCAACGTACTTGGACATTGTGATAGTGTCCGGTCGTGTCCGGTATGTCCGGCCTCAGTTGTAAGTTTGCTCACAAAAACGCCATGTTGTACATTATTACAATGTCCGGTTGTGTCCGGTGTGTCCGGCTGTAGCTCAGTTCCCCACAAAAACATGCGTTTGTACATTATCATAATGTCCCCTAGTGTCCGGTTGTGTCCGGACGTCTGCTCGCATTGATTTAAAACGGCTTTCCCTGGACAGTGTCTGGTCATTGTATAGCAATCAACATGATCGTATGTTGACATCAAGAAAGCATGTATGTTGACATAGAAGTTAGAGTATTTACATGTGTTGTTGAACGATATGACACATGTTGTTTGCTTATGTACTACTCACTACCTGTTTCGTGTCTCATACAGTAACAGGTCATTCATAATTAATCAGCACGTCTTGCAAAGTGAATTGGGATACTGCGTATGCAACAACCTGGACGCGTGCTCTCATACAGGAATCGAGTGCTACCGCAGGACGCATGAGCAGTGCAAGACCATTGTGTTCTCTTGAGGCCCGCCACATACGCAGCACACTTGCATAGATGTTCACTGCCTAATACTAATCATGAGTCCTCTTGTTGCGATCATCTTTCCATCATCCCCTCGCCCTCCTCATTCCTCCATGCTCCACCTCCTTTCCAGACTATTGGCTCAACGCTGCTTTGCTATCTGGTAATCGCTACTCCCTGGAGGCTGAGAAACTCAATGACGAGCTATCCCTGTCAACACAGAGATTCGAAGCTTCAACGAGAACAGTGAATGAGAGACAGGCTCACTCACTTGGCAAGTGGCGATGCGCAATGTATCTGTCGCAAGTCCAACAACACTGGCGCTCGCAAAAGATGGGCGTAAAAGTACAGAAGATCAGTGGGCACACGACAGTGCGAATGCCAGGCAATCTCTCGAGGCCTCGAGGAGACCTTCAGGATATTTCTTCCAGGCCTGACTGACAGATTCCCCCCTTGCTTGATGTCCACCCCTCCTGCATTCAGACTTCGACCTGGGTTAAAAAGACGTGGCCCCTCCTCCACCAGAGAGGCCAGGAGGCCAAAGCCTCGAGAAGGAACCGTGCACGAACGCATGCAAAGGCAGAGACAATGAATGGACTCACGAATCACTCGCGCTCGAGTTTCATATGATCTGCTGTGCTCTTCACAGTCGGGCTGAAACCCAAAAGAAACCATCTGACTAATATCAAGTGTATCTTACTCGAGTCCTCCTCCGTCTTCCATTTCCACTGCCGGCTCCGGCTGCAAGATTTGTGGCCTGGGATTTTGCACCTGATTGCGCATGCGTAGTCGCCCCAACTCGTGATCGGTTGGAGCTGCCCCAGTATTGCTCCATCAGGGCCCTTCACATCTCGCTGTCCACTCGGCCACGGAAGAGTGATGTAACTCTCAAGCTCAGCGTCACTCATGGCTCGCACCCTATCTTTCCAAGAACATATCTTGGCAGCGGCGGCAGACGCTCCCTTGGATGAGGGGGCCGAGCCAGAGGCACCCTTGGATGAAGCCGCCGACGCAGAGCCAGAGGCAGAGCCAGACGCAACAGCAGGCGCAGATGTAGAGGAAGACGCGCCCCCAGATGAAGATGCCGAGCCAGACTCAGAATGCTTAGCTTTGCTCGCAGCCTTTTCCACAGCATAGATCTGCGCTTTGGCTTCCTTAATATCTTGTTTCAGATCCTCCCAGAGATCATCATCAGAACCATCGGCCCTAGGATCCTCGACAGGTGCACCAGGCTCGGCTGAATGCGCAGTTTGTGCATGTTTTTTTGTCCCCAGGGACGCTGCGTGTTTAGGTGGTGGCTTTAGGGCAGCTAGATCGTCCATCATATGGTCGAAATCGCTGTTGTGGCATGGGCGGCTGCCTGCCCCGCCCTCTGGCTCCATCTCTTTCAGGTCGTCAAGCGCCCTGCCCCAGAGCACGTCGGACCGCGACACTGCCGTCGCCTGGCGCAAGCAGAACGACATAGAGACTGCATACGGAAAATAAAACTCACTCCCTCTCCTTCTTCCTTCCTATCCTCATTCCTCCCGTGTTTCTCCAAGCCCTCCCTCCCTCCCCTTTTTCCTCCTCCTCCTCCTCCTCGCCCTTTCCCTCTGAGTACCCCACCTCCTTCCTCACCCTCCTTTCTCACCCTTCCCTTCCCATGCCCCCTTAACCACCGCCCTGATTGTCCCGCCCTCTCCCACTAACCCCCTCCCTCCCTCATTCACGCCTACCGTCTACCGCCCACCCAACTGCTGCTGCTTCTCCTCGACATCCCCCCCATCTCTTCGCTCATTCTAAAGAATCAAACAGCCACAGGCGCAGCACGTCGCGTGATGCCCAAGCGAGACGTGCAGCACACTTCACGACGCATTGATGCACGAGTGCGCTTGCACATACAAGATACAGGCGCACATACATGCAGAAGTAAATTTCAAAGGCGGCCGAACTCCAGGCCTCCAAGATATCGATGCCCCCAATCCGGATATGCAGCTGCGTCGCCACAATCGTCGAGAACGGGCCCTCCCATGCCCGTCGCAGCTTTAGGGAAGTCGAGTCGGAATCGCCCAGGCCAGCCGAGGATGGAAGAGCGGGAGCGAAGGGGGAAGAGGCGGCGCAGAGGAGGCAGCAAAAATAATGGAAGGAGTAAGATCAGGGTGAAATGAAGGAAAAGTGAGAGGGCGGAGAGAAGACGAGCAGTATGGGCCGGGATGGGGTGCTAATCCCAAAGTCTCTCGCAGCCGTTCAAAGCACAGACGGGGGGCGCAGATAAGTGCCAGATATTGGCGTGGCGCATCACACAATTTCACTTTCACTATCTATGCTAACAGTGAATGGTGCTATACGGCTATGCGAAGTCTGCCCGACATGCGTGCCGCACACATCCACCCTCCCGTCCGCGTGGTGCCGAGCAGCGAAGCCCGAGCAAATCATAGTATCCAAACTCATACCAAGAATCTGGGATCCATGCTCGCGTACACGTTTGAATCCCACCAACCTCCTGGGCGTAAGTTGTCCACTCTGTTCAACCCCCTTTCTTCCGCCCGAGCCTCTACCGTTGACCTGGATGGGGGGGCCCTGGCGGAAGGGCCCCGCGAGGCGCTGGAGCCTTTTTGTTCGGCCCAATGGAGTGACACCCCTCACGGGGATCGTGGCCCCTGACAGGGAGGGGGGCACTCATAAGAACTCTCCCCTGTTTTCATCGACGGCCTCCAAAGTAGTCCCAAGAGACCTCCCAGACGCCACCTTCCGAAAAAAGAAAGCCCAGGAGAGCCCAAAGAACGCCTTGGAAGATTCCAGAGAGAGCTCACAGAGACCCCAACAAGGCCCAGAGACTTCCAACATCCCAAGAAGATCCCAGGATAGCCCCAAGCCTCCAAGAGACGACAGGCCTTCACTCAACTAAGGCAGCAGCAGGAAGCGAGGTGGCGGTGCGCGAAGCGTGAAGGATTCAAATCGCACCGGGAAGTGCTTGGCGTTGGCCCATATCAGCAAATCCCCGCCACCAGCGAGCTGCAAATCTAAAAACACGATGCGATAAGGCTTGAGTTGTCTGTGTGCAACCATCGCCGCACGAGCCATGGTAGTAGCTCCATCAGCTGAACGACCAGAAAGTAACCAAATAGATCGACATTCACAAAGCATAGGAATCGGCATCTGTTTGGACACACTGTGAACTCGATCAACAAGAGCAAGTAGGCCTCTCCAGTAATCCACGTGCACGCGTTTGCATACCCCGGCGTCTGCGCAAGTTCGTTCAGGATCGATCTTGGGCAAAACACCAGGGCCGTCGGAGCGAGGTTGCATGATTGCGCTATGGACCATAGTAGACCAGAGCTCTGCTTGAACGTTGTGCTTCTGGTTGGCATTCCCAGCGTTGCAAGGCACAAACAGTGTATCTTCTGAAACTGGTGAAAGTTCGTCGCCGATTCCCCAATGTGTCGTTGCTGGTGTTGGTGTAGCTGTGGAGTCGCTAGCAGCCCGCTTGCGGTTCTGGGCCGCCTCCCGCTTTCCTCGTGCTGCAGCGTTGTAGGTCTCCTTGGTGGTGGGACTCAGCGAGCGCCACTGCGTGCCAATGTCCCGGGCAAGATTACCAGAGTGTACATCCGCAACAGTAGGGCATGCCGCGGGGCTGCGGTCTTGCATAAACAAGTTGTAGCCGCTGACGTATAATTCTGGATCTGCCTCTGTCGTTGATGGACGGCCTCGTTTTGTCGCTGGAGTCGGTGCTGAAATATGCTGGCAGTTTCTATGCAGCGATCCTATGGTCTGAGCTTGATGACCAAGAGACAAGATATCAAAATTCCGGGCCTTCCCAAGTCCTGCGTCGTTCATTTGTCGGTTCTGGTGGTGCGAGATCTCGACGTCAAATATGCTGAAATCAATTTGGCTGATCAGTTCCTCTACAATAATTCTGAATTCAGCTGATTTGGCCAATGCTGCAGTCGGAAACTGTTGATGTAGACGCGCGAGGGTCTCACCAAGGCAAGCTGGGCAGGCGTGCTCCCAGTCGTTGGCTGTTCTATTTCGAGCCTCTTGTCCCTTGAGTAAATTGAACAACACATATGGCCACGTATTCAATCTCAAACCCATTTTCCACCACAACCTCGCAAGTAAAGGAAGAATGCTAGTCCACACGGTTCTATACAGCATTTCGGATTTCCCGCCTGCAAATTCCCATAGGCAATTCCAGTTATCATCCTCTTTGGTTCGATCAAACAAATCACAGCCATCTGACAAAGACCGCCAAACCGGGGATGCTGTCCGCGACGTGAATTCGAGAACAACGTCAGCCCTCGAGAGGGTTGGTCTAGAGGTCGGAGGAACAACAACCTCACCGAAGAATTCCCCAAATGTTGACGATGTAACTGTCTCGTCGGATGCAATTCGTTGCCTGTTGTCGTTAGCTTGCAACCAAGCAAGGACATGCTGTTCGATGCCGATCCCTTTGAGATATATGATGAGGTATTGGATGGCCTGTGGATTCTGAAACCATTGGTAAGTTGCTTGGATTCTGAACGCGTGACGGGCGTGCCAATCATCGTTGTCCCCGCCTGCTCTTGTCTTCTGGGAATTCGCCGGCGCCAATTCGTGAAAGATACGATGGCACGATAGTCCTAACAGAAGTTTTTGAGCACACGGCGCCACCTTCCACCAACGCGAAATAACTGGAATTGATATCTTCGAACAGAATAGCAAATCCATCAGAACAGAAACAACATCTGACACCGCTTTTTGAGCACATGTGTGCGAACCTTGGGCCCCGCATGCGCAGTGATAATGAATCGCCTCCTGCTTCCAGTCCCCCCCAATGATATCAATAGCCTTGTCCCGAAGCTTTACCACAGACGGAGGGAGGTATGCATCAGGCAGGTTTTTGCACAACCTTAGTTCGTCAGGATCCGTCATTCTCTCTGGTTCTCGCTCTCTCTCCCTTTCACTCTCGCTCTCTCGCTCTCTTTCTCTGTCTGGCTCTCTCTCTCTCTCTCTCTCTCTCTCTCTCTCTCTCTTTCTTGTTCTCAGCCTCTCTTATTGTTTTATATCTCTCACGCGGACTCTCTCCGATTGCGCTCCCCTTTCTTGCGTGAATGCGTTCACCTGTTATGTTATGTATATCTTTCTCTTGTTCTCACGGTTTCTCTCTCTCTCTCACTCTTTATCGTTCTCTCTCTTTCTTGATCTCGATCTTTCCTATATTCGCGTTCTCCGTATCGTTTATTGCTTGTTGTGTTTCCTGTTTTCATTTCTCTCCTCTCCTTCTCCCTGTCTCTCTCCTTTTTGCTGGCTACCTCCCCAGATCGGCTCCCAGATCGGCCCAAGCAGACCCAGGCTTCCGGGCCCCCAGGGGGCGTTTGAGTAGCTGACGTCAATCGTAGAATCTGACTAGCAAGGGAACGATGACGAGGGTCACGTGGAGCATGGTGGATAACGCGAATGTGTTTCTCGACATGTTGTTTTAGACCTCGGACCATTTGCATCCAATATGAGGATATAACCATCGCGTTCGCTGCCCTGTACATGGGACTGGCAATGCCAAGATTGGTAATCATCGGAATCGAGCATCTGTGAGCGAGATGAACCATGCACCTGACACGACCACCCACAGAGGAGGACTCATCCTCCTCGTCATCCTTTCTCACCTTTCTGCCCTTTCTCCTCGCGCTCATCTCAGGACAAGGGCGAGGGAACGGAGCAAGCGGGTGCGAAAAGGCGAGGGAAGATGAATCCTTGACCCTGGCCAGACCTCACATGGAGCACGATAACACACGGCCTGTCTCTCAGAAGCCAACGGAGGTGGGTCACTACTCTCTGGTTAGCGCTGGCGTCGTCCGCGACGCATACAAGTATCAGCCATCTCGCACGCACTCTATCTTCTATTGTGCCAATCCCGCCGCCACAAAATACACCCGCACGCTCGAGGCCCGCAAAGATACACTCCCCCGTCAAGCGCGTAAGTAACACTAGTGGACACACCCACGGCTGACATGCATTCAACTGATTATTTTTGAACCACCCGTGTACTACCATGATCGAGCATGTCGTTTGCACACGCACATCTTTCAAGTCGTCGTCGGAATGTTTGATCTGAATTTCTTGCTGCGTTTCGTCCCATTTTATTCTCATTGATGCGCATACTGAAGCGTGCGTGTAAAACTTATTCAACGCATGGTCCCGAGCAGCACGGTAGCGCCAAACCGCAATGAGCACAAGCTGCCGGAGATACGAATTCCTGACATCGGTTGCCCTCGCCCGAGCCCTGGAAGATTGGCATTGTAATCCCCAAATCAAATCGTACACCTCCCAGACACCCTTTGCAGACATGTCGAGGCCCCCTCCCCGCGAACTCTCCCAGTCCGATGTGCACACTCACGTCCAAAAATACAACGAAGCATTTCTCTTCTCTTGTCCTCATCCTCATCCCAGCATCATCGTGTACGAGTTCTCTCACATCCAACCCCCAGCCCCGCCGTCTGGGTAGTCACGTGCACTGGCACGCCGAACGGCTCGGACAGGTCGATAATGCCGCCCTCCTCCTCCGGCTCTCGCTGCTGCTCGTCGCGGCGCCTCCCATGCCCTTTTGTTAGCTTGCTCGTCCGTCCCCTCCCTCCCTCCCTCTGAACATCCTCGTCCCCCTCCTCTTATTTGTCCTTGCCTGCCTTCTTCTCACCCTCCTCGTCCTCTAGTCACTTCCTCTCCTTCAAGCCTTCTTCCTCTACCTACCAGCTGAAAAGATGGCGGCGCGCGGCTGGAGGAGGGCAGGAAGCAGGAGAAGAAGGGCAAATATGAGGATGAATCGGATTGGCAGAGGCGGCGGAGGCACGCGCCAGGAAAGAACGGGCAGGGAAAAAAGAAGGAGCGGGTGATGGTAAGGAGGAGTTGAGGATGAGAAGAGAGACGTGACGGCGAAATCTTTCTTTATACTTCACATCTTGATCATCATCGCATTCTTGCGCATCCACCTCCTCCCTCCCCATCTCCTCCATCCAACCAATTTGTATCCTCCCCCTCCTGTTCCCTGTCCCTGCCCCATCCCCTCCGTAGAGCGTCCAGGACCTTCCGCGCCAGCTCAGTCTGGCGCCGCCCAGGCCCCTGCGGGGCCACGTCGGCGACGTCCACGGCGCCACCCGCTGGGCCGCCAGCCCCAGCATCAGCCAGCAACGGCAGGTCCAAGATGCCCTCCATGGCTAGCGACCCACATCTTGGACGACGCCAACCCTGTACAACGCCAGTGTGATACTCGCTTCCGTGCGCGCCAAAAGCGCAGAAGCGGTATCACACATGGGCCTAGTACATGGTTGGCGTCGTCCACATGGTTGGCCGGCCTTGGCTCTGAATGGGTGGCCGAAACGTCATAGGAGCAGCAGCAACAGCAGGAGCAGCAGCAGCAGCAGCAAAAGCAGCAGCGTGCGTTCTGTAGTCTTGCGTTTGGAGCATCCTGGGACCTTGGCGAATCTTCTTCGCTCATTTTGGCGGCCTCTGGGGGCATCTTGGGCCACTTGGGCCCTTCTGCAGGCTCACTTGGGAGCCCTGGAGGCCACCTAGGGTCTGATAAAACCCTACAAATCGGCCGTCTGACTTGCGGTAGTTAATTAACATCGGTCCTATAAAGTACCCACAGTGTCTGCTGGATCCCATTGAAGCCTCTCATGTGTTCTGGGTGAGATTCTGGCGCTCTTGGAGCCGTCGTAGGACGCTCTTCGGTTTTTATGCTGGCTATCTTGGGCCATCTTGGAGCCTCGGAGGGCAATCTCGATCTACTTCAATTTCCCCTTGGGCGTGTGAGCGCTAGGTGGCGATCAAGAATGAGGGAGATTGGGTTGGTTTGTTCTGCTTTAAGGTTCCATTGCGGTTTGATTGCCGTTCGGTTGCGGTTTGATTGTTTTTTGTTGGTGGGTTGGATTGTGGTTTGTTGTGGCCTTGCGTTGTATCACAGCATTGTGATGTAAAACAGCAAGCACATACACTACTGAATGACAGTAGTTAGATTTGAGCCAGGTTTGACTGTCTTTTCATTGCAAATGAAGGCATATTTTCTATTGCCGCGAAACATCAGTAATATTTGGTTCATTTTTGATTGCTTTTTCACTTTAATTTTCGGCTCGTATTAGTTCGTCATGCTGAATGCATTGCGCAATTGCAAGCAAAACGCAAGCAAAAGCAGGTGAAACAACTAGTAGTGGCAACCTTTATGTACACATGCGCGCGTTTTGTGGTCAAACGTCCAGCAATTATAATGTAGGGGTGGTAATACCGTTCAAACGTCGCACAATCAGTGTTAAATCTTAGTGAAATCTCAGCGAGTGGCACCACTGCCCTATAATTGAAGGCTTTTGACCAGAGAATTGCTGTCGGAATTCCCCTCCCTGGGGGGGCATCTTTCTCCGAACAGAACCAGGGCCTTACCTTAGGGGAATTGCGCACCTAATTTATACCCAATATTGGGCCAAGAAATTTCGTGAGGGGTGTGCCGAAATGGTTGGTGGGGGGGGGCATCTGGACGCAGCCACCGGGCCCTTCGGTGGAGCCCCCTATGTGGCCGCGAAACTTGCGTGGGCTTTGCCGAAATGAGTGGTGGGGGGGGGGTGCGGACGCAGCCACTGGGGCTTTCGGTGGAACACCCAAAGGGGCCACGAAGCGTGCGAGGGGTGTGCCGACATGGGTGGTGGGGGGGCCTGCGGGCGCAGCCACTGGCGCCTTCGGTGGGGCCCCCGATGGGGCCACGAAACATGCGAAGGGTGTGCGAAAATGGGTGGTGGGGGGCATGCGGGCGCAGCCATTGGGGCCATCGGTGGAGCTCCCGATGGGGCAACGAAGCGTTTGCGAGGCGTGCCGGAATGGGCGGTGGGGAGGCATGCGGACGCAGCCACTGGACCTTCGGTGGGGCCCCCCACAGGGGCCACGAAGCGTGTGGGCGGTGTGCCGACATGGGTGGTGAGAGGGATGCGGACGCAGCCACTGGGGCTTTCGGTGGAGCTCCCGATGGGGCCACGCAACGTGTGAGGTGTGTGCCGAAATCAGCGGCGGGGGGGGCATGCGGACGCAACCACTGGGGCCTTCGGTGGAGCTCCCCGGTGGAGCCACGAAACGTGTGATGGGTACGCCGAAAGTGATGGTGGGAAAGCATGCGCACGCAGCTCTAGTGCGTTCGGTGGGGTTACTACCTACGAGGCCACGGAACGTGTGAGGGGTGTGCCGAGATGGGTGGTGGAGAGGCAGGCGGGCGCAGCCACTGGGGCCTTCGGTGGAGACCCCCATGGGGACACGAAGCGCGTCAGGGATGTGCCGAAGCTGAAGACGATGATGGTGATGGTGGCTGGCAGCGATGCTGATGAAGATGATGGCGATGATGGTGTTGATCATGGTGATGATGGTGGTGATGGTGGTGGTGACGGCGGTGATGATCGCGATGTCGATGATGGCGCAATGCCGGCGACGACGGCGAACGGGGTGATGGTGATGGTGATCATGATGGTGAAAATGATGACGATGATGGGAGGAGGGAGGGCGGGAATGAGGGGGGAGGAGGGGAGATGAGGATTGAGTGGCGCGGGGCGCTGTCTCCCCAACCCGAGGACCCAACACCACAGGATGGTTGGAAAAAGCAATCATCCGTTTCCTCTTCCTCCTCGCCCTGATCCTCGTCCTCATCGTCCTTCTCACGTTTCTCCTCCGCGTCGTTCCACCCCCCTCCTCCTCCTCATCCCTGTTCCCCCTCCCCCTCATTCTTCCCCTCCTCTCGGACTCCTCCTTACTCTCCTCCCCCCACCCCGCCCCCCCATCCTCTGCAGACCTGTCCCACCCCCCACCGGGGCCTGGAAAAGTTTCGCGGGAACGCGGTCCATTGTTGTTCACCCTTCTGATCGCGCCCCTCCACCCACACCTCTCATTCCTCCTCCCCTTTCTCCTCTACCTCCTCCTCATCCTCCCGCTCTTTTTCCTGCTCCGCACCCCCCCCCTACCTCGTCGCCTCGTCACCTCTCACCCCCTCGTCATAATCAGCCTCCCTCCTCCTCGCTCCCGTCAGCGTCATACCATTATCGTGCAGTCCCACCAGCCCTCTGGGCGTAGGTGGTCTAGGGCGTTTCCTCTTCCAGCAACCCCTTTCCCTACCCTCCCGTAGCCCCTCTCCCTACCCTCTCCCCTGGGGTCTGGCCCCCCCCTCCACCACCACCCTCCCCCCCCCACCCCCCCTCCCCCACCCTCCACTCCACCCCCCCCCCCCCCCCCCTCCACCCCCTCTCCCTCCACCTCCCCCTCCCACCTCCCCCCTCACCCTTTCGGATGTCCCTGGGGATTATTTTGGGAGCCCCCAGGGGGCTCCAAGAGGGCCCCACGAGGGCTCCAGGAAAGCTCCAAAGAGGGCCCCAGGAGGGCACCCCCTCTTGGGGCCCTCTCGGGGCTTCCCGGGGCGTTCTGAGGGGCGTTCCCATCTTGCGAGAACGTCCGTCCACGTTCTCGCAAGAGCGGGCGCGCCATCTTACGAGAACGTCCCGTTCTCGCAAGAGCGGGCGCGCCATCTTGCGAGAACGCCCACGTTCTCGCAAGAGCGGGCGCGCCATCTTACGAGAACGTCCCGTTCTCGCAAGAGCGGGCGCGCCATCTTACGAGAACGCCCCACGTTCTCGCAAGAGCGGGCGCGCCATCTTACGAGAACGTCCCGTTCTCGCAAGAGCGGGCGCGCCATCTTGCGAGAACGTCCACGTTCTCGCAAGAGCGGGCGCGGCAAGAGCGGGCGCGCCTTCTTGCGAGAACGTCCCGTTCTCGCAAGAGCGGGCGCGCCATCTTGCGAGAACGTCCACGTTCTCGCAAGAGCGGGCGCGCCATCTTACGAGAACGTCCCGTTCTCGCAAGAGCGGGCGCGCCATCCTGCGAGAACGTCCACGTTCTCGCAAGAGCGGGCGCGCCATCTTACGAGAACGTCCACGTTCTCGCAACAACGGGAGCCCCAAAGCAAGATACACGGAAGGCTTTCGTGTATCTTGCTTTGGGGCCCTCTTGGAGCCGTCTTGGGGCCCGCTTGGGACCCTCGGGAAGGTTTCGGAGGGGCCCAACGGGGGCCCTCTTGGGGCCCTCTTGGGGCCCTCTTGGGAGCCCTCTTGGAGCCCTCTTGGGGCCCTCTGGGGAGCCCTTTTGGGGCCCCTTCTCGTCCTCATCATTATCCTCCTACTCCTCCTTCTCTCCCTCATCATCCTATGCATCATCCCTCTCCCCACTCCCTCATCCATCCATCCAGCTTCCATCTCCTCCCCCTCCTTCGCACGGTTCGGAGATCCCCTTCTTTGCTCCCGCACTTCCTGATCACCTCAACGCGCCTGGGCGTCGTTCCTGGATGGGCTGGTGGGGATACGCAAAGCGTCAAGAATTTCTCATCCCCCCCTCCATCGAAGGTGCCGCCAGATATATACAGCTTCCCCGAATCCCAATGCAGACTGAGCCGGGCGTCGCGAGAGAACCATTGCGAAAATAATCGCAGATCGACCGAACACATCGCAAACCCAAAACATACGCAAACACGCGCGAGCACACACACACACAGACACACACACACGCACACACACACACACACACACACACGCACACACACGCACACGCACACACACACACACGTTTTCTTGAGGGAGCGCGCCGTACACACACACACACACGCACACACACACACACACGCGCACACACACACGCACACTTTCTCTCAGCGGACATGCGATCGCGCAGCGTCGTCGGAATGCGGGTGCGAGCGCATCAATTGCCAGCGTCATTTGACGTGGCGTTGCGAAAAACACCTGGCGGCCGGCGACGCACGCACGCACGCGCGCACACACGCGCACACACAAATGCACACTCGCACACACAAACACGCACACGGCCCGCCGCATAGCGACGCGGAACGGAGGTATTAATTTCCAGGGCGTGCCGAGTCCTTTACTGGCAGCCCACAAGCCTTGCCAAGTCTGTGCGACCAGTACGCGCACAGGTTAACGCTCATGCCCCCGACGGTGACGCCATCCATGGAAACGCCGACGCGCCTGTCATCGCGGAACTGCTCCAGACAAGTGGCGTGGTACAGCAGCTGGTTGGCCGTCGAGCGCCCCTCTCCCCGGCGATGGGCGGCTGCGGCATTGGTGTCGGACAGGCCTGTCGACAACGCCCCCGCTGTCAACTTCCTCTTCCGAGCCCCGCTGACCAACGCAGCAGCCTTCTGCGCGGAAGCGGGGCGCCTGCCGCCTTGGGGCCCGAGCAATTCCGGCAATCGCAGTGGGTCCCCACCTGGCCATGCCTGCGCCTCGACAAGGTCCCCCAGTACCCCCAAGATGGCGTTCCGCGTCATCTGGGCCGCCTGCCTTGCCGAGACTCTCTGGCGAGTGCCCGTGCCGCATTATTCGAAGCAGTGTGTCAACACGTCCGCCACGTGGTGCGCCTCCTCCAAGTACGCAGCGATACGCGGGCTGTTCCCGGTGAACTTCCCCGTAGCGCCCGGCACAGACACCATGGGCCCAGTAAACTTCATCAAGATCACCCCGCTGCCTCGGCCAGCAAAATCCTGCACTGGAGCTTCGAAGGTCTTATCCCCCAAGCACGCCTGTGAGAACCTTTTCAAAGGGCGCTTGCTGCGCGCTTCGGTCACGCCACTGGGGCCCCTGCTACTTGTGCTCCAAGAGGCCAGGGCAGCGAAGAAAGCAAATCCAGATAGCGCCCAATATTGTGGAACTGCATGTTGCCCCTGGCGCGCAGCGGGGGTGCCCCGGCCTTCCGGCGCCAATCCGCAGCGCGCCTCTCGGCGAAAACCCTGGTGGCATTACAACGAAACTACCTTGTGTTTTCTCAATCCTCCTGGGTTGTCCCTTTGCATAAAGCCTCGGGTCTCCGTCACCCTCCTCCTCCTCCGCCACCTCGCCGCTTCCTCCCTTTCTCCTTCTTCCTCGGGGGCGCGAGCGCCCCCCCTGGCCCAACTCCCTCCTTCTCGCCGCCTTGTGGGGGCCTTGAACTGCGAATCTGCCCCCGCTTCCGTTGGCCCCTCAGAGGTCCAGCAGAGCTGTGCCTTACGCGAGTTAGAATTACACCCCGCCGCCACCGGGAAGCTGCGCACTGCGACCGTCTCCGCCACTTTCGCGAGCCCCGGGGGTCCAGCGGAGCGGCGTCTTACGAAGATCGAACCGTTCTCGCAAGAGCGGGCGCGCCATCTTACGAGAAACGTCTACGTTCTCGCACGAGCGGGCGCGCCATCCTACGAGAACGGCGGCGCCATCTTACGACGAGAACGTCCCCGTTCTCGCAAGAGCGGGGGCGCCATCCCACGAGAACGTCCACGTTCTCGCAACAACGGCGGCGCCATCCCACGAGAACGTCCCCGTTCTCGCAAGAGCGGGCGCGCCATCCTACGAGAACGTCCCCGTTCTCGCAAGAGCGGGCGCGCCATCTTACGAGAACGTCCCCGTTCTCGCAAGAGCGGGCGCGCCATCTTACGAGAACGTCCCCGTTCTCGCAGGAGCGGGCGCGCCATCCCACGAGAACGTCCCCGTTCTCGCAAGAGCGGGCGCGCCATCCCACGAGAACGTCCCCGTTCTCGCAAGAGCGGGCGCGCCATCCTCCGAGAACTTCCCCGTTCTCGCAAGAACGGGCGCACCATCTTGTGAGAACGAACCCGTTCGCGCGAGAACGAGCCCCTCAGGACAGCCCCGAAAGGGCCCCGAGAGGCCTCCAAGACGCCCAAGACGGCGTTCAAGACGGCCCAACATTGTGGAACTGCATGTTGCCCCTGGCGTGCAGCGGGGCGCCCTGGCCTTCCGGCGCCAATCCGCAGCACGCCTCTCGGCGAAAACCCTGGTGGCATTACAACGAAACTACCTTGTGTTTTCTCAATCCTCCTGGGTTGTCCCTTTGCATAAAGCCTCGGGTCTCCGTCACCCTCCTCCTCCTCCTCCTCCACCTCACCGCTTCCTCCCTATTTTCTTCTCCCTCGGGGGTGCGAGCGCCCCCCCTGGCCCAACTCCCTCCTTCTCGCCGCCCTTGGGGGGCCATGAACTGCGAATCTGCCCCCACTTCCGTTGGCCCCTCAGAGGTCCAGCAGAGTTGTGCCTTGCGCGAGTCTGAACGAAACCCCACAGCCACCGGGAAGCTGCGCACTGCGACCGTCTCCGCCACTTTCGCGAGCCCAGGGGGGTCCAGCGGAGTGGCGTCTTACGACGTCTTACGAAGATCGCAATTGCGTCTCGCCGCCACTGCGGGGGCTGCAAACTGCGAGTCTGTCCCCACTTTCGCCAGCGTTTGCCGGGTCCAACGGCGTGAGGCCTTGCGATTGTAAGGATGACGCCTCGCCGTTGTGGGGGGCTCCGAACGGCGAAACTGTCGCCATTTCCGTAAGCCCTTGGGGAATGCAACGGCGCGTTACCTTACGCGGATCAAAATGAAACCTCCCCGTCCGTGGGGGCTGCGGTCTGCAACATTGCGACCGCGGTCGACCACCCTTACGCGGCGACAACCGCTCAGGCCAGCTGCGCTCGCGCGCCGGCGGCAGACGCCGCAGGCAGGTGGATATGTGAAGCGCCGCCTTCTCGCTTTCCGGGAGTATGTGCTCGATGAGTTTCGAGAGCGTCGGTTGGTACCTCTTCATCCAATTCTTGTTCCGAATATGAGATCCGTCGCTACTCAAACACTCGGCCTCCAGATAAGGGGTTGCAAGAAAAACCTGCGGGCCGGGCGATGCGAATGGCGGCGCGCTGCAGACGTAGACTTCGCACTCGAAATCTTTCGCGTCGCGCGCGCTAACCGCGTAAGTGCGGCCCTTCGGTAGCATAATTTGTCATGAGCAAGCCGGCAATGCTGCTGCGCGCCCCACGCAGCACCCGGCGCGCGCGACCGCGTGGCTCCACGCCCCGCGGGACCGAAATGAAGGACACACGACAACAAAACAGCTTACGCCCATTTAGGACTGGCGCAATGATGGGGCAGCGGGCACAGCGAACATCCCAGGGATGGCACCCATGCGCCGCCCAGAAAACAACCAGTCGCAGCGCGCTTCCGCACTACCCAGACAGGTAGCTGCCTTGGCATTACTCATACATTGCATATCCCCCCCCCCCCCGAGCACAACAACAACTTCGCGGCCCGCGCGCATAGCTGACGTCCAAGCACCCCTCTCGCGATCCATCGGCACGGCGCTAAAGGGTATACGAGCCCATGCCATGCCACGATGTTGCACGCATTTGTTCAGCGGCTGGAGAGCGCTCCGAACCGTCGAAATGCGCGGGCGAAACCGCGCACACACACGCACACACGCACAGCTCCCTCAACACGCTCTCAAGTATTCTACGGTTCGCGGGCACGCGACAGCCGTGCAAATAACCGATGCAAAAACGCAAACGATGCAATGCAGCCTGAACGAACAACGAACACACATTAGACACGCATTGAACACATCAGTAAACAAACAACTTATCAAGAACCTTCCATCGGCATCAGCATTTAAGTACTACTGGTGAATCGCAGCGTTTTTGCATTCCTGGCAGCAAGAAACGGCCCAAGAGCCCCCCCAAACTACCCCAACTCAGTCCAGGATGCCCCCAAGATGCACCCAGACGGCCCCGCGCTAAATGGCCAAAAACGAAGCAGTTTCCCATGGCAGAAGTAATCCGGATGCCCACAATGCACCTCCTCCTCCTCCTCCTCCTCCTCCTCCTCCTCCTCCTCCTCCTCCTCCTCCTCCTCCTCCTCATCGTCATCCTCTTACCTCCTCCTCCTCCTCCTCCTCCTCCTCCTCCTCCTCCTCCTCCTCCTCCTACTCCTCCCCCCATCCACTCCCCTATCCCCGCCCCCCCCCCCATTGCCCCTGCTCTTGGAGAGGCGCGCCTCTCGAGGCGCCCCGCTGCGTGCCCGCGAGCGGCGGCGGAAAAGGGGAGGGAAGAGGAAGAAGAGGAGGAAAGTGGTGACGATGATGGTGGCGATGATGATGAGGGATGGGGGAGAACCGAGGAGGAGGAGGAGGGAGAGGAGGAGGACTGAGAAGGAAGGTCGAAGATGATGGGGAGGGGCGAAGAGGAGGGATCGGAAGGGGAAAGGAGGAAGGAAGAGGGAGGCGGGGGGGGGGGAAGGAGAGAGAAGTATTGTTTCGCAATGCAAGGTGCAAGCGAATCCTTCGAATGCGCGCGCTTCGTTGCGATGCATCTAAAATGAAGCTAACCCCACCCGCTTTTGGTACCCCTACGCTTTTGGTACCCCTTGTGGTGCTTCTGACTTTTGGGCGCGCTGGGAACCCGGAAGTCATGTTCCCGGAGAAACTTCCGGGAACATGATTTCGAACGAGGCCCTGTTGGGCCTCCCTGAGGCCGTTTTGGGGGCCTCCTGGGCCGGCTTTGGGGCCTTTGGGGCCGTCTTGGGCTGTCTTGGGGCTCCTCGGGGGCCACTTGGAGGACGAAGCAAGCGAGTATGCTGACATTGTACGTCTTACACGAGGAATGGGTATAGTTTTGCCTCTTGAAGGCCCTCTTGGGGCCCTCTTCGGCCATCTTCAAGCCATCTCGGGCCCTCTTGAGGCGCTCTTGGACGTCTTGGGGCCCTCTGGGGCCTCGATGAGGCTGTCTTGTGTGCCTCTTGGGCTGTCACGCGGGCAGCGTCGCCGCCGTCGGCGTGGCCGTCGTAGTCGCCGTCGATCGTCGATCGGCGCCGTCGACTATTGTCATCATCGTCGATCGTCGTCGTCGTCGGCCGTCGACCGTCGTCGATCGTCGTCGTCGTCGTCGTCATGGTCGTCGTCGTCGTCGTCAATCACCGTCGCCGGTCGTCGTCGCCGATCGTCGATCGCCCTCGAGCCTCCTCCTCTCTCCCCCCCCTCCTCCCCTCCACTCCTCCTCCCCGCCTCCTCCTCCTTTTCCTCTTCCTCCTCTTCCTCCTCCTCCTCCTTCGCCCTCTCCGTCTCCTCCGCGCGGAAGAAATCCGACAACGTCTCACGCAAATCAACGAACTGTGGCCATCCGGGCCTTTTTGAAGGCCCTTTTAGGGCCCTTTTGGGGCCGTCTTGGGGCCCTCTTGGGCGCCCTAAAACCAGGAAATCATGTTCCCGGAGAAGCTTCTGGGAACATGATTTCGAACGAGGCCCTCTTGGGCCTTCCTGAGGCTGTCTTGGGGGCCTCCTGGGCCGGCTTTGGGGCCTCTTGGGCCTTCTTTGGGGGGTTCCGTGAGCCTCACAGGACGACCCGTTTGGGCAGTCGTGGGCCCTCTTGGGTCTCTCCTGGGCTGTCTTGGGGCTCGGGGGCGTCTGGGGCACTGTGAGGACCAAGCAAACGAGTATGCTGAAAATGCATGCCTTACGAATGGGAATGGGCTGGTGTTTGCCTCTTGAAGACCCTCTTGGAGCCCTCTTCGGCCATCTTCAAGCCATCTCGGGCCCTGTTGGGGCGCCCTTGAGCGTCTTGGGGCCCTCTTGGGCCTCGCTGAGGCTGTCTTGTGGGTCTCTTGGGCTGTTTTGGGGGCCTCATGGGCCGTCTTGGGCGGGTTCGTGGACCCCACAGGACGCCCGGGGCGGCCATACCAACCGGTGGCACCACCCCACCCCCGCCCCCAGGGCCAGTCCGTCTGTCCTACTGGTCCTCTCCAAACCCTCGTTCCCTAACCTCCCGATCATGTTCCCGGACCCCCGTCCCTTCCCCCCAGGGCACCGCAGCAGTAGGAAAGCGTTCCGAAACGGTGAGAAATCATGTTCCCGTAAAGCGTTCAAGAATATGAATCGTACTTCGTCCAAGGCGCCTCGGAAGGCGCAGAATACTCCTCCAAGGCGCGGAATCATGTTCCCGGACCGCCTTCCGGGAACATGATGGGGACGACCTCCTGAGGGCCTCCAGTGGGCCTCTTGGGGGCCTCTCGGAGGCCTGTTGGGCTCTCCTGGAGGCGTCTTGGGGCGCGCTCAGGGCCATTTTTGGGCATCTTGGGGGCCTCTTGGGGGCCTCCGGGGAGGCTCTTGGGGGCCTCTTTGGGGCCTCTTGGGGCCTCGCGGGGCCCTCTTGGGGCCCGCTGGGCTCGCTTAGGCAGTCTTGAAGCCCTGTCGGGGCTCTCCTGGAACCGTCTTGGGCGGCTCCTGGGCCATCTTGGGGCTCTCCTGGGCCGTCTTGGGACGATTTTGGGGGTCTCTTGGGCCGTCTTGGGGCGGTCTTGGGGGCCTCTTCGGCCGTCTTGGAGCGGTTTTGGGAGACTCTTGGACGGTCTTGGAGCGTCGGAACCCTGAAAAAGCGAGAAGGCCCAAAGCCTCGAAAAAAAAATAAAAATCAACGATTTTGGCTTGTCGCGGCTCTCTTGGGAGGCCTCTTGGGATGCCTTCGGGGCCTCATGGAGCTCTCTTGGAACGTCTTCGGGGCTTCCTGGCCATTCCTGAGGCTATCTATACGCGTCTTGGAGCGCTCGCGGGCCGTTTTCGGCGGTCTCGATCTGTTCCTGGCGGTCCCAGGGGCCCTCCGGGACGCTTCGGACGCTCCCGGGGGCGCCCTGCACCCCCCATGGAGATTACAGGCACCGCCCCGGGCCGCCCCCGGGCCCGACTCCGATATGTGTATGTGTGTATATATATATATATATGTGTGTGTATATATATATATGGAAACATACGTAAGACATGTAGGATTGTGTACACAGGAGAAGGACAAGCTATAGAAACATACGTACGTCGTCCAAGGCGCCTCGGAAGGCGCAGAATACTCCTCCAAGGCGCGGAATCATGTTCCCGGACCGCCTTCCGGGAACATGATGGGGACGACCTCCTGAGGGCCTCCAGTGGGCCTCTTGGGGGCCTCTCGGAGGCCTGTTGGGCTCTCCTGGAGGCGTCTTGGGGCGCGCTCAGGGCCATTTTTGGGCATCTTGGGGGCCTCTGGGGGCCTCCGGGGAGGCTCTTGGGGGCCTCTTTGGGGCCTCTTGGGGCCTCGCGGGGCCCTCTTGGGGCCCGCTGGGCTCGCTTAGGCAGTCTTGAAGCCCTGTCGGGGCTCTCCTGGAACCGTCTTGGGCGGCTCCTGGGCCATCTTGGGGCTCTCCTGGGCCGTCTTGGGACGATTTTGGGGGTCTCTTGGGCCGTCTTGGGGCGGTCTTGGGGGCCTCTTCGGCCGTCTTGGAGCGGTTTTGGGAGACTCTTGGACGGCCTATATATATATATATATATATATATATACATATATATACACACATACACATACACACATGTATATAAATACGGAAGAATTTGAACTACATGGAAGGAAGTGGCACGACTCGGGAGGGCTTGGGGGAAGGGTGTGTGTATATATATATATGTATATACATACACACATACATACATACATACATGCATGCATGCATGCATGCATGCATACATACATACATACATACATACATACATATAGAGAGAGAGCGAGAGAGAGAGAGAGAGAAACATACGTAAGACATGTAGGATTATGTACACAGGAGAAGGACAATCTATAGAAACATTTGTACGTCGTCCAAGGCGCCTCGGAAGGCGCCTCGGAAAGCGCAGAAAACTCTTCCAAGGCGCGGAATCATGTTCCCGGACCGCCTTCCGGGAACATGATGGGGACGACCTCCTGAGGGCCTCCAGTGGGCCTCTTAGGGGCCTCTCGGAGGCCTGTTGGGCTCTCCTGGAGGCGCCTTGGGGTGCGCTCAGGGCCATTTTTGGGCATCTTGGGGGCCCCTTGGGGGCCTCCGGGGAGGCTCTTGGAGGCCTCTTTGGGGCTTCTTGGGGCCTCGCGGGGCCCTCTTGGGGCCCGCTGGGCTCGCTTAGGCAGTCTTGAAGCCCTGTCGGGGCTCTCCTGGAACCGTCTTGGGCGGCTCCTGGGCCATCTTGGGGCTCTCCTGGGCCGTCTTGGGACGATTTTGGGGGTCTCTTGGGCTGTCTTGGGGCGGCCTTGGGGGCCTGTTCGGCCGTCTTGGAGCGGTTTTGGGAGACTCTTGGACGGTCTTGGAGCGTCGGAACCCCGAACAAGCGAGAAGGCCAAAAACCTAGAAAAAAACTATTAAAATCAACGATTTTGGCTTGTCGGGGCTCTCTTGGGAGGCCTCTTGGGATGCCTTCGGGGCCTCATGGAGCTCTCTTGGAACGTCTTCGGGCCTTCCTGGCCATTCCTGAGGCTATCTATGCGCGTCTTGGAGCGCTCGCGGGCCGTCTTGGGCGGTCTCGAACTGTTCCTGGCGGTCCCAGGGGTCGTGCGGGACGCTTCGGACGCTCCCGGGGGCGCCCTGTACACCCCATGGAGATGACAGGCACCGCCCCGGGGCCCTACTCCGATATACATATATTTATATATATATATACATACATACATACATACATACATACATACATACATGCCAACATATATATACACACGTAGGCCGATCCAGCTATACATATGCCAATACGTCGGAACGACCATGATACGATCACTATATTGGTAGATCTGTATTAATAACGGTATATATATATATATACAAACACTATATAGATATGTATCGATATATGTATAACTATATTAAAACATGAATAAATCACTATACCAATACGTGTATATATCTATACCTATATGACGATCGAGCAATAACCTTACCAAACTACTAATATCAATTTATAAGTATCTGAGACGATGAATAAATCAAACAATCAACACATATGTATATAGAGTAATCGATATTTATATAGTCTATAATCATAATATACATGTATATATACATAGACAAATGTAATCATATGTATATACATGCATTTATACATATACATAAATATGGTGCATATGTATCGATATATTTATACACCTCTCCATATCGATATCTCAATACATACATGTATATCTCTTTTATCCATCCGTCAACCATCGGGACAACCATCGGCACAACCATCGGGGCAACATCTAACGACATCGATATATCGATCGATCTACCTATCACCCATCTGTTAACACTCGGGACAACAGTCGGGACAGCCATCGGAACAACCATCGGGACAACCATCGGAACATCCATCGGGACAACCATCGGGACAACCATCGGGGCAACCATCGGGACAACGATCGGGACAACCACAACCATCGGGACAACTGCTGGGACAACTGGGGGCCACGCCCGGCGCTCGGGGCGCGACCCTTTTGGCAACAATTGGCCTGCACCAGCGCAGAAACTCGTGAAACGTCGCCTCGCCCGCACGCACGAAGCGAACCGAAACCGATGTTCCTGTTGTGGTCGCTTCCGTTCACACCCCCCAACCTCCGACGAGGGTCGGAAGGAGGAGGACTGGCCATGGGCATGGGCGTGGTTTGCCAGACCCCTGCAGAGGTTCCCGTTCGAGCTGGGGCCCCCACCCGACATCACGCACCCATAGCCCTCTCCGCCCCCCCGATGGGTATGGGTGTGTTGTTCGCCCGTCGTGTCAAACTTTCGACCAGGACGGCCAAGTGTACTGGCATCTTCCCCTCGGAGTCTCAGCGGAAGCGGCGTAGTCGCCCTCCAGGGCGCCAAACAAGGCAACCGCGCAGTGCCCTGCATGGGCGCTGCGCGCCCGCATCTTTGGTCCCACATGCAGCGAGGGCTGGCTTGAGCGCCAAGCTGTAGACCCGATGCCAGGGGCCGCTATGGGGAGAGGGGGGCAAGGGGGCAGTGGACGTCGCGTAATGGGGGGGGGCGATAAATGGGCGGACAAGGGGGAGGAGGGGGAGGAGGGGGAGGGGGAGGAGTAGGAGGAGGACCAGGAGGAGGACCAGGAGGAGGAGGAAGAGCAGAAAGAGGAGGAGGAGGAGGAAGAGGAGGGGGAGGAGGAGCAGGAGGAGGAGGAGGAACAGGAAGAGGAGGAGCAGGAGAAGAGGAAATCGGGCAGGAAGCGTAGTTGAGAACATCGTCTGTTCCCACGCAGCTGCACCCGAATAAGCATCGCCCAGGACCCTGCCGATACCTGCGGGTGGTGCCCCAGGAATTGAAGATCAGTTTAAGTAAAGCAACGAACACGAACCCAAGGACAACCTCACTGGACTTCAGGATACGGAGAAGTATAAATCAATTTCGGCATCAGTAACCTGAGGCACCCACTTGCGAACACGCGGCAGGACAGTCCTAGATAGACGCATCTGGTCCCTCTCCTTCACAAGGACAGCAGTGAGCTAGGCCTGGACACCTCTTGGGTGAAGTTAGGCGGAAGCCTCGGAATAAGCACTGAACTGAGGCGTTATTCGCGCATGTCGGCAAATATTGAATTGCGGTAGAGCTCGGAATAAGCGAAGGTGAAGAGGTAGTCCGTGCCGTCGAGGGTTCTGCCCATAGTGTCACAAAGGGAGTGGAAGAGGGTAGAATTGTGGGCGACTCGTAGCCGCGCGGCTCGGCTCTGCAACTCGAGCGAGGTTGTTTGCACGCCGAGCCCGATAGACTTCACCCGAGGGAATACTTCTGGCGGGAAGGAGTGCCGCGGGCTGCAGGTGTACAACTGGTGGGCTCCTCGTTCGGCTTTAGGAACATGTTTGGTCCGTTTGTATCCCTGGCCGACATGGGCGCACACGGGGAGGAGGAGGGAGGAGGAGGAGGAGGAGGAGGAGAAGGAGGAGGAGGTGGAGGAGGACGAGGAGGGATGGGGGGGGGGCAGCGAGGGCAGCGAGGGCGATAAATGGCAGGGGGCTTTCCGGGCCCGAGAAGCGCACCTCTCTCGCCCCCCTCATTGGTTCACGCCCAGAATCGAAGGGACCGGAGGAGAGCCAAAGGCCCAACTCTAGGCCACTGGCCCCCCCACTGGCCCCCCCCTCCGCCCGCCGCGGCCCACCTCCGGCGCCGCCACGGGCCGCCAGACCGCTCTGTCTCTCTGCCTCTGCACCCCCCGACTCTGCGAGAGCACCGTGCCGCCTCTGCTCCATCTCGGCAGATCGCACTGCTCGGCAGGTCAAGCGGTGGCATCTCTGGTGCCTCTGCCCCTGCCTATCGCTGCGCTGTGTGCCTCTGCCCCTGCCTATCGCTGTCTGCCCCCCCCCCCCTCTCCTCTCCCCCCCCTCACCGCCGCCGCCGCCGTCCCCCTCCCCCCGCACCCGCGCACTCGCGCCGGGTCGCCCGCTCCTCCAGGATGCCGTCCATCAGCACCTCCTGCCGCGCGCTCGCGGGGGCGGGACGGCCCCAGCGACGGCGACGCGGGCTGCTGTTGTTCCCCCGTTTTGGACGCCCGAAATGGGTACGGAAAGAATGGGCACAATGCCCAACAGCAAACATTGTCCCAAACCAACAGCGGCCGCTGTTGGGCAGGCGGCCTTCTGTCTCGAATGGACACAGGCCGCGGCGGCGTGGACAGCGAGTCCTGTTCAAAACGAACAAGATCCGCTGTTGGGCATCGTCCCCATTCTTTCCGTGCCCATCTCGTGCGTGCTCCCGGCTCCACCCCGGGAAAACCTCGCCGCTTCGACTTCGCCACCACCTCAAGGCTGGGAAAACCCAACAGCGCAGCGGTGGCGGCAGGGCGGCAGCGATTCTGGCGTTCGAGCTCCCGAGGGGCAGCATTGTTCGGGGACCCCCCCTCGTAGATTGACCAAGGCATTGACAAACAGTGTGTTTGAAGGCCTTGGGCATATCGGGGTCACTTTCAGAAAGCTGTTGGCCCAAGATGGCTCTAAGATGGCAGCAGATAGCCCGATATTGCCTCAACTATGGAACATATAGTGCAATATCCTATCAAGACGGTGTCCAGCATGCTTCAAGAGGCTCCCAACACGGCTTCAAGTGGCCACGGAGCCTCCCAAGGACGCTCCCGAGAGGCCCAAATCCTACCAACAGCTGTGGAGAAGGAAATCAGTTTGGCCCTCTCGCCGTTGCGCTCCCGATGAGCTTCTAAGGCCTCAAGATGGCTCCAAGACGACCCAAGAGAACCCAAGAGGGCTCCAAGACTGCCCCAAGAGCGCCCAAGAGCACCCCAAGAGGGCCCCGAGAGGTGACGTTTCGGGCTCAAGAGAGGCGGCCTGATCAAGGACTCCACCTTCTTTGATCAATGTGCACCTGCATGGCCTCAAGAGGGCCCCCGAGGCTCCCAAGAGGACCCCAAGAGGTCCCCAAGAAGGCTCCCAAAGGCTATCAAAATGGCTCCAGAAGAGCTCCAATATGGCCCGAGTAAGCAGCATAGAGGCTCCCATGTCGAAGATCCGCAAAAGCATGATGGTTGACTTCTGGGTCTGTTCAGGCTGATCCCGAGCTTCGGCTTGACGGCTGCACCCCCCTATTTGTTCCACTGCTTCCTCCTACACTTATCTGGAGAAGGTAATACGCCTGGGCATCGTTTCTGGATGGGCTGGTGGGGATACTGGAAGACTATGGGATTATGCTAGCCCTCCCATCGAGATCACAGCCGCGCTTCGATCTTCACCAGTAGAGCTGGGATTCAATGCAAAAGCCTCGCCTGGTCAATGCTGCGGCTGGCGGCATCGGCAAATTCGGTGTGCGGCAGATAGATACTCAAATTGCCCGATTGGCTGATGGTGAGACTCGGTAGATCGCCAATGAGACCGGCAAATGTTCAAACCGACGTTCCGTGATTGTCAAAAACTTGCCCCGTGGCTGTCCAGCGGTTGTCCCGCAGGTTAATCGCGGTTGCTCCGCAGATGTGCTGCAGTTGTCCAGTAGCTGTCCCGTGGCTGTCCCGCGGTTGTCCCGTGGTGGTCCTGTGCTTGTCCCGTCGTTGTCCCGTGGCTGTCCCGCGGTTGCCCCATGCTTCCTGTAAGCATCCCCTCGTTGTCCCGCCTGATTGTCCGTGGTTGTCGTGTGTTTGCCCCGTGGTTGTCCCGCGGGTGCCTCCCCACTGCAGACCGCAGAGCCGGGTAGAGAGACCGCCCCCAGACGCTGCCCTTACCAGCGCTCTTCTCGGCCCCAAGCCGGTGCAAGAACGCCCTGAGACGGCTGTCAGATGCCCCCAGCCTCCAGCCAGGCCCCACAGAGGACCCAGTGTGTCCCAAGCCCCAGGGGCCCGCAGGGGATCCTCGAGACTCTCGAGGGTCCCCTCCAGAGTCTCGCGAGGTTCCCCTCGATCCTCGGGGCCGCTCGGGCTCCTCTCGAGGCGAGGGGAACCCGACAGGCCCCAACGAAGCCCACGGTAGGCAACACAACAACCACATTACGTTACGGCCATGCCGCGCTACTGCATTGAGGCACTGCTTCCACGGAAGCCCGAAGATGATTCGAGAAAGCCCGTTCGGACGAGCTCGATTCAACCATCCCGCTTTCAGCCCTATGCTGCGCTGGCACGGTTATGGCGTCTGCCGCAGGCAGCTGGATACCATGTCCAATAGATGCCCAGGTAGGACTTAGATTGCCCCCATCATCAAGGTCACAGCCAAGCCGCTCGGCCTTCACCAGTGAATCTTGGATTCAGGGCCAAGGCCTCGCCTGGTCAAAACTGGCTAGAAGCACCACGGAGCCAAACATCGGCGCAAGTGTAAGCTTGCTGAACTTCGAACTAGCCCATGCCATTTCTGTACAGTGTTCGAGACGACGAGGCTAGTACGATCGTCAAACTGTCATGGATACACGGCTGACCAAATACATCCTCAAATGTGGACTCACAGCCTGGCTCGATCGGGATCCAGAGACTGAAATCAGCACCGACTGGCTCATAAAAGCTTGCTATTGTCAGTCGTCACATCAAAAATTCGGCAATGTGGCCAACAGCTTCGAGCCACCTGCCCCTACAGCACACCTTGACGGTCAAATCAATCAATTGGCCGATGGAACTTGCTAGAACTGGACACCTTGGGCTCGATCAACATCAAAACATGTGAAATCAATGCCGGTTGGCTCAGCCTTTACGAGTATAATGCAAACTCATCACTTCGGGCCTTGTGCAACGCCTTCTATCCTCAACTGGTTGCACATCGCGCCTACGAGCTCTGAGGTCGGAGCGCATATCCACCACCGTGCTGACCGCACGTCGAGCTGTGCTCGAGTATCTGATGGGCGTCTTGTGTGAAATGGCGGCCTTCACCAATGAAGCTCACATTCGATGGCAACAGCCTCGCCTGGTCACTGCAAAACTCAGCGCCTTAGCGGCACTCGAAGGACGGTCCTATAGTAGACTTATTCTAAGGCCGCCCCGCCCCTCATCGCAGACCACAGAGCTGGGTAGAGAAACCGACCCCGCCCTGTCTCCTTCCCAGCGCTCTGTTCGGCCCCAAGACGGCCCGAGAGCACTCCAAGACGGCTGTCAGATGCCCCCAGCCAGGCCAGAGACTGCCGCAGACCCCTAGGGGGCTCGAGATGTCGCCAGGCCAATGCGCCCCCAAGAGCCCCCAAAAGATCCTCGAGAGAGCCCCGCCTGACAGGCCCAACGAAGCCCACAATTGGTAACGCAACGACCATGAAACGTTACGGCCATGCACCGCTGCAACATCGAAGCATTGCTTCCAGGACAGCACCGAGATGGTTCGAGAGCTCGGCAGAACCATCCCGCGTGCAAGTTGATGCTGAAGTGGAACGGTGCCAGAGTCTGCAGCAGGCAGCTGGGTACCATGTCTAAGAAACGCACGGGTAGAAACTATTTAGACTGCCCCACTCATCGAGGTCGCAGCTGAGCCGCTCGGCATTCAGTGAAGCTTGGACTCAATGCAACAACCTCGCCTGGTCAATGCTGAAACTGCGGGCATCACATAGCAAAACATCCGCGCACGTGTAGACTTGTTTGAACTCGATCTAACAATTGCAGTGGCTCCACAGTGTACGGAATAATACGCAGCACACCGCAGATGCGGAGAAGAATGAGGGGACGGTGAGGACGTCGGCAATTTGCGAGGCTCTGGGGAAGCCCGCCGCAAACGCCAAAGTTTCACAACTTATGCAACGAGCCCGCCGCAAGCGCCGTTTTTTTCGTTCAACCAATGTGGGTGGGTCGGGTGGGTCGCAAATGGGTCGCGGGTGTAGAGGGCAGAAATCCACCCCATGACAATCACCTCGACAAGCGAAGCCGTTTGGTGAACGCACACAAGGAATGAATCGAACAGGGCAGAGCTGTTTAGTAAACGCCCAGGGCCGTTCAGTCAACGTCAATTGTCGGGTCTGGGTGTTGTTTCCTCCCTTGAGGATGGGTCGCGGGGTGGATCGCGGGTGGGTCAAGGGGGGGGGTCGCGGGTGGGTCGCGGATGGGTCGAGGATGGGTCGCGGGGTGGGTCACGGGTGGGTCAAGGGGGGGGTCGCGGGTGGGTCGCGGGAGGGTCGCGGGTGGGTCGCGTGGTGGGTCGCGGGTGGGTCACGTGGTGGGTCGCGGGTGGGTCGCGTGGTGGGTCGCGGGGTGGGTCGCGGGGTGGGTCGCGGGGTGGGTCGCGGGGCGGGTCGCGGGTGGGTCGTGGGTGGGACGACGACAACAAACAACAACAGCAGCAGCAACAACAACCACAACAACAACGCAACAAGCAGAATCCCACCAGCCCTTTGGGCGTGAGTGGTTTAGCGAGCTCTCTCTGTCCTCAACCCCCGTTCTTCCCCTTCGGGGAGGGGTTTACCCTTCCCCCTACCCCCTCCCCCTGGGCCTGGAGAGGAGGTCCCGCGGGTCGTCAGGGGGGGTCAATTTCGACTCCTGGGAGGGCTAAAAAACGACGACCCTCACGAGGATTCTGGCCCCGACGGGGGGGCGGAGATAAGTCCCTCTCCTCTTCTGTGAAGCCAAAAACATTGATTGTACTAGGGTTTTGGCCCCATTTTGGACTTCTGAGGGGGCAGCGCTCATCGTCCTTCATAGCAAAATCATTGATTTTACGAAGGTTTTGGCCTCATTTTGTCCTTCTCAGGGGGCAGCTCTTCTTTGCGCTTCTGAGGAGGTCGCAAGAGGCCCCAAGATGTCCCCAAGAGGCCCCCAGGAGGCTCCCAAGAGGCCTCCAAGAGACCCCCCAGAGGCCCCCAAGCGGCCCCAAGAGGCCCCCAAGATGCCCCCAAGAGGCCCCCAAGAGGCCCCAAGAGGCCCCAAGAGGCCCCCAAGAGGCCCCCAAGAGGCCCCCAAGAGGCCCCCAAGAGGCCCCCTGCGAAAACCCCGACCACCTCGCACGCGGACGAGGTGCCCAAACGCCTCACCTCACAAGGAGGATAGACAAGGAGGCGGGAGGAAGGAGGAACAGGGGAGATATGCGGAGCCAGGCGGACACACGCCTGAAAAACACGACTGTCGGCATGCTTCGCAAGAGTTGCTGCTGTGAGATGGGCTGGTGGGGATACGCGAAGCGTAAAGAATTCTCACCACGGATTCCCTATTCAGCCACGCCCCCAGGGACCATGGATGACCGTTCGGCCCCCTCACTCTGACGATCGTCAAACTGCGAAACTATGAGTGCACAGGCGCATCCTTGTACTTCCAAGACCTTACGCCTTACGCACATTGTTGACAGGATACAACCTCAAACATGTGGACTCACGGCCTGGCTCGATCCGGATCCAGTGACTGAAATCAGCGCCGACTGGCTAATAAAAGCTTGCTATTGTCAGTCGTCAGCCTCGAGCCTGGACCAGTGGAGCTGCAATTTAGTTCGAAAGCTCGCCTGGTCAATGATGCAACTGGGGGCACCGCAGACCGCAGAGCAAACATCTGTGCAATTGCAAAGTTGCTCGCGTTCGAATCGTGGCGATGGCTCTACAGCGTAACACACGGAGCTAGTATTACGATCAGCATACTCTTCAGGGTGATGCTGCGAACACGTATGCTTGTAACTCGGCCATGTTGCACACCTGCTTGACTACATAAAACATCAAAGTGGATCCACGGCCTGGCTCGATCAGGATCAAGAGATTGAAATCAGCGCAGACTGGCTAATAAAAGCTTGCTATTGTCAGTCGTCACCTCGAGATTCGACAGCGTGGCCAAAAGCTTCGAGTGCACTGCCACTACAGCACACCTTAACGGTCATATCAATTAGTGAGACGGCAGAACTTGCAAGACCTGGGCCCTTTGGGCTTGATCATAACCAAAACGTGTGAAAGTCAATGCCGGCTGGCTCGGCCTTTACGAGCAGAATGCAAACTCATCACTTCGGGCCTGTTGCAGCTTCTCCCTTCCTCAATTGCTTGCACATCACGCTTTCGAGCTCTGAGGTCGGAGCGCATATCCACCACCGTGCTGACCGCACGTCGAGCTGTGCGCGTGTACCTGATGAGCGTCTTGTGAGATGGCGGCCTTCACCAATGAAGCTCACATTCGATGGCAAAAGCCTCGCCCTGTCACTGCAAGAATCAGCGCAATAGCGGCACTCGAAGGATGGTCCTACATGTAGACTTCTTCTAAGGCCGCCCCGCCCTCATCGCAGACCACAGAGCTGGGTAGAGAAACCGACCCCGCCCTGTCTCTTTCCCAGCGCTCTGTTCGGCCCCAAGGCGGCCCGAGAGCACCCCAAGACGGCTGTCAGATGCCCCCCAGCCAGGCCAGAGACGCAGACCCCTAGGGGGCCCGAGATGTCCCCAGGCCACTGCGCCCCTAACGAAGCCCACAATTGGTAACGCAACGACCATGAAACGTTACGGCCATGCACCGCTACAGCATCGAAGCATTGCATCCAGGACAGCACCGAGATGGTTCGAGAGCTCGGCTCAGAATGATCCCGCATGCAATTTGATGCTGAGCTGGAACGGTGCCAGAGTGTGCAGCAAGCAGCTGGGTACCATGTCTAAGAAACGCACGGGTAGAAACTATTTAGACTGCCCCACTCATCGAGGTCGCAGCCGAGCCGCTCGGCATTCAGTGAAGCTTGGACTCAATGCGACAGCCTCGCCTGGTCAGTGCTGAAACTGCGGGCATCACATTGCCAAACATCCGCGCACGTGTAGACTTGCTTGAACTCAACCTAACAATTGCATTGGCTCTACAGTGTACGGAATAATACGATAGTCAAACTGCCAAACTATGAGTGCACAGGCGCATCGTTGTACTTCCAAGACCTTACGCCTTACGCACATGATTGACTGGATGCAACCTCAAACATGTGGACTCACGGCCTGGCTCGATCCGGATCCAGTGACTGAAATCAGCGCCGACTGGCTAAGAAAAGCTTGCTATTGTCAGTCGTCACCTCAAGCCTGGTCCAGTGAAGCTGCAATTTAGTTCAAAAACTCGCCTGGTCAATGATGCAACTGGGGGCACCGCAGAGCAAACATCTGCGCAATTGCAAAGTTGCTAGCGTTCGAATCGTGGCGATGGCTCTACAGCGTAACACACGGAGCTATTATTGCGATCAGCATGCTCTTCAAAATGATGCTGCAAACACGTATGCTTGTAACTCGGCCATGTTGCACACCTGCTTCACAACATAAAACGTCAAAGTGGATCCACGGCCTGGCTCGATCAGGATCAAGAGATTGAAATCAGTGCAGACTGGCTAATAAAAGCTTGCTATTGTCAGTCGTCACCTCGAGATTCGGCAGCGTGGCCAAAAGCTTCGAGTGCACTGCCACTACAGCACACCTTAACGGTCATATAAATTAATGAGAGGGCAGAACTTGCAAGACCTGGGCCCGTTGGGCTTGATCACAATCAAAACGTGTGAAAGTCAATGCCGGCTGGCTCGGCCTTTACGAGCAGAATGCAAACTCATCACTTCGGGCCTGTTGCAGCTTCTCCCTTCCTCAATTGCTTGCACATCACGCTTTCGAGCTCTGAGGTCGGAGCGCACATCCACCACCGTGCTGACCGCACGTCGAGCTGTGCTCGAGTACCTGATGGGCGTCTTGTGAGATGGCGGCCTTCACCAATGAAGCTCACACTCGATGGCAACAGCCTCGCCCTGTCACTGCAAGAATCAGCGCAATAGCGGCACTCGAAGGATGGTCCTACATGTAGACTTCTTCTAAGGCCGCCCCGCCCCTCATCGCAGACCACAGAGCTGGGTAGAGAAACCGACCCCGCCCTGTCTCCTTCCCAGCACTCTGTCCCCAAGACGGCTGTCAGATGCCCCCCAGCCAGGCCAGAGACTGCCGCAGACCCCTAGGGGGCTCGAGATGTCCCCAGGCCACTGCGCCCCCAAGGAAACCCACAATTGGTAACGCAACGACCATGAAACGTTACGGCCATGCACCGCTACAGCATCGAAGCATTGCTTCCATGACAGCACCGAGATGGTTCGAGAGCTCGGCATAACCATCCCGCATGCAATTTGATGCTGAAGTGGAACGGTGCCAGAGTCTGCAGCAGGATGCTGGGTACCATGTCTAAGAAACGCACGGGTATAAACTATTTAGACTGCCCCACTCATCGAGGTCGCAGCCGAGCCGCTCAGCATTCACAGTGAAGCTTGGACTCAGTGCGACAACCTCGTCTGGTCAATGCTGCAACTGCGGGCATCACATAGCCAAACATCCGCGCACGTGTAGACTTATTTGAGTTCCACCTAACAATTGCATTGGCTCCACAGTGCACTTATGAGTGCACAGGCGCAGCCTTGTACTTCCAAGATATCACGCCTTACGCACATGTGTGACTGGATACAACCTCAAACATGTGGACTCACGGCCTGGTTCGATCCCGATCCAGTGACTGAAATCAGCGCCGACTGGCTAATAAAAGCTTGCTATTGTCAGTCGTCATCTCGAGCCTGGACCAGTGAAGCTGCAATTTAGTTCAAAAACTCGCCTGGTCAATGATGCAACTGGGGGGCACCGCAGAGCAAACATCTGCGCAATTACAAAGTTGCTAGCGTTCGAATCGTGGCGATAGCCCTGCAGCGCAACAGTCGGAGCTACTACTACGATCAGCATGCTCTTCAGGATGATGCTGCGAACACGTATGCTTGTAATTCGGTCATGTTGCCCACCTGCTTCACAACATAAAACATCAAAGTGGATCCATGGCCTGGCTCGATCAGGATCAAGAGATTGAAATCAGCGCAGACTGGCTAATAAAAGCTTGCTATTGTCAGTCGTCACCTCGAGATTCGGCAGTGTGTCCAAAAGCTTCGAGTGCACTGCCACTACAACACACCTTAACGGTCACATCGATTAGTTAGCCGACAAAACTTGCAAAACCTGGGCCTCTGGGCTTGATCACAATCAACACGTGTGAAATCAATGCCAGCTGGCTCAGCCTTTACGAGCATAATGCAAACTCATCACTTCGGGCCTGTTGCAGCTGCTCCCTTTCTCAATTGCTTGCACATCACGCTTTCGAGCTCTGAGGTCGGAGCGCACATCCACCACTGTGCTGACCGCACGTCGAGCTGTGCTCGAGTACCTGATGGGCGTCTTGTGAGATGGCGGCCTTCACCAATGAAGCTCACATTCGATGGCAACAGCCTCGCCCGGTCACTGCAAGAGTCAGCGCAATAGCGGCACTCGAAGGATGGTCCTACATGTAGACTTCTTCTAAGGCCGCCCCGCCCCTCATCGCAGACCACAGAGCTGGGTAGAGAAACCGACCCCGCCCTGTCTCTTTCCCAGCACTCTGTTCGGCCCCAAGGCGGCCCGAGAGCACCCTAAGACGGCTGCCAGATGCCACTAGCCAGGCCAGAGACTGCCGCAGACCCCTAGGGGGCCCGAGATGTCCCCAGGCCACTGCGCCCCCAAGGAAGCCCACAATTGGTAACGCAACGAACATGAAACGTTACGGCCATGCACCGCTACAGCATCGAAGCATTGCTTCCATGACAGCACCGAGATGGTTCGAGAGCTCGGCATAACCATCCCGCATGCAATTTGATACTGAAGTGGAACGGTGCCAGAGTCTGCAAGCAGGCAAATGGGTATCATATCTAAGAAACGCACGGGTAGAAACTATAGGTTGCACCCGAGCCGCTCGGCATTCACGGTGAAGCTTGGATTCAGTGCAACAGCGTCGCCTGGTCAATGCTGCAACTGCGGGCATCACATAGCCAAACATCCGCGCACGTGTAGACCTGGGCCAGCACGGAAACGGAAAGAGCGCTGCAGAATCAGAAACCGAAATTACTCACACCACCGTTTGTACTGGGAGCCTTGGCGTTGAGAGCTTGTTACGTCACCCCTCGCTCTGGGAGCCTTGGTGTTCAGAGATTGTTGCGTTGCCGCCCGTTCCTGAGCCTTGGCTGGGTCTTGGTGTCAGGAACGTGTTACGTCACCGCTCTCTGCTGGGAGCCTTGGTCTTATCTGCTTATTTACGTCACCGTTCGCTCGTGGGAGCCTTGGTGTGAATAGCTTCTTGCGTTACCGATCTCTCTTTATTTGGCGTCTCTGGGCCTTCTTGGGAGTCCTATTGGGGCGCTTTGGGAGCCCTTGTGGAGGCCTCTTGGGAACCTCTTGGGGCCTCTTGGGGCTTCTTGGGGGGCTCTTGGGGTCTCCTGGGAGCGTCTTAGGGCGAAAGGCTAGACTTTTCGGTTCGTGGTCCCCCTCTTGAGGCCGTCTTGGGGCCCTCTTGGGCCGTCTTGGGCACCTCTTGGGCCGTCTTGGCGCCCTCTTGGGCCGTTTTGGGGGCCTCTTGGGAGCCTCTTGGGCCGTCTTGGGGCGGTCTTTGGGGCCTCTTGGACCGTCGTCGACGCCGTGAAAGCCGAAAAGTCTGCAAACAAATTACATGTCCCCCCAGAACATCAATGATGTTGGCCTCCTGGTAGCCTCTGGGGACGCCTCTTGGGGGCCTCTTGGGGCTTCTTGGGGGGCTCTTGGGGCCTCCCGGGAGCGTCTGAGGGCGAAAAACTAGACTTTTCGGTTCGTGGTCCCCCTCTCGGGGCCGTCTTGGGGCCCTCTTGGACCGTCTTGGGCGCCTCTTCGGCCGTCTGGGGGCCCTCTGGGGCCGTTTTGGAGGCCTCTTGGGAACCTCTCGGGCCGTCTTGGGGCGGTCTTGGGGGCCTCTAGGGCCGTCGTCAACGCCGTGAAAGCCGAAAAGCCGCATATGCTCAAAATGCACGTTTTCCTAAGGAACATCCATGATTTTGGCCTCTTGGGGCCCTCTTGGGACGCCCCTTGGGCGCCTCTTGGGGCCTCTCGGGGGCCTCTGGGGCCGTCTTGGGCGGTCTTGGGCTCTCTTGGAGCGCTCTTGGGCCGTCTTGGGGGGAACCCGAAAAACATACAAAAACCCTAGAGAAAACCCGAAAACACCCGGAATAATACAATCGTCAAACTGCCAAACTATGAGTGCACAGGCGCATCCTTGTACTTCCACGACCTTACGCCTTATGCACATGGCTTACTGGATACAACCTCAAACATGTGGACTCAAGGCCTGGCTCGATCCGGATCCAGTGACTGAAATCAGCGCCGACTGGCTAATAAAAGCTTGCTATTGTCAGTCGTCACCTCGAGCCTGGACCAGTGAAGCTGCAATTTAGTTCAAAAACTCGCCTGGTCAATGATGCAACGGGGGGCACCGCAGAGCAAACATCTGCGCAATTACAAAGTTGCTAGCGTTCGAATCGTGGCGATGGCTCTGCAGCGCAACAGACGGAGCTACTATTACGATCAGCATGCTCTTCAGGGTGATGCTGCGAAATCGTATGCTTGTAACTCGGCCATGTTGCACACCTGCTTGACAACAAGAAACAACAAAGTGGATCCATGGCCTGGCTCGATCAGGATCAAGAGATTGAAATCAGCGCAGACTGGCTAATAAAAGCTTGCTATTGTCAGTCGTCACCTCGAGATTCGGCATTGTGGCCAAAAGCTTCGAGTGCACTGCCACTACAACACACCTTGACGGTCATATCGATTAGTTAGACGACAAGACTTGCAAAACCTGGGCCTCTGGGCTTGATCACAATCAAAACGTGTGAAATCAATGCCAGCTGGCTCAGCCTTTACGAGCACAATGCAAACTCATCACTTCGGGCCTGTTGCAGCTGCTCCCTTCCCCAATTGCTTGCACATCACGCTTTCGAGCTCTGAGGTCGGAGCGCATATCCACCACATTGCTGACCGCACGTTGAGCTGCGATCGAGTTCCTGATGGGCGTCTTGCGAGATGGAGGCCTTCACCAATGAAGCTCACATTCGATGGCGCCAGCCTCGCCCGGACACTGCGAAGCGCAATATCGGCACTCGAAGGATGGTCCTACAGGTAGACTTCTTCTAAGGCCGCCCCGCCCTTCATCGCAGACCACAGAGCTGGGTAGAGAAACCGACCCCGCCCTGTCTCTTTCCCAGCGCTCTCTTCGGCCCCAAGACGGCCCGAGAGCACCCCAAGACGGCTGTCAGATGCCCCCAGCCAGGCCAAAGACTGCCGCAGACCCCTAGGGGGCCCGAGATGTCCCCAGGCCAGTGCGCCCCAAACGAAACCCACAATTCGTAACGCAACAACCATGAAACGTTACGGCCATGCACCGCTACAGCATCGAAGCATCGCTTCAAAAACAGCACCGAGATGGTTCGAGAGCTCGGCAGAACCATCCCGCATGCAATTTGATGCTGAGCTGGAACGGTGCCAGAGTTTGTAGCAGGCAGCTGGTAGATTGTCTACGAAACGCACGGGTAGAAACTATTTTAGACTACCCCACTCATCGGGGTCGCAGCCGAGCCGCTCGGCTTCACAGTGAAGCGTGGACTCAGTGCGACAGCCTCGCCTGGTCAATGCTGCAACTGCGGGCATCACATAGCCAAACATCCGCGCACGTGTAGACTTGTTTGAGCTGGACCTAACAATTGCATTGGCTCTACAGTGCACGGAATAATACGATCCGTCAAAGTGTCAACTTATGAGTGCACAGGCGCATCCTTGTACTTCCAAGATATTACGCCTTACGCGCATGGTTGACCGGATACAACCTCAAACATGTGGACTCACGGCCTGGCTCGATCCGGATTCAGTGACTGAAATCAGCGCCGACTGGCTAATAAAAGCTTGCTATTGTCAGTCGTCACCTCGAGTCTGGACCAGTGAAGCTGCAATTTAGTTCGAAAACTCGCCTGGTCAATGATGTAACTGGGGGCACCGCAAAGCAAACATCTGCGCACTTGCAAAGTTGCTAGCGTTCGAATCGTGGTGATGGCTCTGCAGCGCAACACACGGAACTACCATTGCGATCTGCATGCTCTTCAGGATGATGCTGCGAACACGTATGCCGTATGCTTGTAACTCGGCGATGTTGCTTGACAACATAAAACATCAACGTGGATCCATGGCCAGGCTCGATCAGGATCAAGAGATTGAAATCAGCGCAAACTGGCTAAGAAAAGCTTGCTATTGTCAGTCGCCACCTCGAGATTCGGCAGCGTGGCCAAAAGCTTCGAGTGCACTGCCACTACAACACACCTTGACGGTCACATCGATTAGTTAGCCGACACAACTTGCAAAACCTGGGCCCCTCTGAGCTTGATCACAATCAAAACGTGTGAAATCAATGCCGGCTGGCTCAGCCTTGCGAGCAGAATGCGAACTCATCACTTCGGGCCTGTTGCGGCTCCTCCCTTCCTCAATTGCTTGCACATCACGTTTTCGAGCTCTGAGGTCGGAGCGCATATCCACCACCTTGCTGACCTGTGAGATGGCGGCCTTCACCAATGAAACTCCCATTCGATTGCAACAGCCTCGTCCGGTCACTGCAAGAATCAGCGCAATAGCGGCACTCGGAGGATGGTCCTACAGGTAGACTTCTTCTAAGGCCGCCCCGCCCTCATCGCAGACCACAGAGCTGGGTAGAGAAACCGACCCCGCCCTGTCTCTTTCCCAGCGCTCTGTTCGGCCCCAAGGCGGCCCGAGAGCACCCCAAGACGGCTGTCAGATGCCCCCCAGCCAGGCCAGAGACGCAGACCCCTAGGGGGCCCGAGATGTCCCCAGGCCACTGCGCCCCTAACGAAGCCCACAATTGGTAACGCAACGACCATGAAACGTTACGGCCATGCACCGCTACAGCATCGAAGCATTGCATCCAGGACAGCACCGAGATGGTTCGAGAGCTCGGCTCAGAATCATCCCGCATGCAATTTGATGCTGAGCTGGAACGGTGCCTCGTCCGGTCACTGCAAGAATCAGCGCAATAGCGGCACTCGGAGGATGGTCCTACAGGTAGACTTCTTCTAAGGCCGCCCCGCCCCTCATCGCAGACCGCAGCCCTGTCTCCTTCCCAGCGCCCTGTTCGGCCCCAAGACGGCCCGAGAGCACCGCAAGACGGCTGTCAGATGCCCCCAGCCAGGCCAGAGACTGCCGCAGACCCCCAGGGGGCCCGAGATGTCCCTAGGCAAATGCGCCCCCAAGAAAGCCCACAATTGGTAACGCAACGACCATGAAACGATACGGCCATGCACCGCGACAGCATCGAAGCATTGCTTCAAAAAAAACACCGAGATGGTTCGAGAGCTCGGCAGAACCATCCCGCATGCAATTTGATGCTGAGCGGGAACGGTGCCAGAGTTTGCAGCAAGCAGCTGGGTACCATGTCCAAGAAACGCACGGGTAGAAACTATTTAGACTGCCCGAGCCGCTCGGCATTCACAGCGAAACTTGGACTCAGTGCAACAACCAGCTCGCCTGGTCAATGCTGCAGCTGCGGGCATCACATAGCCAAACATCCGCGCACGTGTAGACTTGTTTGAACTCGGTATAATTCTTGCACTGGCTCTGCAGAGTTGCGCGGAATAGTACGATTGCCAAACTGTCAAACTACGAGTGCACAGGCGTATCCTCGTACTTCCAAGATCTTACGCCTTACGCACA
>CAUYUJ010015074.1:145936-190936 GCA_963575745.1 Prorocentrum cordatum
TCTCTCTCTCTCTCTCTCTCTCTCTCTCTCTCTCTCTCTCTCTCTCTCTCCTCTCTTCCTGTCGCTGGTGCTGCAGGCTCGAGAAGGATGATGATGATGATGAGGAGGAGGAGGAGGGCGGGGACGAGGACGATGAGGAGGAGGATGAGCAAGGTTTTCAAGTCGGTTCGGAAAAAAACAACGAAGGACGAACGAACGCGGAGGCAGAATCAGGAGGAGGAGGAGGAGACGTCGCGGCCTGAAGACCTGCGACTAAGCTTCGGCAAGGGGTGGGAGGGCTCCCTGGGGGCTCCAAGAGGTGGGCAGGCGGGCCCCAAGACGGCCTCCGAACACCATCAGGTATTGTGTAAAACCCATCATTGCAAGTTTCTTAAGCGAAGCAAGCAAGCATCAGCTCCTAAGCGAAGCACGCAATCACATCCCACCAGCCCTCTGGGCGTAGAGGACCCTTACGTTCCACCCCCTCGGAACGCCAAGGAATCTTACGGAGTCCTAGGGGGCCTGGGGCGATCCCGAAGAACCTGGGGCGCCAAGGAATCGTACGTTCCACCCCCTCGGAACGCCAAGGAATCTTACGGAGTCTTAGGGAGTCTGGTGCCTCGGGGGAATCCCGAGTAACCCAGAGGAACCATCGGACATGTAGGAGCCGCCGAAAAGCGTATGAAATCGTAGGGGGCCCATCCAATCGTAAGGAATACAAGGGCATCGCAGGACTCCAAGCGTGGGGAACCGCACGGAATCGTAGAGAACACATTCAATGGTAAGGGATGCAGCGGCACCGTAAAGGATTCAAAGTGAGCGCGGGGAATCAGGGAGGCATCCGAAGGAGTCGTAGGTAATGCAGAGGAGGCGTAGGGTAGCTTATGTTCTGCTAACACAACATGGGTTGACTTGTACTCTGTGGCCAGTTGCTTATGCATTGCGTCTGCTTTGCTTATGCGCTGCTTATGCTAACTGCGGGTTGCTTATGCTAACTCAAGGGGTGTTTATGCATTGCTTATGCTAACTGAGAGTTGCTTCTACTAACTGGGGGGGGTGCTTATGCATTGCTTATGATTTGCTTATGCATTGCTTATGCTAACTGGGCGGTTGTTTATGCAAACTGGGGTTGCTTATGCATTGCTTATGCTTTGCTTATGCATTGCTTATGCTAACTGGGCGGTTGTTTATGCAAACTGGGGGTTGCTTATGCATTGCGTATGTTTTGTTTATGCTTTGCTTATGCGAACTCTGGCTGGTCATGTATTCCTGCCAGCCAAACTAATTGGCCCTCCGTGGTCCGCGCGGGCAAACTAATTCCCACTACACAACGAAATTGTACTAAACTAACCTACGCTCCGTCTGTCGAGGGGACAAACTATTGGATTGGCGGTAATCTGGGGGGTCAAACAACCTCCGCGCCAGCCGAAGGACGGATAGCTCCAATGGGGGCCACCAGAGGCCCCATGACAAACTCCAAGATGCCCCTGAGCAGGCCCCAATACGACCCCAAGAGGGCCCCGAGAAAGCTCCAAGAGAGGATCCAAGAAGGGCCGAAGAAGCCCCCAAGAGAGCCCCAAGTGGGCCCATGAGGCCCCAAGGGGAGCCCCAATAGGAGCAACAATACGCCCCGAGAAAGCCCCCAGAGGGGCCCCAAGAGGGGGGGCAAGAGTGCCTCAGTGGCAAGCCCAGGCTCCTCGCAAGTCCAGTTGCCCGTTGTTCCCATGCAGTCCGACGGATTCCAATTGACCCCCCTGTTGGTTCTTGTTGTTTGGAGGGCGGTCGCAGCTGCTTCGCATCGCATTCCCTCCGAGTTCCTCATCTTCGGCCTTGTGCATGGGAGCCCGAGATGATGATTATGATGATAATGGTGGTGATGGTGGTGATGACGGTGATTGTAGTGATGGTATTAGACATGTTGATGTGCCAGAGACGGTAATGATGACGATGATGATGGGTAAGAGATGATTGCGTCGATGATAAGACGACGACAGATCCAATGACAATCGTGGTAATGGTTATGGTTATGACGATGGTGGTAGTTGCGATGGTCGTGATGGGCTCGCTTAGCATGCCAGCTCGAGCGAGCCAGTGGGCCCCGCCCAGCGTGACCGTGACAGCCCCTATAACACTGGCTGGCGAGAGGCGAAAGCTCTTAGAATCTCAATGGGCGTGCACACTTACAAAAAAACGAATATAGTATGGATACCGTGTGACTGTGGTTTGATGTTTTTCTCCAGTCGCAATATTTTCCGCCGTGCCTCGGCTGAATATTGCAATCTAAGCGTGCACCACAGGATGAGTATCACATCCAACAATCTAGGGCCCGTCTTCTAGCATTGCTGAGTACCATCTTCGAAGAGATCAACCTTTTTGATGCCCTCGGGGTCCCTGAAGTCACCGCGTAGGCCCTCACCGCCAGGGATACCGCCCAGGTGCACTGCGCTATCATGCTCGACTAAAGTATCTGATGCGCCGCTGCCGCCACGCTGAAACTGCTCGACAACATCGCGGAAATAGTGTTTCGTCATCTCGGAGGCGTCGCCCGCATTGGTTTTTTGCTTCTTGGCCTCGGGGCCCTCCTGCTCGCACTGCTCGCCCTGCCCGTCGTTCTTGGCCACGTCAGGCTGGTCGCCCCCGTAGTCGTTTGCGAAGAGCGGTTGCGTTGGCTGGTCCTCGGCCACCTGCGTCGGCGAGTGTCCTGGCTGCCAGACCGTGGGAGTCCTTGCGAGTCTGGACTGGGCGTCCGCTCCGTCATGCTCATCGTCTTGCGACTCTACTACGATCTCCTCGACCTCCCCAATGCGTTGTTTTTTCTCTGCTGGAGGCTGACTGCTCTCACCCTGCTGCATTCCGTGCAATTCGGGAGGCTCTTTTGATGTGTCCATTGGCTTGCCCTCGAACGTAATCACGATGGGTATCTTGATCACGTCTGTCCTTTTGAATCTTGCTGGGAGCGCCTCCAATCTGATATTGAGCCTAGGGTATTTAGACAACTCAATCTCTGCAAAGTTATCGGGATCGCGCCCGCGATCTGCGGCAGAAACAGAACGAGCAGAATGAGTAGCTACGTTAGGGTCTGGCATGTCTGCTGCGCTGCTGCTGGTAGCTGGCTGCCTCGAGACTCGAGACAAGATATGGCTACATATCTACTTGAATCCCACCAGCCCTCTGGGCGTAGGTGGTCTAGGGCGTTTCCTCTTCTAGAACCCCCCTCCCTACCCTCTACCCTGGGGTCTGGCCCCCCTTCTCGTCCTCATCATTCTCCTCCTACTCCTCCTTCTCTTCCTCATCACCCTATGCATCATCCCTCTCCACGCTCCCACCTTCGCACGGGTCGGAGATCCCCTTCTTTGCTCCCGCGCTTTCTGATCACCTCAACGCGCCTGCGCGTCGTTCCTGGATGGGCGGGTGGAGTTACGCGAAGCGTCAAGACTTCAAACCCTCCTGCTTGGTCCACACTCGTAATTGACGTTTGTGATAACGGTAAGCCCTGTGATGCTGGTGATGATGATGATGGTGATGATGGTTCGCAGCGGTCCTCGGAGCGACTCGTCGCGCTGTCTCAGTCCGGCCTCCTGGCCGAGCTTCTACTCGCGCTGAGCTCGCGCTGCCTCAACCCTCATCCCTTGGCTCAAACCTGTGCGCCTCATCATCTGACACTTCGCCGCCAATGATTGCCTCGCGAAATCCCTGCTCGGCGGTAGCAAAGTCACGGTCAGTCGCGGATTGGATCTGCGATTTGATAAGGTGCATGACTGTCCCCATCTCTTTGACGCGCTTTGCCAAATTCACGTTTTTTTATTTTCCATACGATACTTGCGCAGCAAAGTCCTCACGCAACTTTTTCCCCTTGAAGGGAGACTCCGCATCCATTGTTGGCCTCGCCCAAGGACTCTGATGGGCGGCGTGTCTGATCCGTCCTCGGAGTTACCGTTCACGAAATCTGTGTCAGCGGAAACCAAACCACGCTCGAACACACGAACGACTACGCACGGAAACTGCCGATGCTGCTGGCACTGGGACGGGCCCAAATGGAGGGTGAGAATGACCAGGAGGAAGGAGGAGGACGGAGGAGGAATGCGTACCCGATCCGAACGGGGGAGGATGGATTGTTTATGTTTTGTTGATGCTTTGTTCGTGATGGCGATATGATGCGATGGTTACTGTTACTTTTACTCACAACTTATGTGCTTCTGCATAGGCGTCCACCTCTGCTTGCTGCGGCGCCCTGCGCTGATGTTTATGGTCGATGCCAGGAGCGCGCCCTAATTGAAGCCAGGCGCCAAGGAAAAATCCGGGGAGCGCGAGGGCCCCATCTGTCAACCCCGATATTTCTAGATCTAAACTTCCTACAATCAACGTGATTGGGATTTGAACAAACAACTCGCAAACCCGAGTGAATGTTGCCATTCGGCTGCCTATGAGTCTCTATCGTAGCACGTTGCCCTTCGATAAAAAGAGGGAGCTCGAATGGGGCGTCGTGCGCTGGGGCTGCAGGCGCGGCGTCTGCTCCAATGTCTGGCTCTACAGGGGCGGGCTTGTCGGCAGAACTGCCGCGCTCAGATTCCGAATCTTCCGATTTCTCTGGACTGGGGGGGGGCCCAATATCTCCGTGCATGTCCTCGTCTGGCGGTTTCCAGGTCCCGTCGCCCCCTCCAAGCTCTTCCTCAGAAGAGGCGCGTTTTCTTTTTCGTAACTTGTCGAGGGCAGGGGACACGTCGACGCCATCAGTGGCGCCGCTGTTTAAAAGTTCCAAGTGTTTCTCCTTCTTTTGACCAGCTGTTGCCTTGCGTGGGTACTTCAACAAGACTTGGAAAAAAGAACGCATCCGCCTCGTCCGAGCGAAACTCTCGAGCACCTTGCTCGAAAAGCATGTCCAATGATAACAAGCAGAGAAAGTAATACCTCCTACCGACGCGAATCTGTCTACGATCATGCATTGATGCCGAGCCTGCGTCTGCGTAGTGCACGGTACCATTGTGAGGTACCCATCCTTGAAACTCCAACTCGTCCCAAAGGCTTAAAGTTGGCCAGGACAATTTACTCCCCGATGGTGCTACATGCTCTGGGTCAAACAGCCTCGAGCATCCATCGATATCGCTTTCTTTCACTTTCCATACGCGAAGCCCCTGCCTGGAGATCCTTGAAAGGCCCACCAGTGCAAACAAGTCCAAGGCTCCTGGGTCCTCGAGGGGGTATGCGTCTATGTGTGTCTTGTTTGGTTTGCCTTCGCCTGTCCAGGGCTCCAGTTTTTGGATATGCACTGTAAACGCCCCAGGTTCGGATGAGCTCGCATGGGCAACAGTCGGTGCGATTGTTGCATTCACCTTTAAGCTTAACAGCTGGAAAAAACATGGCGCCGTCCTCGTCTTCGCTTCCATCATGCGGCAGTCGCACATAATAATACGCATAAGGGGCAAGTGTGTTTGAAAGAAAATCGCTTATTAAACTAGCACGCCGTTTGTCCATGCCGCCACCGCCTCCTTCGGGTAAGTCGTCCTTTCCACCGGCCCCGCCTTCATCTCCATCGTCGTCGTCCTCCTCATCATTCCCTTTTGGATCATCGGGTAAATCATCGTCTGCACCGTCAGCCCCAGGGCCATCGTCGGGTCCGTCTCCAGGTGGGCCCCCACCACCACCGCCTCCCCCGTGATGGCCACCGCCAGCACCCCCAAGATCAGCCATCCCGAATGCTAGATTGTCGAAGTGCTCAATAGAATATGTACGTTTTCGCACCATGACCGCTTTTTCTTCGCAGCTTGGTTTTTTTTTTGCGATGTGATATCTGCAAAATTGAAGTTGCCTTGTACCAGTGATCATTAAGGTCTTGGCCGATGGTTCCTGGCAGCACCTCGGTATCGTGCAAGCTTGCCTCCAACCTCATGGTACTAGCTATCCACGGAAATATTGCACGGTATGCTTTGCGGTGTACATCTTGTGCTAATGCATGCGGGCCTTCGGCCACTGTGTCGTCTAGTGGCGCGTACTTGATCGAGTTTACTTCTGCTTCTAACTGTTCGCTCATCCCCAGCCCGTCCCCAGACATCGCTAGAACGTCGCCTCGCAACGGGGAGTCACGTCCCAAAACAGCAAGCGTAGTTGAATCGTGCATGCCGTTGGGATGAGCATTAAAACGTTCGATGCACTTGTCGCGAATCCCAGGCTGGTGAAGTCGACCTAGGATGTGCGGCACATCATCCAAAAATCGCAACTTGAGGGCACCAAGAGCATATGTGCTGCTGGCGATGCCCTTTGCATCATTCAGAAGATGATCGAATTCAAAAGTGCCTGCAGCCCACGATCTCGATTCCATGAGCCCCTTTTTGAAAGCGTCCAATCCGAAATCGTACGCCAAACCCAACAAACACCCCTTCCTAGGGCAGTCGAACGATTCATCGGCACCCCACTTTTCTGGATGACAGGGACAATAGCCTGCGAACTTCTGGATACCGTACAGCCACTTAGTGAACCACATGACTACTGCGAACTCTTGTCGGAATGTCACACAATTGAATGCGCCCAGTACTGTGTCGAGCCTAACCCTATCTCGAACTTCCCCGAGAGCGTTCCGATCGAAGTGAGCAGCTGCAGACCAGACAAACGAATCCAGACCCCTCAAACATAAGTATAATTTGTTCCACCGCCATGCTGCGAATGTCGGCAGTGACGATTTCGTCATGGTATCTGCAAGACCGTGGAGCCCCCTCTGTTTCCACTTACTGGACAAGGTTTGCTTGATACCCTCAGGCAAGACTGTATCATACCAAGCGCGAGCAGGGACGTGGCGATTGCTCTCCCCCAGTCCTCCTCTCCCTCCCTCACCCTCCTCCCTCTGTCTGTCCCTGCCCCCACCCCTCCACTCAATCCCTCCATGCTCGCCCATTGGGGGTCGGGGGGCTGGTGGCACTGCAACCTCTGACATCAAGCACGGACTGACACTCGATTTAAAACCAGCAACGCCTAAAGTGCATCGATTTTTACCAGCTTGCCAGACCAACGCAAACTCATGCCAAATCTACTGTTGGGCGTGACAAAGGGCATCTTGGGGGTCCAACAGGGCCTCAAGACGGCTCAAGATGGCCTCAAGACGACTCAAGATGGCCCCAAGTAGATTTAGCAGTGGGGGAACGAATTGATCTTTGGGCGCAGTGTCACCAGTTTTGCCCCCCCCCCCCCCGCGGGCGCGCTTGGTTGAAACAGCGGTGTGGCCTCATCCCTAAATAGTGAAGTCATACCCTTAATGCGCTTGAGGAAGAGCGGAAACCATCGTAATCTATTGCAACCAGTGCGGACAAGCAAATCGATCTTGTGCCGCCAGCCTGGGACAACCAGCGCCCGCGGCAGCAGGCAAATTTGTCTCTGAACGGGCGGCAAGCCCAGGCAAACATTGAAATCTGGAAGTAAGTCACTCATTCGTGCCAGATTGGACTCTACACCCATATCTGATATGATAGCTCGTACACGGCCCAACAGAGTTCTCATATTGTCAGCACCGAACATCAAATGGAGTTGCCATAGCAACCCACAACATTTGAACATCGCAGAGAGTTGAGTGCGTTTCAACAGGACTGGAGGAAGCATTTTTGTGAACAATCCTTCGGCGCTTCCGTGCTCAAGTATCTTGATGGTCACGGCCTGCATCTCCCATCCACGTCCTTGAGGGGACCCGTCTATGAATATATATATGTCCAGTGTGTCCCACCGTGCATCTTTGAAATACGCTTGATTGAGGCGCATGCAGGTCCAATCTAATCGAACTCGGGCTTGACGCAACGTGTCGTACCGAATTCCTCCCAGTTTGTGCTCAGTCTCATTGCGATTTCCATCAGTCACCCTCGAAATCAACTTGACCCATCTTTTAGCTGTCTTCTTAGTGTGTCTCAAAGCTCTTTGCGTCGCAGTCGCACCAATCCAATCGATAATGAGAGATGGCTCCATACCACGTCGCCGTCCGCTGCGGTCGTGCCTGCTCCGAGGCCGCACAGCAGGGACGGAGAAACCATGGCCGCGTCTCCACGCATTCAAGACACGCCTCGACGGCCAATGTGTATTGTATTTGCGACAGCGTCTACCAAGCACTACGACATGACATATTTTTTGAAGCAGTCCCATCAATCCTATTGCAAGAGCTGGACACAGATTGAACACGTCTCCGATTAGCAACATACCGTATTCAGCAGAAACTTGCCTCCAAATGTCGTCCCATGGTTTGGCTGGGGGATCTTCACCATGTATTTTTCTGAGCACGCATCTTTTGTCTTTGAGAATGTTCATTATCTGTTGTGTTGTTATGTCTTCGGGGCAAGCAATTGGAAGGACAAGTTCGATTGTTACTAAAGCTTCGTAAACTAATACACCACAGCATTCAACCCGATGTTTCTGCAAGGCCGATCCTACTATGTTGACCGTCATGTCTTCGTCCAATGATTCAGCTTCTCTCAGCGCAACCAATCTCCATCTGGCAATAGCAATTCCGAAAATTGTACATTGTCTATCAAATTCAGTCGGTTGGATTCTGAATTCCCTGGCCCACAAACCTGATCGGCTGCCAACAACAGGATATGCAACCAATGTTCCAAGTCTCGCGGGAATGTGGGCGTCCGCTGGGCCATGGCCCGCGATGTCGGCATGAATTTCTTGATCACCAGCTATATCTGATATGGCGTCTTGGCCGCCATCGTCTCCTGCCAACTCATCATCCATATGATGTCGAGCGTTGGTGTGACACCAAGCAGAAACTACAGTGAACGGAAAGCGAATCGTGTTTTCAAACACATGGGCCAACATGATTATGAGGTGGAGCAGGGGGAGCAGCAGAGGCAGAAGCAGCGTTGCGAGAGGATGACCTAAGTTCCCCAAAGACCTCACGACTGCTCCAAGACCACCCAAGATGGCTCCAATATGGTCCACGATGGCCCGCAGCTCGCCTCCAATTCGGGCCCGCGACACACCCAAGACGGCCCGCGATTGCCCCAGGACGCCCCCCCAATCCCTACGTGCACCCAAGACAATCCAAGACGGCCCCACGGCCCCATAAGGTTCTCAAGAGGCCCGCATAGCACATTGTGCTTGATGTTGTGAGGCGCAGAGCGCTGGGTACAGAATGCGCAAACAAGCAACGCGATGAAGCAAGCAAGGAACAGTTGGCAAAAGCGCAGCAAACAAACAACTCTTATTAAGCAAGCGCAATCGCACACATCAACTAGCGGTACATTCGCCATACGTTGAGGCTGAGGTCTTATTGCGTATATTTGTTTGCATCTACGGACCATGGCAATGTTCGCATCGCGGTTCGTGGTCGTTTCGACGCAAACATTTCAAACATAAACAAGTTATAGTTTAAACTCATAGCTCGCTGCTTAAACTAACTCATTCTGGTCGTTTTGAAGCTGTTTTGGTTAAACTCCCCTCGGATGGGGAAGTGCGCTTAACCGGAGGCGCGGGCCTACCCAGTTACGACGACGGCGGCGCCGCTCCCCCCGGCGGCGCGCGGCGCGCGGGGCCGCCTGCGCAGTGAAGGTGTCGTCGACCCGGCCCCCGCGCCGCGGCCCTCCTCCTCATTGCTCCCCCTGTCGCATCCTCCCCTCATCGACTTCCCCGCCCGCATCTACTTCTGCGGGGGCGCCGAGGATGGGCCAGGGGAAATGGTGGAGGTCATCGGAGGACGTGTTTTTTCATTGCCATGGCAGGCCCAACGCGGCGTAGTTAGTTGTAAAAGCAACGCGCTGTCCAACAGAGCGAGCAACGGCACTGTTTGGCGGGCCGAGAGGCCCGAACAAAAAGCTCTTAGAAGTTGAACAACAAAGAAAAAAACAAAGACGTGGTGCTGGTTAGGGACCCCCATTGCCCGCGCGCTCACTGGGGGCCGTCAAGGAAGTCCTCATCTGCCTGTTCCCAGCGGCACCACTCGTCGTCGTCGTCCCCGTCGGCGCCAGGGAGCGTCGGCCAACGCCCAATCGCTGACACTCGATCTTCGTGAGACCTCCACTCCTTGGCCGTGTCGCCGAGGACGACGCAGTACCACGGATTGGGCCAGCCGGTCGTTGGGCCAGTGATCGGATCACCCTTTGCATAGCCCCTGCTGTTCCTGAAAAGGCGGATTGCGGTGACAATGTCTGCCGGGTGACCCAGGGTTGAAATCGCGCACTTCTTCAAGATACGCGCTGTGCAGCTCGCGCGAGGAATGGGTCCTTTAGTAGCGTCTTTGCCGAAGGCTGGGTTCGGAACCGAGATCGGAATCCACTTCGCCAGATCCTGGATGAACATCTGGTAATTCATATTGGGCTCCGAGTCAACTCCAGGGGCATCTGAAGACGGAGACCTGTCACCGGCATTGCTTGCCAGGTCGACGAACTCCGTGGTAGATATGAAGAGGCGAGTCCCCTTGTGGATCACGTACTCGTGCCACAGCGGCGTCGACGTGGGATCGTTCGGCGCAGCGTCCGAGTCAGTGTCCGCGTTGCCAGTCGGTGCCACTGCATAGACGAACAGAGTCTGGTTGGTGTAGCAACTCACGTCCTGCCTGAGCGCCTCCAAGACCTTGCCAACCTCGATGCCCTCTGGTTGGTTTGCGTTCGTGCCCCGAGGGGCGATGATGCGGATCCATGTCTGTTCGATGCGCACCAGCACGGCACCTTCTCAGCAAACGCAAAATTGCTCCCCGTAATCATGATCATCGTTACAATCCGAAGGAAACCTATATTCAGATTCACCACTCTCTGGTACAGTCAGGCTGTCGCACCTCGGATGCTTGAGCCAGTATTGCTATGATAGGACGCCTGGCGATCGTGTTCATTTGTTTGATGGCTGTTGCTTGCTGTCGGGTGTTTGCTAAGTTTCACAGCCTGTTTGACGTAAGTTGTTGCACCGTCGTTTGATGTTCGGATATCGGTTTGTTCGTTTGTCGGTCATTGTATGCTGGCGGCAAAGACACTGATTGGGGTCCACGCCGGCGAACATTTGCAGTCACTGTTTAGGGCATATGTTATTGCGCCTCGCTGTTTGCTGCATGTTGCTCGCACAAATCGCTGATTGGGGTCCGCGATGGCGCTCCCGGGGCTTGGTGATGGATAGACGTGCGATGAGGATGATGATTATGATAATCAGGTTCGATTTTCAACCATGCTAACATTGCCTCCCAACGGCAAATACAAGCCTAAGCCAAACGAGGCACACCGCATGCAACATAAAACTCGATTGACACACAATCTAGCAACTGCTGTAGGCGGGCACGCATTCTTGCACCCTCAGGCTGGGCACACTGCGATCTCCGATGGCGCCATGCTGCGCCTCGATGGTGTAATCAAATCTGCATATCTCCGACTTGGTTCTGCCTCGCCTGGACATTGTAGTTCACAGTGTAGACCACCTGGCGCGAGCCCTGGACGAAACCCTCGCGGACGTTCTGCTGCCACAGCTGTTTGAACACCTCCCTGACGCGCGAGGGCATGCTGGAGCGCGTCTCGCACGCGTGCGCGATCTGGATGGGGGCGCGCCCTTCGCGAGGCTCCCCGCGGAGCAGCTTCGCATCGTGCGTGACATCATCGCTGAGCTTGCGCTGGTTGGTGTCCACCTTCGCCGCCGCACTGCTGCCCTGGGACTGCGCATCGCGGGCCAGGCGCATCTTGTCAGTCTCGATGTTCACCTGCGCCGCCCGTTCCGGCGCGGCGGCCGCCGCCGCCGACGGCGGGCCGACGTCGACGACGGTCGGCGGCGTCGCCGTTGCCGCGGCCGCCGCCGCTGCTGGAGGCGGCGGCGCCGCTGCCACCGGCGCCATCGGAGCCTTGGCCGCGGCGGGCGACGGGGATTTCGTTGCCGACGGCGACTGCGACGGTGCCGGCGGCGCCTTCGCCGCCTGAGCCCTCGGTGGCGCAACGTCCGCGTCGACGACCATCGTCGTGCACTTGGCGCCCAGCTTCTGCAGGACGGGGGAGGGCGGCACAATGCGATGTTGCGCCATGGGCCGCGCCGCTGCGCGGGGTGGCGGCAGTGGCGGGATGGCGTCGTCATCGCCACCGCCGCGATGCGCGTCGTCGCCGGCAAAGACGAGCTGGCTACCATCAACGCCGCCGATGCCGTACACGAGAGAGTCCGACAAGCCGATGTCAGCGCCAAGGAACTGAGAATCCTGCGTCACGTCGAGACGTGCGATACCTTAATAGGCGAGGAGATGCAGCTAACCAAGCCAGCTCTGTCACGCCAGGCGCGGAGAACAACTCGTGCCAAAATGGGCTATGATGAGGGAGGTGCGTGGAGGAGGCGAGGTGACGGGAGTGGAGGATGCCCCGTGCGTCGACGGGCTCTGGGGGCGACGCCGAGCGACGATGGCGGGCTCGGCATGGCGGCCCCCGACCTCACGAGGCCTTAGACCCCCCACCCCCCCGCTGCATTCTCGAGGCCCCCCGGCCTCCGCGGGGGGGCATCCGAGATCGGAAGGCGCGAGGGCAGCCTGAGGCATCCGACTGGCAGAAACGACACGCTGGCCAGCAAGTCGCTCCTGCCAGTCAGGGGCGCCCCCGACTGGCAGATGCGACTCGCTGGACCACCTGCCGATTGGCAGAAATGACTTGCCGACCAGATGGCGCGCCCCAGCAAGTCGCGTCTGCCAGCCGGAGCCCCCGCATGACATTCGGGGGCGCCCCCGACTGGCAGGACTTCGGGGGCGCCCCCGACTGGCAGAAATCGGGGGCGCTCCCGATTGGCAGGACCTCGGGGGCGCTCCCGACTGGCAGAAAGCGGGGGCGCCCCCGACTGGCAGGACCTCGGGGGCGCTCAGACTGGTAGAATCATCAGGGGCGCTCCCGGCTGGCAGGGCTGACTGGACTGAGACTCAAATACCCCCTTGCAGGTGCAGGCCGGAGGGGGAGGAGGACCAGGAGGGGGAGGAAGGGGACGGGGAGGGCGATGATGAGTTTTTGTTTCCCAGCGCGCGTGCGAGGGCCTATCACAAGGCCGCCGCTGACTCGTCGTACGGAAGCGCGTCATGACGCAACAAATTACTGCCCTAGGTCCCAAGTGGTTTGCTATGATTATGTCACGGCTTCTCGGCGGCATCTATGGAAGCCTTCAGGAGGCGCTGGACGACCGTCTTTGTAAACCCATTGCCGATCACGTTGCCGAGGCTGTGATTGGACACATCTGAAAAACCCATGCCAGCTATCTCATCGGCGGCGAAGCCTTGCAGCCGCATCATCTCCTTACAACTCAAGCGTTTCGCCGTCTGCAGGTCCATGCACGAGAGGCCCTTGCACCTGGTCGCCGTGAGACACGGCGAGTAGCCGATTCCCATGTTGAGTTTTGAGCTGCCCATGTCGATGATGACGCCGTAGTCCGTCGCCAACTTCCCCTCATTTGCGGCCATGGATTTGATGTTCTGCAAAGCTTTGGAGATGTGCCCCTGAACCATGGGGCTGAACTTCTCCAGGGGGTAGTTGTTGTAATTCGCGAAGGGCGGTCGCGGCTGGTCGTAGATGATGCCCAACTCCAAGTGCTCAACGTCCGCCGGCCGTTCGAATGTCACACATCTCCGGCCCATTCGCTTCGCGGCAACGATGTAGATGCGCTCTCTGCTCTGCGGCACGCACCCGACGTCCATCGAGTTGAGGGTCTTCATATACACGTCGTAGCACTGTTCTTCGGTCACATGGTCGATGATGGCCTCGAGCTTCTTCACGATCGTGGTCAGTGTGGCCTCGTGCTTCTGAGCCATGCCTTTCGCGTTCTCCAGCAAGATAATGCGCGGCTGCTGCTTCTTGATGTATGCAATGATGTGCATGCACACGGTTCCGCGCGGATCGCGGGTGCCTCCATGACGGCCAGCTAGGCTGAAGGGTTGGCAAGGAAATCCGGCCGTGAGGATGTCCACGTAGGGGGCCGAGTCCACGAAGCCACGCGAAACGCCAGTGCACTCCTGGCCTACTTCCACGTTTGCCCTCAGCCACGCCCGATAGGACTTGCCGCACTCACACCGAAACTCGAACTCAAAGTTGCGAGACTTGATCGCATTCAATGCCCAGTGGTCTGTCCCCATACCCGAGCATATCGAGCCCACCTTGATGCAAGAAGGCAAGGAGAAGCAACAGCGAGCCCCTGGAGTGTAAGCGGCTGGCTTCTTTTGAACATGTTTACTTTTGGCGGGCTTCCTGATGAGCTTCTGAGGCTTCGATTTGGCGTTGGCCTTCGCCCGAGTCCTGCCACGCGCTGCAATCGCGGCTGAGCCCCAGTCCATGCCCATATCGCCGTCGCCGGCGGTGGGTTACCCACGCGGCGAACCCTGACAGCAAAGTATCGCGATACTCTGACAGCAGTGCCCGGCAGAAAGGTTGAGCCAAAGTGGCTGCGGAGGGGGGGGGGGGGGGGGGGCCAAGGAGCCTGAGCAGGATTTCTCGAGGTTTTGTCCCCAGAGGACTGTTTTTCGGGGTCGCAGTTTTGGCCCTCGGGGGGCCCGCGTCGCCGCGGCTGGGCGCAGCTCGGAAAATTGGTTGCGTATCATTCTTGTCAATGCTGTAAGCATTGTAATCCTCCTCCTCCTCCTCATCATCATCATCAACGTCATCATCCTCATCTCCCCCCCTCCCTCCTCGCCCCCCCCCCCCCCTCCTGCTCAGAGGGCTTGGGGTTGCCGTTCTGTGGCGACGACGACGACGAGGCAGAGGGGGGGGGAGACAGAGCGGCGGCGCTCGGCGGCGCCTGCGTAGTGAAGATGAGCACGAAATATCGGCGCCGTCGCCGTCGCCGCCGCCGCCGTCTCCGTCGCCGTTGCCCTCGCCCACCCCTTCCCTCCATCGCCCCTTCTCCTTGATGCGATTCCTCGCCCCCCTCGGCCCCCACCGGATTGGCGCTGTGTTTTTTGTTCGACGGCGACGACGAGACGACATGTACCACCAGCCCTCTGGGCGTAGGTGGTCTAGAACAGATCCTCTGCCCCCCTCCCTCTTCCCCCTTGGGGGGGGGCTCACCCCCCCCCCGCCCCCCCCCCCCCCCAGGGCCTGGGCGGAGGGTTCGGGCGGCTCTCTTGGCCCCCAGATGGCTTCAAGAGCGCGTCAGAGAGCCCAAGATGAGCTCCAAGATGGCTCGAGATAGCGCAATATCGCTCGAGATGGCTCCTACGATGGTTCCAAGTGGCCCACCGACGGCCCCAAGACAGCTCCTTGTGGCCAAAGAGCTCCCAAAGGAGGCCCCGAAGAGGCCAAGTCCCAAAACCTGAAGAAGATCAATGTGTGTTGCTTTCTCCCCGTTTCGCTTCCGATGGCCATCCAAGGCCTCACGATGGCTCCAGGATGACACAAGAGGGCCCCGAAAGAGGCCCAAGAGAGCCCCAAGACGGCCCCAAGAGCGCCCAAGAGCGCTCCAAGAGCGCCCCCAATAGCGCCCCAAGAGGCGATGCGTGGAGCCCCTGAAGGGGGAGGCTAATTAAGACCCCCCCCCCCCCTTCGTTGATCGATCTTCTCCAAGATGGCCCCAAGAGCGCCCCTACAGCCCCCAAGATCGGCCCACGAGCGCCCCAAGAGGCGCCCAGACGGCCCCCAGAGGCGCCCAAGAGGCCTCCAAGAGGCTCCCAAGAGACCCCCAAGAAGCCTCCAGAGGATCTCCGAAATGCATTTAAGACGCTTCTGGCTCTTCGGTTCGCCGTCCTCTTCAATTTCCCATTCCCCTCTTCCTCCTCCTCCGTCTCCTCCTTCTCCTCTTGGTCCTTCTCCCCCCCCCCCTCCCCCCCCCCCCCCCCCTCCGACGAGGATTCCTTCTCCGCCCTCCCCCTCTTGGGGTACGTGACAGCTTCCCCCGCACTTTTTTTTTTTAATTATGCATGCTCCCCGACTCCCCTGATCACCTCAACTCCCTTGGGCATCGTTTCTGGATGGGCTGGTGGGGGTTCGCGAAGCGTCAACAATTTCGCGCTCATCTTCACTACGCAGGCGCCGCCGGCGGCCCTGCCACCGCCCCGCCGGCGGCGACGGCGACGGCGTTGTTTTTTTGAATACTTTTTAGCAGGCGGCATCGAGGGCCCCTTGGATAATCTGTTTGTCGTTCCCAACTTCGCAGCGTCAACCTACGGCCCAGCGGAAACTCGCGGGCGCAGTTCCCTCGCACACCCTCGTAGGCAAACTGTCCAGCGGCAGGCTAACTAACTGACTCACTCACTAACTCACTCACTCACTCACTCACTCACTAACGGCGAGACTCACTAACTGTCCAGGCTTGCGAGCTTCGCGGCGAGGGCGCTCTGGAGGGCCCCTTCTTCCCCACTGGCTGGCCCGGCGGCGGCGCGCTTGACGCGCGACTTGGGGGCAGCGTCGGGGCCATCACCGGCGGGGGGCGTCGGGCTAGGGGTCTCGGCGGCGGCGCCGCTGGATTTCTCCGCGATGATGTCAGCGAGGCCCTGGTCGAACAATGGGCGCCCTGGAGTGTGCATCAGCCTCAGCATGGTGTTCTGTATGAATTTCTCGAGCGCCACCTGGGGCCCACGACGACGACGACGACGACGGAGCGACGAGGGGGGGAAGGAGACGAGGGGGAGAGGAATATAAAATGATGATGAGAAGGAGGAGGAGGAGGAGGAGGAGGAGCGGGAGCAGGAGTAGGAGTCCCACCAGGCCTCTGGGCGCAGGTGGTTCCGGGAGTTCCCTCTTCCAACCTCCTTCACCCCCTTCGGGGAAGGGTTCACACCCCCCCCCCCCCCGGGACTTGGGCGGCGGGGGCCGCGTCCAAAGCGGCCTCGGCGAGAAAGCCAGAATCATCGGTTTTACTAGGGTTTTGGCCGATTTTGGAAGCTCCCGAGGGGGGGCGCTAACTGGGGGGGGGCCCTTCCTTTGATCGATCACCTCCCAGATGGCCCCAAGAGCACTCCCAAGGCTCCAAAGAGCGCCCCGAGAGGGCCTCAAGAAGCGCCCAGGAAGCCCCAAGAGGCGACCAGGAGACCCCAAGAGGCCTCCAAGAGTCCCCCAACACACCCCCAAGAGGCCCCCAAGAGGCCCCAAGGCTCCCACGAGGCACCCAAGGCGGTCCAAGAAGCTCCCTGGCCCGCCAAGAGGCCCCCAAGACGCCCCAAGAGACTTCAAAGAGTATCCCAAGAGACATCCCAAGAGACCCCGCGAGGCATTCAAGAGGCCTTCGACTCTTCTGATCGCCCCTACCCTTCTCCCCCTCCCCCTCATCATCACCATCATCATCATCAGCATCATCATCACCATCGCCATCACCATCACCATCGTCAAGACCACCACCATCATCGTCATCATCAGCATCATCAATATCAACATCAACATCATGATCCGCCTATGCCTCCTCCTCCTCATTCCTCCATTCCCGCCCTCATCATCCTCCTCTTCTGCCTCCGACTCCCCGTCCATCCCCCCCCCCTTGGGGCGCGACGGCCTCCCCAGCCACTTGTTCCTCTGCATGCTGCCCCGCTTCCATGATCACCTCTACTCGCCCGGGCGTCGTTTCTGGATGGGCTGGCGGGGATGCGCGAAGCGTCGAGAATTTGTGCGACCGCTACACCTTCTGGTCTTCCGAGTAGCACACTCCGAAGTAGGGTGCATCCTCGATCAGCGAGTGAAGCGCGAGCAACCCGTTGCAACACGTGAGGTCGATATTGACCACGCCGTTCACTCCGCTGGTCACATCCTTGTACACTTTGATGTTCATGCCATGATAGTTGAAAGGCACAGTGTCCTTGCCCCGTGGCCCAGGGTCGGCCTTGGCGTCGTCGCTGGCAACTGCCCCTCCAGCCAATATACACGCCGAGTTGTACAAGGCCGCCTTCTCGTTGTGCTTCACCATCCACGCGAGCGGATCGTTCTTCGGCGGCTTGTCGAAATTGCCGATCACTGGGTCCTTGTTGGAGCCCTCGCTGCACACCTTCTTTTTCTCAGGGATGGGGTCACCTTTGCTGAACTGGAAAACAAACTCCATCGTGGGAAGCCCGAAGACTCCATAATAGTTGCCCTTATGCTCCTTCAAGGACTTCTCGGTGGTCTGCAAGAACAGGATGCGCTTGTCCTTATTGAGGGCCTTCCAGTCCTTAGTCTGAAAAGACTAGCCGAACTTGTGTTCGTCCCCGTGCACGCCACCGTCGAAGACGCAGTAGACCAGGTTCGGGGGCAGCTCGTCTTCCGGCTGATCGTCCTTAGTCAGGGCAGCCAGCGGTCCTTTGATCATGCGATCGTAGTGCGCATCCCTGAAGTGAACAATGCGGAGGTGCCCGCGCGCGCTCGGGTGCCCAGAAAGCTTGTGGTCATAGAAAACGACGATGTTCGATTCCTTGGCGAGCTGCATGTCGAGCCCCTCCCACCACGTGGAAAGCGCCTCTGACACGCCTGTTGAGGACTGCGGGCCCACGATGATCTTCACAACCCTGGTGTACTTGTTCTTCACGTAAGTTGCCCAGGGTTTCAGTTGCTCCTGCATGTCGGGGTCTGCGAGCTTGCTCTTGACGGGGCCCATCATCTCGTCAGCCTCGTCGCCATCGTCGGAGAGGAGGTCCTGCATTGTGACATCCACAGTGCTATCCTTCGGCACCGCGTCGCCCTCCGCCACGAGGGCAGCGTAGATGGCGTCGACCTTCTCCTTCAACGGTGACCTCTCGAAAACCTCACCCACCGGCGAGCCGTGGATCTTCTGCTGCTTGATCTGCAAGTCGAAATCAACTTTGAAAACGCAGTCCTCGAACAGAGCGATGGCCAACTTAGAGGATTGCTTCAACGCGGCGCGCCAGGACACGTCCTTCTCGCCAGCCTTGTACCCGACCATGGCGCGGTAGGCGTCGTGCCCGACGATCCACGTCTCCAACCTCTGGAGCGTCGATGCGTGTAGGCCCATGTCACGCATCTTTTTGATGATGCAGTGCCCGAGCTCGTTCTTGGCAGCCAGCAGGTCTAACAACCCCTTCCCTCCAGGGAGTCCGCGACCAGTCAGCTGGCGAAGGCTGACCTCGCCGGCCGTGGTCATCTTGGTCATGGCCAGGTCCAGCAGCCCAGCCGTGCACCAGTGGATCAGGTTACCTGACTGAGCTCTCTTGACCACCGCCTCATACTTATAAATGCTATCGAATGATCGTGGCCCCCAAGGGGAGGGGCGTCGATTGGGACCCTCCCTCCTTTGATCGGTAGCCTCGAAGATGGCCCCAAGAGGCGTTCCAGGGGCCCCCGAGCGGCCTCAGAGAGCCCAAGATGACATCCAAGATGACTCAGATAGCCCAAGCTGGTTCAAGATGGCTCCGAAGATGCTCCAGACGGCCCCAAGACCACTCCAAATGCGTCCAAGAAGCGGTGTGCGGGCTCCTGAGGGGAGAGCTGAGTTGGAGACCCCCCCATCCTGTAATCGATGGACTCCAAGATGATCCCAAGAAGCCTTCCAGGGTTACCAAGAGGGTTCCAAGAGGGCCCCCCAAACTCCCAGAGAGCCCCAGCAGCAGCAGCAGCAGCAGTAGCCACAAGAATACCTCTACCTCGTCCTCGTCCTCATCCGCGTCCTCGTCCTCCTCGTTCTCCTCGTCCTCATCCTCCTCCTCCTCCTCCTTCTCCTGCTCCTCCTCCTCCTCCTCCTCCTACTCCTCCTCCTCCTCCTCCTCCTCCTCCTCCTCCTCCTCCTCCTCCTCCTCCTCCCCCTCCTCCTCTTCCCCTCGCCCCCACGCGGCACCCAGGGATGGCCCGAAGAGACATTCCAAGGACACCCCCTTGCTCGTTTTGTTTCCCTAGATGTGTCACTTCGCCATTTTTTCCCGTCGGCTCTGAAGAGCCGAAATTCTGAATGGGCTGGTGGGGATACTTTTTGGTCGCAGCCGCAAGCGAAGGCGCAGGCGGCGTCAAAGGTCGAGCCGGGCTACGGGCGGAGCCTAATTACCCAGCGGGCTGGTGGGGATGAGCTCTGAGGTCGGAGTGCATATCCACCACCGTCGTGCCGACCGAACGTTGAGGTGTGTTCGAATACACAATGGTTGTCTTGTGAGATGGCAACCGTCACCAGTAAAGCTTAGATTCAATGGCAACAACCTCGCCTGGTCAATGCAAGCATTAGCGCGACAACGGCTAATTGAACTTGCAAGTCGTCACCTCGAGAATCGGCAGTGTGGCCGCAAACTTCGAACGCACTGCCGCTGTTCAACACAACTTGACGTTCAAAACAAAATGCTCTGGGCCCCCCGAACCGCGCTCCGAAAAGAAAACAAACGCTCGACATCTCAAGGTGCTGGCGAAATGTCGATCGCCATCGCATGATATTCCCAAAAGTCTTCAAATATCGCCGACACGTGCACGATTTCCGAAGGCAGAAATTTTGTGCGACATCGACAGCGGCCGATGTTGGGCAGGCGACTTTGTCTTCAATGGACAACGTCCGCGGTGACACCGACAGCGAGCCCTGTGCAAAATGGGCAGGAACTGCTGTCGGTCTTCGTATCCGTTCTACAGGAAGAAAAAATACAAACAGATTTGATTCGCGGCCCGCGCGGATCTCTTGGATCCGCACTGGCCCCCCCTTTCCTGGCGCGCTGAGCGCGCCAAGGGCGGCGCCGGAGGCGCCGCCGGCTGGGGGGCCAGCGCGGATCCAAGCGCGGAGCGCCAACAAACAACGTTTACGGCGTTTTGTTCTTCTTCGAGTGTACCCACACTTTCCGTACCCATCTTGATCGTCCCGAAGCAGCTCTGACACCACCCGTTCGGACAGAAAACGGGGCCGGCAGCAGAGGACGCAGCCTTTATGGATCGGCACCGCCCCTCCGCTCAGAAACCCTCCCGGTAGAATTGTAAGAAGTTGTTGAAGCATGTGTCTTCTCGGGGGGTTCTCCTTGGGAGGCTACTGGGCCACGATGGCTCCCAAATGACCGCGCACGCTTCCAAGATGGCGCGGAAGGTGAAAAAAAGGTGGGCGGCGAATGGTCCAAAAATCCCGTTCATTGGTCAGATACGGCTGGTTTGTCTCCAGGCCAGTCTCGACACGCAGTGGCGCAACACGATGATTGCCAAATGATACGGACTATGGTTTGTCACAGTGAGGGGGCCGAACGGTCTTTCATTGTCCCTGGGTGCGTGGCTGAAATAAAGAATTCGTGGTGAAATTGTTGTTTGGTGCGTTGTTGTTGTTGTTGCTGTTGTTGTTGTTGTTGTTGTTGATGTTGTTGTTGTTGTTGTTGGTGTTGTTGTTGTTGAACATTATTACTTCTAAAGAATAATTATTGTTGGGGCCCCTGGTGCACGGCCCCCTCGCCGCGCCTAGGCCGCAGCCATGTTTTCATCATTTTCGTGAGGAAGTCTCCGGCAAAACGGGTTGGTCCGGATCCGGTTGTTTTGTTCCCCCCCGCTTTCCCTTGCAAAAAACAATATAAAATGACATTTCTTGTTCTAACATAACCACACTTCAAAAATCCCTTTGCAAAAAATGAGGTAAAGTGGACATTCGCGCGCGCAAGACGAAATCCTTCCAAAACCTTAATGTTCGTAGCGATTTTGACATAAAAACATCAAAAAAAACCCATGGTTTTTCAAAAAAAAAAAAATGTCAACATTTCATCCCGCGCGCTCTTGCGGATTTGTAGGAAACCCAACACATTTTCAACATTTCTGTCAAACGGGTTTTTGCGAGCAACTTTTTCACGTGCTTCGAACTTCTCCAACAACGGTTGCGCACCTGCCAGGGCCATCATCCCTGTCAAATAATACCATGCGGGACACATTCGTTTTTTCTTCGCGCGCGCACGCCGAAATCTTCAAAAACCATTGGGTTTCTTAGGAATTTTAGCACCGCGCAACATAAAATCATACGAATCGCACCGTAGGTCCTCGAAAAACATCTGTACGAATTTTCAAAATTTCTCCCACGGCGCATGGCAGTCCCATGCGCCAGTGTAGTAGCCACGGTCGTCCGCAGGCCACGAAGTGAAGTGTCCGAACGTCATAGGGCGGGAAGCTGGGTGTGGGTGGTGGCGAAGAGTCGTTTGGAAATGTGGTAGAGCTTGAACCGGCCCCCCCACAAAGTGGGGGTATTGGCGGGCGTCGTATGAAAACCCTGGCACTGGTGAGAACGGAGTGTCCCCACGTGCTAGTAATTGTTGTTGTTGTTGTTGTCGTTGTTGTTGTTGTTGTTGTTGAATTCTCACTTCAGAAGAATAATTAGTGTTGATCCCCCCCACCGGTGCATACTGTTTTTTCTCAATCAAAATGTGCCCCTCGACGCTCGCACCCTGTTCTCTGACAGGGAAAGTTTTCCTGCTCAAACTGGCCCCTGGCCCCCGGGTTACAACAACAACGGCTCCCGCCTGAGACTTCCTTACAATTTAGGCAGGACTCCCGCTCCCGCCCGAGACTTCCTCGCATGTTATTTAGGAATCGCGCTCTCGCTTGGGACTTCCTTACAATTTGTTCAGGAATCGTTCCCCCGGAGCTCTGGAGTCGCGCTCTCGCTGGAAACTTACTTGCAACTTACTGAAGAATAGCTTTGCGTTGGAATTTCCTGCAATTTGCCCGCGCGCCGCGCTCCCGACACCCAGGCACCCAGGATTCGCGCTCGTTGTGGCTCCATGTGCATGCCCTTCGTGGCCCCGCTGTCGCCTTTCGTGTCCCCCCTCATTGTCCTACGTGGCCCAGTTGCTACCCTCAGTGGCCCCATAGTTGCCTTTTGTGGCCCCGCCTTATCTGCACTTCGTGGCCCCCGCTCGTTCGCACTCTTCGTGGCCCCATACGCATTCCCTTCGTGTCCCCGCTGTCGCCCTTCGTGGCCTACTCCGTGCCCTTCGTGGCCTTGCTGTCGTTTTCTCTCGTTTTCGCTCGTCGTCGCCGTCGTCGCCGTCGTCTTCGACGTCGTCGTCGTCGTCGTCGTCGTCGTCGTGGTCGGTCCCCTGTCCGTCCCTCTTGGGGTCGGGTCGACGGTCCGCGGCCGCCCCGCCGGTCAGCGCTGCCGCTGGCCACGCCGACGGTCCGCGGCCGCCCCGCCGCTTGCCAGGGCCCGGCCTGCAGGGAAGAAAGGTATACCCCCAAAAGGGGTTCGATCGAAAACGAAGAGGGCGGGCATCGAGGGTTTGGGAAATACGCGTTATTTGACACTCGAGCATATAAGGGCGAACAGTATTAAAATGATTGTTGTTGTTGTTGTTGTTGTTATTATTGTTGTTGTTGTTGCTGTTGCTCTTGTTGTTGTTGTTGTTGAACTCTCATTTATGAATACCATTATTGTTGATCCCCCCTCACCGGTGCATGATGCTATTCAATCAAAGTGTGCCCCTCGACGCTCGCACCCTGTTTTTTTGACAGGGAAAGTGTTGGTGCTCAAACTGTGCCCTTGCCCCCCCTGATTACAACAACAACGGCTCCCGCCTGAGACTTCCTCCAAATTCACTCAGGACCCCCGCTCCTGAGACTTCCTCACAAATTACTCAGGATCGGTGCTCCCGCCTGTGATTTCCTCGCAATTTAGTCAGGACACTCGCTCCCATCTAAGACTTCCTCACAAGTTACTCTGGAACGGCGCTCCCGCTTGAGACTTCCTCGCAATTGAATCAAGACTTCCTCGCAATTTAATCAAGACCCCCGCTCCCGCCAGAGAACCCATCACATTTGATTCAGGGATTGCGCTTTCGCCTGTGACTTCCATACAATGTATGCAGAAGTCGCACTTTCGACGCTCAGGAAACACGCTGCGCCAAGGACGCCGTTACAATTTACTTAGTCATCGCGCTCTCGCCATACGCAGGCATCCCGCTTGAATGTCCCATCCGCCCGACCCGCCCGTAAAGGGATCGCCCGCCAGTCGTGGGTTCCCGCCAGAGACTTCCTTCAGAAACGGCGCTTTCGCCTAGGACCTCCTCGAACATTCACTCTCTTACCTTCCTGTTCCTCCTCCCTCTCCCCCCTCCCTCCTCCATCCTCTCCTCCCTTCTCTCTCCCCCCACTCTTCCATCATCATTCTGCCTCTCTGCCCTATCCCCTCCCCCTCTTCTCCCCCCTCCCTTCTCCCTCCCCTCTCCTGCCAGCTCCCTCTTTCTTTCTTTATGTATTTCTCTCTCTCTCTCTCTCTCTCTCCCCTCTCTCTCTCTCTCTCTACCTCTCTTATAATTGTTTTCTCTGTTTTTTATATCTCTCTCTGTCTCTCTCTCTCTCTCTCTCTCTCTCTCTCTCTCTCTGCCTCTAATCAACCGCCCTCCTCTTCGCTCTTTCTCTCCTGGCGTTTTCCCTTTTCCTTCGTCCCTCCCCCCCTTCCTTTCACTCTCCCTCGTTCTCCCCCCCTCTTTTTGCAGGGCCCACACCAATTCCAATGGCGGGCACATGCACGCCTACGAAAATTCGTCCGCCCGTTCAGGTGTGCCCGCTCGTCTAAGCCCGGTACCCCCCGCAAGAAAAAAGAAAGGTGTGATCGAAGACAAAACGGGCGGGTATCGAGGGTGTGGGGAACTCGTTTTGAGTGACACGCGGGCAAGTAAGAGGGAACAGTCTTAGAATGATTGCTGGTGAATGTTAATTACCAAACAATTATTATTGTTGGACCCCTCAAGGCGCTTTGGCGTTTTCGCCGAGGCGCCGGCTACATGTTCATCGAAAGTGAGGCTCACGCTCGAACGGTTTGGGGGACCGCCAAAACCGGCCCCCAAACAACAACAACAACAACAACAACAACAACAACAACAACAACAACAACAACAACAATTTTAAGGCTGTACGCTCTTACTTGCCCGCGAGTCATTCAACACGTATACCCTACACCCTCGAAACCCGCCCTCTTCGTCTTCGATCACACCCCTTTCGGGGGGAGTCTTTCTCTTTGCTGGGGCCGGCGGGCTTAGACGTACGGGCAAACCGGAACGGGCGGACAATCCTTCGGGGGCGTACATCTCTCTGCCCGCCATTGGAATTGGCGCGGGCCCTGCAAGAGGAGGAGGGGAAGAACGAGGGAGAGTGGGAGGAAGGGGAGGGGGAAGGACGAAGGAAGAGGGAAGATACCACGTTGTGAAGGCGTCCTTGGCGCGCGCGTGGTTCCTGAGCGCCGAAACGCAATTCCAGAATAATTTGTGAGGACGTCGCACGCGAGAGCGCAGTCCTGAGTACATTGTGAGGAAATCTCGGGCGGGAGCGGGGGCCCTGACTAAGTTGCGAGGAAGTCTCAAGCGGGAGCGCCGTTCCTGAGCAAATTGCACGGAAGTCTCAGGCGGGAGCGGGGGTCCTCACTAAATTGCGAGGAAGTCTCAGGCGGGAGCGCCGTTCCTGAGTCAATTGCGTGGAAATGTCAGGCAGGAGCGGGGGTCCTGAGTAAAATTCGAAGAAGTCTCAAGCGGGAGCGCCGTTCCCACGTAAATTGCACGGAAGTCTCAGGCGGGAGCGGGGGTCTTGATTACATTGCGAGGAAGTCTCAGATGGGAGCGCCTTTCCTGAGTAAATCGCGCGGAAGTCTCAGGCGGGAGCGGGGGTCCTAAGTAAAAATCGAAAAAGTCTCAGGCGGGAGCCGTTGTTGTTGTAGCCCGGGGGGCAGGGGCGCAGTTTGAGCAGGAAGACTTTCGTTGAGAAACAACAAAGTGCGAGCCCCGGGGGTGGCACTTCAATCGACAAAAAATCAATGTGCACCGGTGGGGGGGGACCAACAATAATTATTCTTCAAGAGTGAGAGTTCAACAACAACAACAACAACAACAACAACAATTACTAGCACGTGGGGACACTCCGTTCTCACCAGTGCCAGGGTTTTCATAGGAGGCGGGCAATACCCCCACTTTGTGGGGGGGCCGGTTCAAGCTCTACCAAATTTCCAAACGACTCTTCGCCACCACCCACACCCAGCTTCCCGCCCTATGACGTTCGGACACTTCACTTCGTGGCATGCGGACGACCGTGGCTACTATTCAGGGCCCCGCGGCCGACGACGACGGCGTGCGCGCGCGAAGAAAAAACGAATGTGTCCCGCATGGTATTATTTGACAGGGATGATGGCCCTGGCAGGTGCGCAACCGTTGTTGCAGAAGTTCGAAAAAGTTGCTCGCAAAAGCCCGTTTGACAGAAATGTTTAAAAAGTGTTGGGTTTCCTACGAATCCGCAAGAGCGCGCGGGATGAAATTTTGACAATTTTTTTTGAAAAACCATTGGTTTTTTGATGTTTTTATGTTAAAATCGCTACGAAAACTAAGGTTTTGGAAGGATTTCGTCTTGCGCGCGCGAATGTCCACTTTACCTTATTTTTTGCAAGGGATTCTTGAAGTTTGGTTATGTTAGAACAAGAAATGTCCACTTTAGCTTATTTTTTGCAAGGGAAAGCGGGCCGTAACAAAACAACCGGATCCGGACCAACCCGTTTTGCCTGAGACTTCCTCACGAAAATGATGAAAATGTGGCTGCGGCCTAGGCGCGGCGGGGGGGCCATGCACCAGGGGCCCCAACAATAATTATTCTTTAGAAGTAATAATGTTCAACAACAACAACAACAACAACAACAACAACCACAACCACAACCACAACCACAACCACAACCACAACAACAACAACAACAACAACAACAACAACAACAACGACAACAACAACAACAACAACAACAACAACAACGTTCCCGCTCGAGACTTCATCCTTTTTTGACTCAGGGCTGGTGTTTTTGCTCGCCGCCGAAAGCCGCCGTCCTGACAAAACCAGCGTTCCCGCTCGAGACTTCCTCTCGTTTTTCCCTTTGAACTGGCGCGCTAGTATTTCTTTCATCGGCGCCGCCCCAAGCAGAAAGAAACAACGCTCCCGCTCGATGTTTGTGTTTCCCAACCCTCCTTATGTTGGGTACTCGTTTTGAATAGAGCACTGTGGTATCCACCGCCAGCCCTCTCCTCCTTTTTCTCTCCTGTGTTCGCGGTGCCCTGCGGGGCTGCGATCTGCGCAACTGTCGCCACTTCGTGGGCTCCTGGGAGGCCCAGCGGAGGTACGTCGTACGCAGACCACTTTGAAGCCTCCCTGCCCCCTGCGGGGCTGCGATCTGCGCAACTGTCGCCAATTCCGTGGGTTCCTGGGAGGCCCAGCGGAGGTACGTCTTACGCAGACCACTTTGAAGCCTCTCTGTCCCCTGGGGGGGCTGCGATCTGCGCAACTGTCGCCACTTTCGTGGGTTCCTGGGAGGCCCAGCGGAGGTACGTCTTACGCAAACCACTTTGAGGCCTCTCTGTCCCCTGGGGGGGCTGCGACCTGCGCAACTGTCGCCACTTTCGTGGGTTCCTGGGAGGCCCAGCGGAAGTACGTTTTGCGCAAACCACTTTGGGGCCTCCCTGTCCCCTGCGGGGCTGCGATCTGCGCAACTGTCGCCACTTTCGTGGGTTCCTGGGAGGCCCAGCGGAGGTACGTCTTACGCAGACCACATTGAGGCATCCCTGTCCCCTTGGCGCACCTGGCGCGCACCTGGCGCACCTGGCGCGCACCTGGCGCGCTGGGCGCACCTGACGCACCTGACGCGCTGGGCGCACTAGGCGCGCACCTGGCGCACCTGACGCACCTGGCGCACCTGTCGCACCTGGCGCACCTGGCGCGCACCTGGCGCGCACCTGGCGCGCACCTGGCGCGCACCTGGCGCGCACCTGGCGCGCACCTGGCGCGCACCTGGCGCGCTGGGCGCACCTGGCGCGCTGGGCGCACCTGACGCACTTGCCGCACCTGGCGCACCTCGCGCACCTGGCGCGCCTGGCGCGCCTGGTGCAACTGGCGCGCCTGGCGCTCACCTGGCGCACACCTGACACACCTGGTGCATCTGGCGCACCTGGCGCACCTGGCGCGCTGGGCGCACCTGGCGCACGTGCCACACCAAGCGCGCACCTGGCGCACCTGGCGCTCCTGTCGCACCCGGCGCACCTGGCGCACCTGGCGCACCTGTCGCACCTGGCGCAACTGGCGCACCTGGCGCACGTGGCGCGCCTGGCGCACCTGACGCACTTGCCGCACCTGGCGCACCTAGCGCACCTGGCGCACCTGGCGCGCACCTGGCGCGCACCTGACGCGCTGGGCGCACCTGGCGCGCTGGGAGCACCTGGCGCGCACCTGGTGCACCTGGCGCGCTGGGCGCACCTGACGCACCTGGCACACCTGGCGCACCTGGCGCACCTGGCGCGCATGGCGCAACTGGCGCGCCTGGCGCACCTGGCGCACCTGGCGCACCTGGCGCGCATACTTGGCGCATACCTGGCGCACCTTGCGCATCTGGCGCACCTGGCGCACCTGGCGCTGGCGCACCTGGCACACCTGGCGCACCTGTCGCACCTGGCGCACCTGGCGCGCTACGGACGAATTCGCGGAAAGGTACCTGACCGGCTGGGCCCCACTGAGGGCCGGTCATTCTTGCGTCGTCTCCGCCACGCATATGTCCTACCGCGCGCCCGATAGCGACCCATGTGAGCCCAAAGATAGTGACACCAATCTACTGGCCTCGCAAGTCGTAGTCGGATGTAATCGGTTGGGGCTTCCGATGTGTGGTTGCGAGTCTGCGTGGGGGTGGAGGCGGCGCCGTATCGCATCGCATGTTTCCATGCATTATGTCTTCAAAGAAATTCCCAATTGGAGTAGGTGGGTGGACTTCGGGAGTGAAGTAGCGCAGGGACGTAGGACGAAAGTAAGAGGCCTCCGCGTAAGCATAGGTGTCCTTGCTATACTGCGTAGTTATATACATTCTTCCGCGCAAACCCACTGCACCCTGATGTTCCACCACGTCTGTAGTCCACCAGATAGTGCCGTGGATGGTGAGTAGAACTAGAGCTGACCACCAGAGGCCAGCTCCGCTACCAAGTCGGAAATGGGTTGGAGACCCAACCAACAGCTTCGCCTTAGGCGAAGCCCAGCTCCCGCTCTGTTGTACCGTAGTAGCGATAGTCCCAATAGTAGGGGGCGTGCCATCTTAAACTGTGTTTTGGTCTCGATGGCGAATAGTATGCCTCGCAATGAGGCGCAGTCACATTTGGGCGGCCGGCCGCTTGAGCCGACGCGACCGCGGGCACACGCTCGCTTCCGCTGCCTGTGTCCCCAGCTCGCTTTAATAAGAGGCCCCAAAGACCGCTGCAAGACGGCTCCGCGTCGCCACGGAGCCTCCCCAGGAGGCGGCAACAAGAAGACAACAGCCTTCAAAAACCTTAGGAACATCAATAATGTGTGCCTCCTCGCCTTTCTGCTTTCGATGGCCTTCCAAGGCCTCAAGACAGATCCAAGAGAGCTCCAAAGAGCCCCAAGAGAAGCCCAATAGAGCCCTAACACGACCCAAAGAGCGCCCAAGAGCGCCCAAACTCTGGAGGGGCAAGGCTTATCGGAGCTCCTCCCTTCGTTAATCGATCTCCTCCAGTATGGCCCCAAGAGCGCTCCCAAGGCTCCCAAGAGCGCCTCAAGAGGGCACAACGAGACGCCAAGGAAGCCCCAAGGGGCGTCCAAGAGGCCTCCAAGGCTCCCAAGAAAACCCCAAGAGGCCTCAAGAGGCTGCCCGAGGTAAGCAAGACACTCCAAGAGGCCCCAGGGACTGCAAAGATGCCCCCAAGACGCTCCAAGAGGCCTCCAAAAAGCTTCCAAGAGACATACGAGGAGACTCTGAAAGGCAACTCGCCTGGGCATCGTTTCTGGATGGGCTGGTGGGGATACTGTTTCGATCGCGACCGCGTCGAAAGAAATCGGGCGGCGTCCAGGAGCGTAGCACACGAGCAACGGCCTAAAGCAAGGCTGGTGGGGATGCGCGAAGCGCCAATACTTTGGAGCATGTATGCAAGGGCGCCGCGCGGCCACTTTGCATGGGCTTTTGACAAGGACGGCGGGTGTGCCGCATGTTGTTGCTTGCTGCGCGCAGGTCAACCATCCCTGTCAAAAAATACAACATGCACTTTGGATCCAGATCTGGAGCATGCGCAGGGCCCAATTTTCTGGGCGCTTAGCTGTTCACGACTCCTCGAGGTGTCACAAGTTGTCCATCGGTGTCGGTGCTTTGCGCTCCCTGCAGGAGCCGCCCTTCCCACAGACTGCTCGGCAGTTCGCTTCAGGGGTGCTCAAGATCCTGAACTCCTTGGGGCCAGGACCTTAGGTACCTGGGATCCCTACACCACGCGAAATGGTTAAGAAATCATGGGTTAAGAAACTCATGGTCTCAGAACTTGAATAAAAACCCAACATTTCTATCAAAATCTTAGGATTCACATTGAAACGTTAAGAATAATCGAGACTCTGGCCGAAAACTTAGGTTTTCTTAAGCATCGCCTAAGGTGTAGTGGTTCCCCGTAGCTGGCGCACCTGGTGTGGCTGGAGCACGTGGCACAGTTGGCACACGTGGAGCACGTGCCGCACGCGCACCTGGCAAGCCTGGGCTTCCAGGATGCCAGGTGCACCACCTGGAACCTGTGGCGCGCACGGCCTGTGGCGTTCCTCTGCGATCTGCTGACTCGGATGTCACGTGTGCGTTGGGAGGGCGGGCGAGAGTGAGCTAGACGGCCTGCTATCTAGGAGGGTGGTTAGATCGCTGCTCCCTTGGAATAAGCACTCCATCTCCCAGACGACAGGCAGCCAAGCAGGACCAATGAGCCACCCCCAGCAATCCTGTCAACAACAATGTGAAGTGCACTTGGGGCAACATCTTGGGTCATGATCGGGGGGGTCGCGAGCATGTTGTTTTGTTGATTGGCCGGGACGGCGGGGGTCCGCGCATCTTGTCTGCTGCGCGCAGGGCCAGCACCCTTGTCAAAACAATACACAATTCATTTCGAGGCGAAATCTGGATCATGCGCGGGCACCCCGCGATCACTATGCTTTGGGCTTTACATGGAACGGCGGGGGTGCTGGCATATTGTCTGCTATGTGCAGGCCCACCATACGCTGTGCTGGCCAACCCGCCGCGATTGCGGACTGGCTTTCGACAAGGGTGGTGGGGGCCAACATGGCTCCCGATGTGCACTGCCACGTGCACAGGCGCGCCTGGCACACTCTGCGCGTGCCCCGAACGTGGCGCACCTGGCGCGGCTGGAGCATGCGGCGCACGTGGAGCACGTGGCGCATCTGGCGCGAGAGGCGGGTCTGGCACGCTTGGACCACAGGGGTGCCTGGCGCACCTGGAGCACCTGGGATGCCTGGCGCACCACGCCCCATGATGGGGCTGCTTTGATTCCCAACAGCTGCCCGTCCATAGACGGCCGCTGAACATGCTGAGGCCTGGGCGCTACTCATGTGTTGGGAGGGCGGGTGGGAGTGAGCGAGACGGCTTGTCTGGACGGGGCATTTCGCGAGGGGTTGGAGCGTCCAAGATGGCCTCAGCGAGAAGGGTCAAAAATCGCTGATTAGGTTGTGGCTACACTTCGACCTCCTGGGAGGGGCCTGATAAAGGAGCTTCCCTCCTTTGATCGATCTCCTCCAAGATGGCCCAAAGATGGGCCCCCCCGGGTACCCCAAGAGGGCCCCAAGAGGTGCCCAGGAGGCCTCAAGAGGCCCCCTCTGGCTGTCTTGTGAGATGGCAGCCTTCACCAATGAAGCTTAGATTCAATGGCAACAGCCTCGCGCCTCGCCTGGTCAATGCAATGATCCGCGCAATAGCGGCAGTCGACGGATGGACCTATATGTAAATAGATTATTCGAAGGCCGCCCCGCCCCTAATGCCAGACCGCGGGGCCTGGTAGACGTCCCCATTTTCCTTCCCAGCGCTCTGTTCGGCCCCAAGACGGCCCGAGAGCACCCCAAGACGGCTGTCAGATACCCCCCGGCCAGGCCAAAGACTGCCGAAGACCCCCAGGGGGCCCAAGATGTCCCTAGGCCAATGAGCCCCCCAAGAGCCCCCAAAAGATCCTCGAGAAGGCCCCGGAAGGCCCCAACGAAACCCGCAATTGGCGACACAACGACCATTACACGTGACGTCCATGCACTGCTACAGCTTCGAAACACTGCTTCTAGGACAGCACCGAGATGATTCGGGAGACCTCGGCAAAACCATCCCGCATGGAATTCGATGCTGCGCTGGAGTGGTGCCAGCGTTTGCCGCAGACAGCTGGGTACCAAATACAATAAATGCACGGGTAGTAATCATTTGGACTGACCCATTCATCGAGGTCCCAGCCAAGCCGATCGGCCTTCACCAAGTAAGCTTGTCATGGAGGGCCCTGCCGCACGGTACCTGCGAACCTGGCTGATGGCACGCTAATGACCACCCAATTTGGCACCAATGAGATTGGCAAACGCGTTAACGCGAAAGAGAGATAAGAAGCGAACCGTTCGAAGATCACTCATGGGCCACTCGTGTGTCAGAAGTCATTCGCAAGTCCTTCGTGGACCATGCATCAGTAGGTCATCGGTGGGTCAATTTCATTGCTGAGCCACTGGTGGGCCAGATTCATTAGTGGGCCACTAGCTGGGCCATTGGTGGGGCCATTGCTGGGCCATTAGCGGGGCATCAGCGGGCCGTTCGTGGGGAATGTGTGGGCCAGTCGCGGGGCGACACAAACGGCGGGCCATTCGATTTGCAGCGGTGAGGGACAGCCCACCCTGAAGCTTGGATTCAGTGCAAAAGCCTCGCCTGGTCATGGTACCTAGGGGCATCACAGAGCTGAGTATCCGCACGCGTGTAAGTTTGTTTGAAATCGGACCAACAGCTGCCATGGCTCTACAGTGTACGAGACGAAACTGCTAGTACCATCATCAAACTGTCGAAACTATGAGTACACATGCGCATCCTTGTACTTGCAAGACCTTACGCACATGGTTGACCAATACATCCTCAAATGTGGACTCACGGCCTGGCTCGATCAGGACCCAGAGACTGAAATCAGCGCCAAGTGGCTAATCCGCCACCGTGCTGTCGGACACGAGTTGGAGTGTCCTCAGGTTCCTTGCTCGATCCCTGAGCCCCAGTCCTCACTCCTGAGGAGCATTGAAGAGACCCGTACCCCAAACGTTCACATCTCCTGCAGCATGGCGCGGTTCCCAGACGGTCCAAGACGGCCCCGAATCGCCAAAGATGGCCTCCAAAGACGCACCAAGAGGCTTCCAAGAGCACCCCCAAGAGGGCCCCAAGAAACAACACTCGTCCCAATTCTCTGAGAAAGCGCGCCGGCGAAACTTGGATGCGATGCAGAAAAGCCTCACCTGGTCAATGCTGCTGCCGGGGGCACCACATACCAAGTATCCGAGCACGTATGAATTTGTTTGACCTCGACTAAAAAAAAACCCATAGCACTACAGTGCAAGTGCGGAATAGCACGATCGTCAAACTATTGAAACTATGACTGCACAAGCGCAATATTTTGCTTCCAAGACCTTACGCGCATGGTTGACCAAATGCATCCTCAACTGTGGATTCACGACCTGGCTCGATCAGGATCCAGAGACTGAAATCAGCGCCGACTGGCTAATAAAAGCTTGCTATTGTGAGTCGTCACCTCGAGCTTCGACCAGTAAAGCTGCCATAAAGTGCTACAACCCGCCTGGTCAACGATGCAACCAGGGGCACCACGGAGCCCAACATCTGCACAATTACAATAATTGCCAGCGTTCGAACAGTGGCAATGGCTCCACAGCGTACGCGACTTAGCTACTATTACGATCAGCAAGCTCTCCAAGGTGAGATTGCGCAAACGTGTGCTTGCAACTCGGCCATGTTACACATGCTTTGCGTGGCAACATACAGCATCGAATGTGGACTCACGGCCTGGTTCGATCTAGATCAAGTGGCTAAAATTAGCGCCGACTGGCTAAGCAAAACTTGCTATTGTCAATCGTCACCGTGACCACAAGCTTCGAGCGCACTGCCACTACAACACACCTTGACGATCAAATCAATCAGTTGACCGATGGAACTTGCCCAAACTGGACCCCCTGGGCTCGATCATAATCAAACTGTGCGACATCAATGCCAGCTGGCTCAGCCTTTACGAGTATAGTTCAAACTCATCACTTCGGCCCGTTGGCAGCTCCACCCGTCCTCAATCCCACCAGCCCTCTTGGGCGCAGGTGGTCTAACAATGTCTTTCGTTCCTCTTCCAAAATCCTTCTTTCCCTTCGGGGAGTGGTTTATCACTGTTCCCTATTAATCTACACCCCCTCCCCCAGGCGACTGGGAGCCAACCCAAGTCCATGAGGGCACCCCCCCACCATCCCTTGTAGAAAACCATACAAAACATTATCAGCCCCCACAATCCCTTGTAAACAACAATACAAAACACACTCTGTTTCAAAATTCGGAGCATGCGCAGCGAACCCGATGCGGCCTCCCCCCACCATCCCTGTCAAAAAATTAGCCTGGCGAAGGACCCAACCATATGCAGTTGAGAGTACCGCAATTGTGAATATCTTCTTCGGTGGCGCTCCCTATGGGGCCACGAGCCGTATGAGGGGTGTGCCGAAATGGGTGTGCGGGACGCATGCGGACGGCAGCCATGGGGCCTTCGGTGGAGCTCCCTATGGGGCCACGAAACGTGTGAGGGGTGTGCCGAAATGGGTGTGCGGGACGCATGCGGCGGCAGCCACTGGGGCCTTCGGTGGAGCTCCCTATGGGGCCACGAAACGTGTGAGGGGTGTGCCGAAATGGGTGTGCGGGACGCATGCGGACGGCAGCCATGGGGCCTTCGGTGGAGCTCCCTATGGGGCCACGAAACGTGTGAGGGGTGTGCCGAAATGGGTGTGCGGGACGCATGCGGACGGCAGCACTGGGGCCTTCGGTGGAGCTCCCTGTGGGGCCACGAAACGTGTGAGGGGTGTGCCGAAATGGGTGTGCGGGACGCATGGGGCGGCACCAAACGTGTGAGGGGTGTGCCGAAATGTGCATGCGGGGTGGAGCTCCCTATGGGGCCACGAAACGTGTGAGGGGTGTGCCGAAATGGGTGTAGGGGACGCATGCGGGCGGCAGCCCTCGGGCCTTCGGTGGAGCTCCCTATGGGGCCACGAAACGTGTGAGGGGTGTGCCGAAATGGGTGTGCGGGACGCATGCGGACGGCAGCCATGGGGCCTTCGGTGGAGCTCCCTATGGGGCCACGAAACGTGTGAGGGGTGTGCCGAAATGGGTGTGCGGGACGCATGCGGACGGCAGCACTGGGGCCTTCGGTGGAGCTCCCTGTGGGGCCACGAAACGTGTGAGGGGTGTGCCGAAATGGGTGTGCGGGACGCATGCGGACGGCAGCCATGGGGCCTTCGGTGGAGCTCCCTATGGGGCCACGAAACGTGTGAGGGGTGTGCCGAAATGGGTGTGGGGACGCATGCGGGCGGCAGCCCTGGGGCCTTCGGTGGAGCTCCCTATGGGGCCACGAAACGTGTGAGGGGTGTGCCGAAATGGGTGTGCGGGACGCATGCGGACGGCAGCCCTGGGGCCTTCGGTGGAGCTCCCTATGGGGCCACGAAACGTGTGAGGGGTGTACCGAAATGGGTGTGCGGGACGCATGCGGACGGCAGCACTGGGGCCTTCGGTGGAGCTCCCTGTGGGGCCACGAAACGTGTGAGGGGTGTGCCGAAATGGGTGTGCGGGACGCATGCGGACGGCAGCCATGGGGCCTTCGGTGGAGCTCCCTATGGGGCCACGAAACGTGTGAGGGGTGTGCCGAAATGGGTGTGCGGGACGCATGCGGACGGCAGCACTGGGGCCTTCGGTGGAGCTCCCTGTGGGGCCACGAAACGTGTGAGGGGTGTGCCGAAATGGGTGTGCGGGACGCATGCGGACGGCACCATGGGGCCTTCGGTGGAGCTCCCTATGGGGCCACGAAACGTGTGAGGGGTGTGCCGAAATGGGTGTGCGGGACGCATGCGGACGGCAGCACTGGGGCCTTCGGTGGAGCTCCCTGTGGGGCCACGAAACGTGTGAGGGGTGTGCCGAAATGGGTGTGCGGGACGCATGCGGACGGCAGCCATGGGGCCTTCGGTGGAGCTCCCTATGGGGCCACGAAACGTGTGAGGGGTGTGCCGAAATGGGTGTGCGGGACGCATGCGGGCGGCAGCCACTGGGGCCTTCGGTGGAGCTCCCTATGGGGCCACGAAACGTGTGAGGGGTGTGCCGAAATGGGTGGGATGACGATGACGACGACAATGACGATGACGATGATGATGATGATGACGATGATGATGATGATGATGATGATGATGATGATGATGATGATGATGATGATGATGATGATGATGATGATGATGATGATGATGATGATGATGATGATGATGATGATGATGATGATGATGATGATGATGATGATGATGATGATGATGATGATGATGATGATGATGGGAGGAGGGAGGAGGGGGAGGAGAGAGGAGGAGGAGGAGGTGGGACGCGGGGCGCTGTCTCTTCAAAACGAGGACCCAACACCACAGGATGGTTGGGAACAAAACAGAGTACACGCGGCGGCGGCGGCGGCTGCGGCGGGGGCAGCGGCTGCGGCGGCTGCGGCGGTGGCGGCGGCGGGGGCGGCGGCGGCGGCGGGGGCGGCGGCGGCGGCGACGGTGGCGGCAGCGACTGCGGCGGCAGCGGCTGCGGCGGCGGCGATTTGGCAGCGGGGGCGGCGGCGGCGCGTCGGCGGGCAGCGCGGCGGCGGCGGCAGCGGCGGACAGCGGCGGCGGTGGCGGCGGCGCGGCGCCGGCGGCGGCGGCGGGCGGCGGCGGCGGCGGAGGCGGCGGCGGCAGCGGCGGATTGGCCCCCAGTAGCTGGCCATCCAAAGACGACTGCTGCATATGCTGCGGCTCGGGCCAGGCTCGGGTGTTACGTATGTGTTTGGGAGGGCGGGTGGGAGTGAGCGAGACGGCTTGCGGGCGGGGAGGGCGTCTTGACCTCCCCCTGCCCCTCCCCTGGACCTGGACGGGCAACTCCTAGGTAGGGTCGCACTGGGATACTTTTACGCTGGACTGGCGCCGTACTATCTTCAGCATTGGCGCCGCTCCCAGCAACAACAGCGGCCCTGCTCGAGACTTCGCCCCTTTCTATTCATGGCCACGTCTTTGCCCCACCGCCGACGGCCACCATCCCCACCAAGGCAACCCTGTCGTTCGATACTTCCTTGTGCTTTACCCTTCGCTAGGGTTCCAGTGGCGGTTTCGCATCGGAGCAGCAAGGCGCGGGCATGTGTTTTCGAGGCGGGATATGTTGAAATTCCTCGGAGGAAGTGTTCGCAAGACCTCATCGGGCGGGAAATTTGGGAATGGGAATAACGGACCCCGCTATAGAACAAGAGTCCCCCATGAGGTGGATGGTTATCAGGATGGACGCATGCTTCGTGATGAAACATCGCGCATGCAGGTAACATGATTGCTCATGAACTCTCACTTCTGATGAATAATTATTGTTGCCCCCCCAGTCCAGCGCACATTGTTTTTCGATTGAAATGCCCTTCCCGGGGCTCGCACCCTGTTTTTTTCAGCAAGGATTATCCCGGCAAAGCAACCGAACAGCGATGTGTAGAAGCATATCTGAAAGCATTCCCCTTAAGATTCAGATGAAAATCCAGTTGTAGAATTCTGCTGTTCTCGCAGTCGTAGTCGCATTCGCGATGACAGTCGCAGCGGCAACGGCAGTCGCAGTCAGCCTCAGCCTCAGCCTCAGCCTGCCTCAGCCTCAGCCTGCCTCAGCCTCAGCCTCAGCCTGCTTCAGCCTCAGCCTCAGTCTGCCTTCAGCCTCGGCCTCAGCCTCAGCCTGCCTCAGCCTCAGCCTGCATCAGCCTCAGCCTCAGCCTCAGCCTGCCTCAGCATCAGCCTGCTTCAGCCTCAGCCTCAGCCTGCCTCAGCCTCAGCCTCAGTTTGCTTCAGCCTCAGCCTCAGTCTGCCTTCAGCCTCGGCCTCAGCCTCAGCCTGCCTCAGCCTCAGCCTGCCTCGGCCGCAGCATCAGCCTGCCTCAGCATTCAAAATGTGGCCCAGGAGTGGAGTTCTGGGAACTAGAAGAACACGAAGTGGCCTACAGTTGGCTCCGGGCATTCAAAATCATGCCCAGGAATGGAGTTCTGGGAACTTGAAGAGCACGAAGTGGCCTACAATTGGCTCCAGGCATCCAAAATGTGGCCCGGGAATGGAGTTCTGGGGAATCGAAGAGCACGAAGTGGCCTACAGTTGGCTCCGGGCATTCAAAATGTGGCCCGGGAATGGAGTTCTGGGAACTCGAAGAGCACGAAGTGGCCTACAGGGGGTCCGGGCATTCAAAATGTGGCCCGGGAACGGAGTTCAGGGGACTCGAAGACCACGAAGTGGCCTACTGTTGGCTCCGGGCATTCAAAATGTGGCCCGGGAATCGAGTTCTGGGAAGTCGAAGGCCACGAAGTGGCCTACAGTTGGTTCCGGGCATTCAGAATGTGGCCCGGGAATGGAGTTCTGGGAGGTCGAAGAGCACGAAATGTGTGACTGTTGGCTTAAAACGACTTCTGCGGCACCCTGTCCGGCACCCGCCCAGACCCCCCTGTGGAGTCATCTGCTGCTCTCTTTTGACCCTACTAGAAACCTATCAGAACAAGCTGTTAGGTAAAAATCAAATCTTGAAGGTCAAACTGCGCTGTTGGCCCCCAGTTTACAACAACAACGGCTCCCGACGGATACTTCCTCACAATGTATTGAAGAATCGCGCTCTCGCTTCGGACTTCCTTGCAATTTACCACCGCTTCGCGGCTCCCGCTTGATACTTCCTCACAAGTCATTGAAGAATCGCGCTCTCGCTTGGGACTTCCTCGCAGCTGACCACCGAATCGCGGCTCCCGCCTGGTACTTCTTCACAATCTATTCAGATGCCGCTCCTCGACACTCAGGAATCGCGCTCCCGCTACATATTGCCTGGCGGTTCAAACAGACTTTACGCTTCAACGACCCCGCCCGCTCGACCCGCCCGTCTGGGCCTGCCCGCCCGACCAGCCCATTAGGGACTGCAGTCGCCGCTCGCTGCCTTTCGCCCGCCTTCGATGCCCCTCGCTGCCCGTACTGGTTCCGCGGTCGTTTTCGCTCGCTGCCCTTCGTGGCCCCGTTGCTGCCCTCAGTGGCCCCGTCGCTGCCCATTGTGGCCCCGCATTGTATGCCCTTCGTGGCCCCCGCTCGCAGTCGCCCGTCGTGGCCCCATACACATGCCCTTCATGTCCCCGCCGTCGCTTTTCGTGGGCCTCTCGCTGCCTTTCGTGGCCCCTTTGCTGCCCTCAGTGGCCCCGCTGTCACCCTTTGCGGCCCCATATACGAATGCCCTTCGTGGCCCCCGCTCGTTCGCGCCCGTCGTGGCCCCATATGCATGCCCGTCGTGGCCCCGCTGTCGCCCTTCGTGGCTCCCTGTCTGTTCTTCGTGGCCCCGTTTCTGCCCTCAGCGGCCCCGTCGCTGCCCTGCCCCGGATTAGTTGCCCTTCGTGGCCCCCGCTCGCTCGCGCCTTTCGTGGTCTCATATGCATGCCCTTCGTCGCCCCGCTGTCGCCCTTCGCAGCCCCCTCGCTGCCCTACGTGGCCCACATTCTGCGCTCAGTGGCCCCGCTGTCGCCCTTTCTGGCCCCATATAAGCACGCCCTTCGTGGCCCCTGCTCGTTCGCCCCCGTCGTGGCCCCATATGCGCCCTTCGTGGCCCCGCTGTCGCCCTTCGTGGCCCCGCTGTCGCCTTTCGTGGCCCCCTTCTCTGCCCTTCGCGGCCCCGTTTCTGCCCTCAGTGGCCCCGTCGCTGCCCTTCGCGGCCCCCTTGACGCATGCCCTTCGGGCCCCCCGCTCGCTCGTCGTGGCCCGCGCCAACAACGGCTCCCGCCTGATACTTCCTTACAATGTATTAAAGGATCGCGCTCTCGCTTGGGACTTCTTTGCAAGTTACCACCGAATCGCGGATCCCGCCTGGTACCTCCTCACAGCTTATTGGAGAACCGCGCTCTCGCTTGGGACTTCCTCGCAACCATACGCATGCCCTTCGTAGCCCCGCCGTCGCCCTTCGTGGCCCTCTCGCTGCCCTTCGCAGCCCGTTTGCCGCCCTCAGTGGCCCCGCTGTCGCCCTTTGTGGCCACATATACGGATGCCCTTCGTGGCCCCCGTTCGCTCGCGCCCGTCGTGGTCCCATATGCATGATCTTCGTGGCCCCGCTGTCGCCCTTTCCGGCCCCCTCTCTGCCCTTCGTGGCCCCGGTGCTGCCCTCAGCGGCCCCGTCGCTGCCCTCTGTGGACCCGGATTAATTGCCCTTCGTGGCCCCCGCTCGCTCGCGCCCTTCGTGGCCCCATATGCATGCCCTTCGTCGCCCCGCTGTCGCCCTTCGCAGCCCCCTCGCTGCCCTACGTGGCCCACATTCTGCGCTCAGTGGCCCCGCTGTCGCCCTTTCTGGCCCCATATATGCATGCCCGTCGTGGCGCCCGCTCGTTCGCGCCCGTCGTGGTCCCATATGCATGCCCTTCGTGGCCCCGCTGTCGCCCTTCGTGGCCCCGCTGTTGCCTTCCGTGGCCCCCTCTCTGCCCTTCGTGGCTCCGTTTCTGCCCTCAGTGGCCCCGTCGCTGCCCTCTGCGGCCCCCTTTACGCATGCCCTTCGTGGCCCCCGCTCGCTCGCGCCCGTCGTGGCCCCATATGTATGCCCTTCGTGGCCCCATTGCTGCCCTTCTGTGTCCCCGCTGTCGCCCTTTTTCGCCCCATATATGTATGCCCTTAGTGGCCGCCGCTCGCGTCCTTCGCGGTCCCTTCGCTGCCCTTCGTGGCCCTGTCGTCGCCGTTTGCGGCACCCTCGTTGCCCTTCGTGGCCCCGTTTCTGCCCTCAGTGGCCCCGCCGCTGCCCTTCGTGGCCCCCGCTCGCTCGCGCCCTTCGTGGCCCCATTGCTGCCCTCAGTGGCCCCGCTGTCGCCCTTCGTGGTCCCTTCGCTGCACTTCGTGGCCCCGCTGTCCTTCGCGGTCCCTTTGCTGCCCTTCGTGGCCCCGTTGCTGCCCTCAGTGGCCCCCTCGCTGCCCCTCGTGCTCCACTGTGCCCTCCGTTGCCAAGTTGCTCCACCTGGCCCTGCCTTCGCAGCCGCGGCGCGGCGCACGCGCCATGGTTGCACGTCGTTGCCCCGCTGCTGCCCTTCGTGGCCTTATTTCTGCACCAACCACACGTGGCAGAGAACGGATATACCCCCCTAAAGGGGGTACGATCGAAGACGAAGAAGGCGGGTACCCAGGGTTTGGGATATGCATATTGAATGGCACGCGAGCAGGTAAGAGCGAACAGTCTTAACATGAGTGTTGGTGTTGTTGCTGTTGCTGCTGCTGTTGCTGTTGCTGCTGCTGCTGTTGCTGTTGCTGTTGTTGCTGCTGTTGCTGCTGTTGATGTTGTTACTGTTGTTGCTGTGGTTGGTGTTGTTGTTGTTGCTGTTGTTATTGTTATTGTTGGTGTTGTTGTTGGCGTTGTTGGTGGTGGTATTGTTGTTGTTAGTTGTTGATGTTGCTGTTGCTGTTGTTGTTGTTGTTGGTCTTCTTGTTGTTGTTGTTGTTGCTGTTGTTTGTTATCGTCGTCCCACGCGCGACCCACCCGCGACACACCCCGCGACCCAACCCGCGACCCACCCCGCGACCCACCCCGCGACCCACCCCGCGACACACCCGCGACCCATCCGCGACCCATCCGCGACCCACCCGCGACCCACCCCGCGACCCACCCGCGACCCACCCCGCGACCCACCCTCAAAAGGGGAAAAACCACCCGGACCCGACACTTGACGTTACTAACCGGCCCTGGGCGTTGACTAAACAGCCCTGTCCTGTTCGAGTCATTCCTTGTGCGTTTACTAAACTACTTCGCTTGTCGGGGCGATGCTTATGGGGCTAGACTTTCTGCCCTCAAACTACGGCGAGCAGGGTTTGCCGTGGGAGGTCTGCTTGGCGGAAACGTCCGCAGGGACGTGATGACTCCACCAGCGTCTTGTGTGAAGCATACGCCCCTGTCAAGAATGCAATCGAACGGCCATGTCTTCCCCCGTGTCATTGGTTGCAACGGCTGCTTCGGCGTGACTGTGCTGAACAATTGGGAAAATGATCACGTATTCCGTCTTCCGGCAATGTGCCATAAGGTCCGTTACTTACTTGACGTCGCGTTATTGTTGTTGCTGTTATTGTAATGGTTGTTGTTCATGCTATTGTTGTTTGTCGTCTTCGTCGTCCCATCCGCGACTCACCCGCGACCCACCCCGCGACCCGCCCCGCGACCACCCCGCGACCCACCCGCGACTCAACCCGCGACCCACCCGCGACCCACCCCGCGACCCACCCGCGACCCACCCGCGACCCACCCGCGACCCACCCCGCGACCCACACCGCGACCCACCCCGCGACCCATCCGCGACCCATCCGCGACCCATCCGTGACCCACCCGCGACCCACCCCGCGACCCACCCTCAAGGGAGGAAAAACCACCCGGACCCGACACTTGACGCTTACTAACCGGCCCTGGGCGTTGACTGAACAGCCCTGCCCTGCTCGATTCATTCCTTGCATGCGTTCACTGAATGGCTTCGCTTGTCGAGGTGGTTATTACGGGGTGGATTTTCTGCCCTCTACACCCAAAACCCACCCGCGACCCGCCCGCCACCCAACCCGCGACCCACCCCGCGACGCACCCGCAACCCACCCGCGACCCATCCGCGACCCGTCCGCGACCCACCCGCGACCTACCCACATTGGTTTAACGAACAATTCGGCGCCTGCGTTGTGTAATTTAAAACTTTGGCGCCTGCGGCGGGCTTTCCAGAATCTCGCAAACTGCCGACGTTCTCACACACCCCTCACTCTACTCCGCATCTGCGGGGTGCTACGTACAAGTTCTAACGCGATGGCAACTAAATGACGGACACTATGGCACATTGCTTGAAGACGGAAAACGTAATCATCTTCCCAACTGCTCAACATAGTAACGCCGAAGCTGTGGCCGTTCGATTGCATTCCTGACAGGGGCGCATGCTTCACACCAGACGCTGGTGGAGTCATCACGTCCCTGCGGGCGTTGTCGCCAAGCAGACCCTGCTCGCCGTAGTCTAGCCCCATGAGAATCGCCCCGACAAGCGAAGCCGTTCAGTAAACGCACCCAATGAATGGATCGAACGGGGCAAGGCATTTTAGTCAACGCCCAGGGCCGTCTAGTAAACGTCGAGTGTCGGGCCCAGGTGGCCGTTCCTCCCTTTTACGAAATTGTTCACGTAAACGTTCAGATGCTGGAGGCGATTGTCCGCGCGTCCATGAACGACGTTAAACCGAACCGTGCCAAACACAACCCGTTCTGGAGTGTCGACAACGCTTTGCGATACGTTGCGATGATATCCGCCGGCTCGCTTTGCCTATGCCCAAGATCCTGTAACGTTCACCTCCGTGGAAGACATATCCGCGCAACCTCCACCCAGCTGGCGCGCATTGACCTGCGCGCGATGCAATGCACCTTCGGCGCTCGTGCCACGGGGCATGATTATTCTCACGCTCGCGCCCGCGCGAGCGGTCTCCGAGCGAGCGCGACGGCCCGCGCGCGCCAAAACAGCGGGGCAGACCCGCCGCCGAGCGCGGGGGGGCCGCGGCGTCGCGCTTAGGCTGGCTGCCGAAGGCGGCGCAACCACTGCCCAGGCTCAAAACCTTCGCGAAGTGGCAAGGTCTGGGGGTTGCGGCGAGCGGCCGCTAGCTGGGCGGACCAGGCAGGATGTCCAGCGCGAAGGAAGGTGAGCAGCAGGCGGCCTACTGGCAGCTGCGAAGAACAGGATTTGAGCCCTGGCTGTCCCAGAGAGGGACGCGAGCACCGCCGATGCGGCCGCCGCTTGGAGGTGGCGCTCCGCGCTGGAGAGCTGGCGCCACCTTCCTCGCCAGGAGACGCGCGGGGCGCCTTCTGTGGCGATGACGAAATCAGTGGCACCTGAGCCCCGCAGGCACCCGGGAGCAAGGTTCAGGCCAGCGGCGGCTTTGTCTAGCGGCACGCCTGCAACGGAAAGTACGTGGCCCCACCGAGCACGGAAGCCGCTAGCCGCAGAGGGGGGCAAGCGGATCGGCGGGAGCTGGATGCCCAAAGACGCGTTCCAACAAGCGAGCGTAGACCCGATCCGAACGCCTTGGGCGCTGGGTCGGGCACGCCCTGCGGGTCTCAGGCGCAAGGGTGGCCAAGGCGGCGTCGCCTGAGGGCTCGAAGCGATCCGGAGGCAGGGAAAGATCGCAGCACCGAGCCTTCGCGAGCTCACCTGGACGAAGGAATGTGGTGAAGCCCATCAGCTGCAAAGCCGCCATGACAGGCCAGACCCAAGCAAGACAGAGACCGACCATGGCGCGCAGGGCTGCGCGAGGCAACGGAGGTCGCGCCTCGGAGTGCCCCGAAACCCTCCACTGCTTGACTACATCCTGGTCTTCGGTGAGGAGAGCCTTCCAGCGGGGGCGCGCCGACTGATGAGCCCCTCAGGAGGGCGCGCGCATGGATGCAGCGGGCGAAATCAGCATCGCGAAGCCAGACCCCGAGGGTGGCCAACGCCTGTGCCAGCAGCAAGCCGCTGCGATAGTAGCTGGCGCCACTTTCGCATGCTCGACGACCCGCAGCTCGAAGGCATCGGCGGAGCGAGATCGTCGATTGAGACATTCGGGAGTCCAGTGGGAATCCCGAGCGAAAGGGGCGAGAGGGGCGCGGGGCTGCGAGAGACCAGGCCCCCGACTGGCGGGCGCAGCACAGGCCGCCGAGGCAAGGGGGCCCCGAGCGGCGGCGCGCACGCACAGCCCGCGCACGCGCCGGAGCAGCAGGGCGGACGCAGGGCCTCGGCTGCTCCGCACGGCGAGGTGGCCAGAGGAGGGAGCTGCCCAGCGCCCGCGAGAAGCGAAGAACGCGGGCAGCCTCTCCTCGGCGCCCCTGACCTCCACTCCCGACAGGGGTGCTGCTCGAGCACGCGCCTGCGCGAAGGAGTCATCGGTGGTCTCGACGATGGATCGGACGGCCACCTCGATCTCCGAAGGAAGGAGGTAAGCACCCTCCAGGTCACCCCAAGGGGAGGCCTCGGGCGGCCCAGACGAGTGAGCGTCGCTCGCGCTGGCGAGGAGCGCACCGCCCGTCTCGGCGGCCTCGCGCCTCTGCGACACCGGGGCCAGGCCAGCAAGATGCGGCACTTCGCAGACCAACCGGCACGCGGTGATCAAGTCTGCAGGCGGGTCGTCTGTCCCCCGCAGCTCCGAGGGCAGAATATCTCACTCAGCCAACTGCACAAACAAGTCGAAG